>CM042230.1:2728608-2798608 GCA_023566465.1 Cottus gobio | reverse complement strand
AAATCAATCGACAGTAAAAAGAAAAAAAGATTATAATAATAATCACAAGCTAGTATTTACTGACTATGCATACAGCATGAAAAGCGCTGGACCTGCACACACAGAACATCAGCACCTCTGGGCGACAACCCCCCACCCCCCGCCCCCCACACACACCCCCCTCGCTCATTATGCGCCCTGTGTGTTAAGCATGGCCGATCACAGCTTCACCTGTGCCCACGCCCGTCACTCATGACTCACGCCTCCTCTCTGTTGTTCCTCCTGCGTGAGCGATGAACAAACAAAACGGTGTCAGTGTCGACCAATTTGCATGAAAGGGAAACCGAGTTCGTGCTTCCACGTTGAATAATGAGGAGTCGGCAGGCGCTAATAAAGAAATAAAATAAAAACAGATTCAAAGTTTTTTAATTGTCTTCCTACCGCTACTCTGCTGCATTAATACGCAGCACAAGTATTTAGTGAAGCGTCTCTCGACCTGCTTGAAATAATTTAGCAGAAAAAGTGGCAAAGACACACCTGCAGAGGCCCAAAAGTATGGAAAGATGTGTCTTATTCTATATGATTCTTATTGCGTATGCTTAGTTGATGGTTTTCCATGTATTCCCTGTGTAAGCACCAGTCATAGCATGGGAACCTGCATGCACCTCAAACCAGGATCTCTGTGGAGACTCTCACCTATCGTGCGCGTCATCATGCCTTGCCGCGGCATCAGGTTGTCGTCGAGGCCCTCCAGGCCACCGTACAGCGAGTGGGAGATCCGGCGCTCGTGGTCGTCCAGGGAGGTGTTCATGGTCTGCTGGCTGCCCCCCAGCGGACTGCCCGGGGCCTCCTGAACCAGGGGGGGGAGGGAGGAGATACTTAGAGCAATTCATGTGTCATTTCCATCGCTCGCTTATTAACCTAGAAAATGAAACGGTTAGCTCCTTCTGATTGTGCTCATTTAATAACACATTTATGCTGTTCTGGGATCAGTATGGACCAGGCAGACATGTTAGCCGTGTGCTAAGGAGCGCTAGCCGTGTGATAACCATGATGAATGAGCATGGATTTCCAATAGGCTGTAAAGCCACGAGCCGTTAGCGACCTAGCGCTCCCCCGCGAGGGGCCGTTAGCTTGCTAGCATCTCGACGTTCCCTCGGGGACCCGCGATGACACTCCCCTTGTTTGCTGGACAAATAGACCCTTTGCTGGCCCCGCCACCCGTAAACGGCCAGCCACTGAGAAGGTGTGTGTGTGTGTGTGTGTGTGTGTGTGTGTGTGTGTGTCCAATGGAAAGTTGACCGTATTGATCTGCAGCCATGAAGATGACTGGCCATCGGCGCCATCGCGTAACGACTTCCTTCACGTCCTGAACCACCACTAATCCCTCAGAACCTGCACGTGGTACCGGAGCTCCGGAACAATGCCACAATGTATCAAAAGTATTGTTTTATTAAAAAGATACTTAAGTATCAAAGTGGTGACGGTGCTGCTTTTAAATTTGAACCCGATGGGTCCATCAATCCATAACAACGATGCATTCAGGACACGAAGGTCATGTGCTGCTTCTGGGAATTTGGGGATTGTAAGTATGTTTTTACATTTGGATTAAAATAAAGAGGTATTTCATATGAACCATCATATGAGGAAAACATATCGTAATGCTTTAGAGTGAAGATGTGGACTCATGAACTCACGAGATGTGACATCATTAGAAGTATAAGGTAGCGTGAAATGGAAATACTTCAGTACCTTTCAAATTAAAACCATCAGATCCAGACGATTGAATGAGCATCAATGGTAAACAACCTTCTGATCCACATCTCATCAAGACCTCCGGGTTCAAACCCCCGTGTTTCTGTCCTCCTGCAGGCTCCAGTCTCACGCGGATGCTACAAATCTTCCACGGAAAGCCACTAATTTACAAGGTCGCCATATGGTGCCGTGACGGTTGCCGTGCGGCGGCAGCTCTCGACTTCCAATGAGATGGTTAATGAATTTTGGGGGGGGGGGGGAGATGAAACGAGATGAAACGCCGTACGCCGCAGCTCGCTTGCATATTCAGGCCGGGGAGGTCTCGATCCCCCCGCCAGGCGGCAAGCAGCTGACGAGGAAGTCGGCGGCGTCGGGTTCCACGGCGTTTCATCCGGGGACGGCGAGGGGAAAAGGAGTGGGAGCGGCGAGGCTTGAGATTTATGCAAATGAGGCAAACGTTTGAGATTGATTGGAGATCGGCTGTCAAGGGCACGGAGGCACGGAGAGTAAACACAGGATCATTCGATGCCATATGCCAGTGGGCATGAACATATGTCAAAATAAACCACGGCTTTCATCCCACGTAATGAAGGATTATTTCATTTGAACAAATATTTGATGGACAGCTGGTTATGGGGAATTTGAGAGTCTCTATTGAGCCCCTGTGGCCCTGAGCGGAGTCTTGAAGGGCATTAACTTGTTGTTTCCCTGCGTCTCTGAGTGTCTCGGACACGTTTCTTCTCGAACAGCCGGACTCTCGGACGGCCTCGGGCCGGGCCTCGGGCTCCGGCATGAGAAGCAGAGATCGACGACACTCCCGGCGCTCCGATGTTATTCATCCGGAGTCTCGCCGCCTTCGACCCGGACGCACCGGGTGTCTGAGGTCCTTGAAAACAAATGCATACTTGCATAAGCGGGATGTACAAAAAGAAAAGTGGCAGCTACACACCTCGCACGTGCACGCTCACGTGCGTGCGCGCAGACACAAAGACGGGTGCACGAAACACACCTCCAGGCTTCAGCCTCTGCTTTCAATTACCAGACGGGCCGAAGGGAAATCAAAACTTTGACACAGCGGGTTGGAAAAAGGAGAGCGGGGAAGCCAGCCAGCGCCAGAGGCGGTTGCACGCTCGCACGCTCACACACACACACACACACACGAGTGTGCACAGCCTCCGCATCCAAGCAGGCGACAGGCCAAGGTGTACAGAGAATGTAAAAACATGACATTGAAGGAGAGGGAGAACAAAAAGTTGTGTAGCTCCGTTGGCAGCCATGCTTTTTTTTTTTTTTTTTGGTGTTTTCCGACTCCAGCTGCCTTCAGGGAGGAGCGCGTGCGTGGGAAGGGTTTCTGAACTACCGTGACCCGACTACTTACTCTCATTTCATGAAACCAGTCATTGCTGCTCATGAGGGTATTTCCCAGCGGGCCACTTATCACAGAAAGGGTCTCATTGACGCGTCCACAGAAGTGTCTTTATTTAGGTCAGCCGTGTCAGATGACTTTTTATATTTTATTTATTGAATTCTTTTTTACAGGAAGTCACTCTGAAACTATCGGTACGGCGGCTTTGAACCGAAATATGATCAGAAACAACCGCAGTCCGTCACGTTTGATCAAATTAATCAATTAATTAGATATGCTGCATTGGTTATGAGAACATTAAAAAACAGCCTACGCAGAATATTATATTATAATATTTTTTTTTATTATATTAAATATTTTTTTCAAGTCTTACACACAAAAAGGTAAAAACTGTGAATGAAAGCTATTTTTTTTAAAGGTTTATTTTGAAAGCATAGAGGTATTGATTGATGTTTTGACTTATTGGTCGAGAAGCTCCGATACCCGATACCCGATATAAGATATAAGATATCGAGCCGATACCGACTCCAATATCTATATTGGGTGAGTAACCTTTGACCAATTAAAAATAAGGTTTCCACTTGAATTGCAATTCCTGTTCACTTTGAAGATGTTTGTATGAAGTCGCTGGTGTATTATTGGTTATTCTAACAACAGAAATAAGATTGGGTGAACTGTAATATGGTAATGTATGTACGGTAATAGGACTCTGGGCCGGGCGGTGAGACACCTGTTGAATCCCTCACCTCGTTTCTCTTGGACACTCGTCTGGCCACGATCAGCTGGATCGTCCCGCGCTTGTTTCCCTCCGTCGACATGGACTTGCGCAGCGTCTCCATGGCGTCCTGGTTGGTTTTGGCCAATAGCGACTCTCCGTTGACGGCGATCAGCTGGTCGTTGACTCGCAGCCGCCCGTCCTGTTGGTGGCCGAGAAAGTTTTTATTTATTTGATTTAATCTCACCTGCAGCAGCTAGCAAGAATAAAACAAAAAGGTTTCTTATAGGAATAGATGCCACAGTTTGAACTGGCTCTGTCCTCCTTCCCCTCCGTTAAAGACGTCGTACCTTGCAGGCCGCCCCGCCGTTGATGATGGATTTGACGAAGATGCCCAGGTCGGCGTGGTTCTCCTTAGAGCGGTTCCCTTTGACGCTGACGCCCAGCCCGGCCGAGCCCGAGTCGCTGAGCGGGATCTCAAAGGTCAGGAACTCCCTGGTGCCGTCTGGAGTCAGGACCAGCTCGTCCTCCTCGGTCTTCTGTGGGAAGGAGGCGGGGCAAAGACATCATTAATAACTGAATCCATGGCAACAAGCAGCGAAAAGTTTGAATACAGGTCAATGGAAAGCATACTGAGCCTAAAGCAGTAACACACAAGCCCCATCGCCCCTTCGGCCTCGCCCTGCTCGCCCCATCACCCCGGCCCTGCTCGCCCCATCACCCTCCACGCCCCTTCGCCTTGCTCGCCCTCGCCCCACGCTGCTGAGGGTCAGCCGAAGATACAAAGACATCCATTTGGCCACTTTAGCTTAATGAAAAGCTCTCAGCTTATAAATTGCCAGCCGGGCCGATAGCAGGGAGGTCAATCAGAGGCGAGCTCATTAGCTCCACCAGATTTAGAGTTAAACAGGCCGGCGCTCCGAAGTGTTGAATCTGGTACTTAACACAGGACGTATCTCCTGGAATCAGGCCGGATCGACGCCGAGGTTCATCCATATGGAAGTTCAAACTTCCAAAACAGTCAAATCGAGGTGGGGGGATGAATCCTGGGAATGTCGGGATGAAGCAATATGGGAAGCTCCCTCATGTGCGTATGCAACAGGTGCATTCTGTGTTGCTGGTTTCCATCGAAACCATTTGCAGCTCCACTGGGAACTGGACCCCGTTCAAGTCTTTCATCCTCAAGCATCCCTGACCCAACCACACGGCCACCATGCAAGCTGCTGCAGCAAGTTATGTTTTTGTTTTTTAATTTACATACAGACAGACGGGAGGAGCCGGGGATCAAACCGCCGACCAAGCATCATGCAATCAGTGGGCAACCCGCTCTGACTCCCGGGCCGCGGCTAACGAAGCGGCGCTACAAGGCGAGCGGCGCCTGAGGCCAAACTGCTGCAGGTCCAGACGTTTACTGTGAAGCAGCTGCAGCTTTCATTTAACCGGACTTTAAAACGTAACGTAACCTGAGCACGATATACTCGCCTATGTATTCGACGCGGCATATTTTTAAATAAATGAATAAAACCGCCTTATTACGTACGACTTTCTATCGTTTTCGTCCCGAATCGGCAACTTCCGCCCTTTTGATCGTCGGCCATCTTTAAGAAATTTGAACACGTCGCCCTGAGGAAAGTACAAATAAATAAAATATGGGTGCACCTGGATCCCGACGCCGCCGGTAAACTTGCCAGAAACCTGCATGAACACAGCGGCCTAATTGACATGCTGAGCGCTGCCTTCCCCCCTCTCCCCCCCCCCTCCCTCCACAACAGGTGCTTCTCCCTCTCTCTCTATATTCATTTTCCCTCTCTCTTCCAGCCCAACAATAAAAAGCTATTCTCTCCCGCTTGTTATTTGACAGCTGTCCTCTGAATAGATGGGAGCGCGCACACTCGCGCCCGGCAATTATTGTGCACGCCTAATGAATTCAATCACCGGGCTCGGTGTCAGCATGTCATTAGCTCCCTTTGTTTGCTGGGAGGGAGATGGAATTGCTCTGGGTTGAACGGAGGAGGGGAGGGAGGGAGGGCAAAACTAGGATGTATGGAGTAGGGAGGAAAAGGGAGGGAACAGAGAGAAGGAAGGAGGGAGATAAAGGAGAAGGATGCACGTTTCAGAAAGACACAACTTAGAGACGACTCTCGGGAAGAGACGAGCGACGACAACGACGGGAATTCGATTATTTCCGAAGCGAGAGTCCAATTCGATCGGCCACGGAAATTTTATTTGAGGCCAAATAAATAAAATAAAAAAGTGACTGACGACGACGTAATCCTCTTAAGAACCGCAAGCGGGCGGAATGAGAAAAACGGGAAATGACAAAAAAATTACAACTGATCGGAGAAGCCGATACGTGATGTCATTCATGTTTAAAAATAAGACGTTTATTAGCGGATATGGAGGCCAGATAGAGAAAGCCTTCAATGAATGAATTAATTATCTCCTTTACATCGAAATCAGGATCAGAATTTTCCGAGGGTTCATACACATGCTGACAAATTGATTTCCAGGACTTTAAACCAGATTCCCATGACCAAACATTTAGTGAAATGTGGGTGTGTCCATGAAAAAGTGATAAAATGTAGTATTTAAACTAACAATGAGGATTCCAAAGCATACAGTATTCCTTAAAGGACACAAATGAATGAGAGACAATAGTTTGATTAAAAGAATAAACATTTATAGATATACTCAGCGTATGCCTGCTTATATTTTGAGTCTTTCTTTTAAAAGCATATTCATTATTTCAAACTCAGCGTAAATGAACCACATGAACACATGAATATAACATTTACATGACTTTTACTAAACTTTGGGGATTTTATTTTGTTCAAGGACTTTTCCAGGCCTGGAAATAACTATTTTAAATTTCCAGGACTTTTCCAGGTTTTCCATGATGTATAAGAGTAAATCCCAGCCTCCGTCTAAGGCACTTACAAAGCAATGTTGCTAAAAAGAAAAAACACAATTACGTTGATTAAAATGGGGACAGGAAGGATTTGGGTCCCAAAATGAAAAACCCTGCTTTCTTTACCAGCGGCCGACCTCGATGAGATGGGAACGCTCAGCGCGAAGGACTGGAGGGCGTAAGGAAAGGAGTCGGAGGCTGAACAATGAATGAAAGGGAATAGAAATGGCAGGACGGGACATTAAGGGAGAAGAAATGAGTTTGACGAGTGACCTTTCTGCCACATCTAGCTGGGACAATGGTCCATTATGTGCTATTGTAGCCGCTGTGTAATAACCGTTCCTCTCAGCGGGAATGCCGACACGAGAGGCTGAAAGGCAGGAAGTTCATGGAGGAGAAGGTCCAGCGGGATAAGACGGCAGCTGGAAAAAGACCTTTTGGAACGATACCACTGGCGCTCTTCATCTGCATGTATGACCAGTTATATTACACATTTACTGTATATCTATATTATATTTATAATACTGGTAATCTGGAGCTAGAAGAGGCAGAACTGTGACTGTTAAACTTTTACCCTTTTAGTCATGTGACTCTTGAACCACAAGCAGTCTTAAGACTGGAGGGAGAGTAATGGATGACATGGAACTACATTACTATATCATTTTAAATTTACAAAATAAAAGACTCAGATTGCCGTTACATTTGGTAAAACAATGGGGATTACAGTTTGAATCCAAAAGTAACAGGAAGTGATCAACAGGGTTCATACACATGTTGACCAATGGAGGTCCAGGACTTTTCCAGGACTTTTCCAGGACTTTTTTCCAGGACTTTTCCAGGACTTTAAACCAAATTTCCATGACCAAACATTTAGTGAAATCTGGGTGTGTCCATGAAAAAGTGATAAAATGTAGTATTTAAACTAACAATGAGGATTCCAAAGCATACAGTATTCCTTAAAGGACACAAATGAATGAGAGACAATAGTTTGATTAAAAGAATAAACATTTATAGATATACTCAGCGTATGCCTGCTTATATTTTGAGTCTTTCTTTTAAAAGCATATTCATTATTTCAAACTCAGCGTAAATGAACCACATGAACACATGAATATAACACATTTACATGACTTTTAATAAACTTTGGGCATTTTAGTTTTTTCAAGGACTTTTCCAGGCCTGGAAATACCACATTTTTCCAGGTTTTCCATGACTTTATGAACCAGCTTTAGCCTCTTTGTTGTCATTCTGGGAGAAACTACATGAAATGACGAATCCCCCTCAAATTGTTCGGCGCCGCCTTTTTAAATGAAGCCGATTCAACATGTTCAGGACCTGATGGATGATGGTGAGGGAGGGAGGGAGGAAAAGAAAGCTCAAGAGTTGAAAGGAGGTGAGAGGAGTGATGCCGACGGATGAGAGCGAGGGTGAAAAGACGAGTGGAGAGGGTGAAAAGAAAGAGAGAGAGCGTGACAATGACGGAGCGAGCGAGGGAGTGTGAATGAAAGGCCGACAGAAAGGGAACGAATCATGTGGAACACAAAAGGAGACGCCGCCGCCGCCGCCTCCTCCTCCTCCTCCTCTTCCTCCTTCACCTCATACGGGCTATAACGTATTCACCTTCTTTTTATCACAACTGCTCCCCTCTTCTCTTTTTTCAGTTGGCACAAAGCTGGTGTTTGTGCATTCAGTGAATGAAAGGACCTGAGACCTCAGCGAGGACCTGAGACCTCAGCGAGGACCTGAGACCTCAGCGAGGACCTGAGACCTCAGCGAGGACCTGAGACCTCAGCGAGGACCTGAGACCTCAGCGAGGACCTGAGACCTCAGCGAGGACCTGAGACCTCAGCGAGGACCTGAGACCTCAGCGAGGACCTGAGACCTCAGCGAGGACCTGAGACCTCAGCGAGGACCTGAGACCTCAGTGAGGATGGACCACCTGTCTGAGCAACAGGTGCAGCTAGAAGCCGACTATCACCCTCAGCTTCTGCAGTCGCCCGACAACGAGAACGGAGAAGAGAGAAGAGGAACGACGACATCGGGAGTTCGGCTATTTTATAACGCACAGCAGGGGGTCGCAGAGATGGGGGGAGGAGGGGGAGGGGGGGAGGAGGGGGAGACCAGATGTTGGCTGTAGAGCATGGTTTTGTCACCATGTGTAGACATAAGTTTCCTCCCTTCCAATGAGTCTCTCCCTAATTCTCTCATATTTGCCTCTGCTCGTCTTCTTCTGCAATCAGTCTCATTTCCTCCTCCTCCCCCCCCCCCCTCTTCCTCCTCCCCCCCCCTCTTCCTCCTCCTCCTCAGTGCCTGAAACGTTTAGCGAGCTCAACTTCGGCCAAACAAACCTGTCGATTTGACGGCATCTGAAAGAGACGCTCCAGGGGATTTATATTTTTCCTTGCAAAAAAAGAAGGGGGGAGGAGGAGAGGGAGGCAGTGAAGGGTGTAATTGGCCGAGGGGAAGTCGGGCGTGGAGAGCATTGTTGGCTGCCTACTGTAGCTCCATCTCTCTCTTTATTCACACTCTCCCTTTTCCTCCCTCACTCCCATCACTACATTAACAACTCTCCCTCTCCCCCCTTGCCGTCGACACTAATATAACCAAAAGTATGCTTGCTCTCTCTCTCTCTCTCTCCTTCCCTCCTTCCCTCCCTCCCTCCCTCCCTCTACCGTGTCTCGCTGCAGCTCCGTGCTGATAGACCATGAATATCAAATACCTGTGGCACAGCATGGAGGAGGAGAGCAAGGCAGGTGTGTGTGTGTGTGTGTGTGTGTGTGTGTGTGTGTGTGTGAGAGAGAGAGACACAGAACAGCATGTGCACTCACTCAAATGTCATCCTTTTATATTGTGCATGTGCCAGCGTGCACACGTTCGACTGCCCAACACACACCGCTGACACACAGCGTGAAGGTGGAGAATCGACACACACACACACACACACACACACACACACACACACACACACACACACACACACACACACACACACACACACACACACACACACACACACACACACACACACACACACACACACACACACACACACACACACACACACACACACACACACACACACACTACCTTTTGGACAACCAGCACTGTGGCTCTTTAGAGCTGCACAACGCACTAGAAACCATTTATAACCTCATCCAACCCGAGCAATTACACCAGCAGCTGTTTTCCTTGTCGCTGCGCATGTGTGTGTGCGAGTATACCTTTGTGTGTAGTCATAGTCATCTGCGTGCGCGTGTGTGTGAAGTGCGCCATATGGCTTGTGAGTTAGCATTGCGTAAAAAGGCCCTCAGTGTCGTCTATGTAACTGTATCTTGTGAGTGTGTTCGCTGTATGGGTGGCTGTAGTGTGTGTGTGTGTGTGTGTGTGTGTGTGTGTGTGTACGGGCCAGGTGGCAGCTTGAAACATCACTTTAATTAAGCCAGAGAGCCTCCTCCTCCGTGGTGCAGCCTCTGATTGACTCGTCGGTGCCACCAACCGGCCGCTCACTCAGACTTTCATCACCGCGGCGCTCCGGTAATGACAACGACGCACAAGTTAAGGAGAACGAGGAGAACGAGGAACCCGGAGACCAGGTCCCGGGCTCGATGAGGAACCCTGATCTGGATGCATAAATAAGCTGCATCGCTCATTTCTCAAATGTTTGTAAAGTGTATGACTGACTGCCTCGTGTGCTTCTAACAGGATGTGTGAGCAAATATGACAACAGGTGTTTGGAAAAGTTGACAAACTGATGCTTTACACGACACAATGAACCGTAATGACACGAAAGATGGACGCCGCTTTGTGACGTCAATCTTTTAATATATGAACTGGGCTTTTAGCACGTGTTTGAATGAAATAAAAAATAAAAAAAACTCTTTTTGGTGGGTGATATGCTCGTTGTGTGATGATTACACAATCATTCACCATTGTGCTAATGTTAGAGAGAGAGAGAGAGAGAGAGAGAGAGAGAGAGAGAGAGAGAGGAGAGAGAGAGAGGAGAGAGCTAGAGATAGGGAGAGAGGAGAGAGAGAGGGAGAGAGAGAGAGAGAGAGAGGAGAGAGAGAGGAAAGAGAGAGATAGAGAGAGGAGAGAGAGACAGAGAGAGATGAGTGAGAGAGAGAAAGAGAGAGAGAGAGAGAGAGAGAGGGTGAGAGAGAGAGAGTGAGTGAGAGAGGAGAGAGAGAGACAGAGAGAAGACAGAGGGAGAGAGAGGAAAGAGAGAGAGAGAGAGAGAGAGAGAGAGAGAGAGAGAGAGAGAGAGAGAGAGAGTGACAGATAGCATCATCTCTCTGATGCGTTTCTCTGTAATTCCTCGTAAGCCGGCGTGACTAATGGCGTAAACAATGGCAGTGAAATGTTCCCGTTATGGGTCCATTATGAGCCAATCAGAGACGGATGCCTTTGATCAGCGCTCCATTGTGAAGAGCCCGGAGCAGGGAGAGGATTTGAGTCTTGGAGTGTGTCTGAAGTGTGTGTGTGTGTGTGTGTGTGTGAGAGAAGGAAGAAGAAGAAGAAGAAGAAGAAGAGAGGGGAAGAACGGAGCGGGAAAAAGAAAGAGGAGGCAACGACAAAAACAAGAGAGGGTGCAATGAAAATTAAGGGGGGAGGAGGGAGGGAGGGAGGGAGAGGAAGTGGTTCTGTTCCTGCAGCCCATTGGAGGAGCAATGAATTGGTGAAACGACTCCCGGCTTATTTGTGGAGCCACCCACAGCACCCACAACACCCACAGCACCCACAGCACCCACAACACCCACAACACCCACAACACCCACAGCACCCACAGCACCCACAGCACCCACAGCACCCACAGCACCCACAACACCCACAGCACCCACAGCACCCACAGCACCCACAACACCCACAGCACCCACAGCACCCACAGCACCCACAACACCCACAGCACCCACAACCTGTTATCACCCGTCTCCCGGAAGCCTAATGACCCGAGCCGGTGAAGTTACCTCGATCAGCCAATGGGGTCGCGGCGCCGTCACGGGCTGCCTCGGATGCTGAGGTAGAGAGAGAGAGAGAGAGAGAGAGAGAGAGAGAGAGAGAGAGAGAGAGAGAGAGAGAGAGAGAGAGAGAGAGAGAGAGAGAGAGAGAGCATGTCAATGCATGTACAGAGGATCAACATGCAGGTTAGAGAGGTCAGTGTGTGTGTGTGTGTGTGTGTGTGTGTGTGTGTGTGTGTGTGTGGGGGGTAACCTGGAAGTGTTTATGGACAGTCTAATTTGGTCCACAATGGATTTTTTTTAACCTGCTTAATATCATATAAATTAACACATTTTCAAGAATAACATTTTTCTGACATTTAATTATCGCGAGAAAATACTCCTCAGCTGCCGCCCTCTTCCTCTCAACATCCTCTTCATCACTGGAAGCCTATAGATCACTTAAAAACGGATGCTTATCCATTAAAAGCTGTCCTGTATGCCAGATGCAGACCCAGCTCCACCACAGCTTCAGCTGCTGATGCTGATGCTGCTGATGTTGTTGTTGTTGGCCACGAGATGTTTAAAATGAGGCGCCGGACAACAGATAACATCTGAAAGGCGCTGAATCCATTACGCCGGTTGATGTTCCGGGAAAGGGTGAGGAGGAGAGAGGAGGGAGAGAGAGAGGAGAGAGAGAGAGAGGGAGGAGGCTCATCTAGAGGTTTGGGAGGTGAGGCAACGATGGAGATGTTGTCTTCAGTCTATCAGGCTCACGGCTCTCTGTTGATTGGTTAACACCCAAAATATGGGAAAATCTACTTTTAATTGTGATTCAGAAGAGTTGCCTTCATTGTCCGACTATGACTTGACTTAACTTAACACAAACTTTAAAAAACAGCAGTTAGCGGATGATCCCAAGAAAATAAAAATCTGAATCTGATTTATTTTTTTTAAAGGAAGAAACTTAAGAAGAAACTGTGGCTCAGTGGTTAGCAAGTCAGTCTTTCAACCAGAGGACCGGGGTTCAAACCCCGCCTCAGCCAGTCCATGTCGTTGTGTCCCTGAGCAAGACACTTAACCCCCAGTTGCTCCCCGGGCGCTTCACGAGGCTGCCCACTGCTCCTTAAAGGATGGGTCAAATGCAGAGGATAAATTTCCCTACTGTGGGACTAAGTGTGGGACTAAGAAAGGGGTTTCTTCTTTCTTCTTCTTCTTCTTGTGATTTCTGTGATTTAAAGATCAAAGCCCCTTGCAATGGCTTGCGATGGCTAAAGACGTAGCATTTCCCCACCGTGTTGCCAACCCTAAAAATATGGTCAAAATAATCCATCATTTTGACCATATTGTTGTTGTTCATTTATGACCTGTAGAGGTCAGACATCCCCACTTTATTTTATGTTATGACAAATGATTATCCTCCCGCTTCCAGGCCGGCGGTACGATTCCCCGTCCCCGTGTCTGCAGGAGAAGAGAGCCAGCTGCCTGTCGCGATAATCGACAGCCGCGCCCATACGTTCCCTCGGCGGCGAGAATCATTCACACAGCTGGCAGCCACGACCGCCAATCAAATTAACCGGCCGATTACGCTCCTAGGACGCAAACCAATTACCTGCACTCGGCCAGATGTGGAGACGGCGCCGGTGAATTACAACTTAAGTTCCCCGCCTGCAAATGGAGAGTTATGGAAATGCAAACGGCCTTCTTAACATCAGCAGTGAAGACAGATGAGCTTCAACCAGCTGGGAGGAGGAGGAGGAACACAAGGGGGGCGGAGGCTGCAGACGCCGTACTGAAGTCTGGTTGTATAGAAGTCTATGCTTCAAGTTTTAAAGCTGCATTCTCTCTCCTGACCACCAGGGGGCGACTCCTCTGGTTGTATAGAAGTCTATGCTTCATGTGTTAAAGCTGCATTCTCTCTCCTGACCACCAGGGGGTGACTCCTCTGGTTGTATAGAAGTCTATGCTTCATGAGTTAAAGCTGCATTCTCTCTCCTGACCACCAGGGTGCGACTCCTCTGGTTGTATAGAAGGCTATGCTTCATGTGTTAAAGCTGCATTCTCTCTACTGACCACCAGGGGGCGACTCCTCTGGTTGTATAGAAGTCTATGCTTCATGTGTTAAAGCTGCATTCTCTCTACTGACCACCAGGGGGTGACTCCTCTGGTTGTATAGAAGTCTATATAAATGACTCTACTTCTTATGCTTCATGTGTTAAAGCTGCATTCTCTCTCCTGACCACCAGGGGGCGACTCCTCTGGTTGTATAGAAGTCTTTACTTCATGTGTTAAAGCTGCATTCTCTCTCCTGACCACCAGGGGGCGACTCCTCTGGTTGTATAGAAGTCTATGCTTCATGTGTTAAAGCTGCATTCTCTCTCCTGACCACCAGGGGGTGACTCCTCTGGTTGTATAGAAGTCTATGCTTCATGTGTTAAAGCTGCATTCTCTCTCCTGACCACCAGGGGGTGACTCCTCTGGTTGTATAGAAGTCTATATAAATGACTCTACTTCTCTCTTGATGTATTCCCTCAGTAAACATTGTAAACATGAGTTTATGTCTCAATCTCTAGTTTCAAGTCTTCTTCAATACAGCATGATGTTCATTTAGTAAATTATGCTCATTTAGAGTCAAACAGACCATAAAGCAGGGGACGCTTTAGGGGCGGGGCTACAGGGTGATTAACAGGTCTCTACGTCAAACCTCCGCACTCCAAATATGAGCAACCACTGTTTATCAGATGCAAAGAAGCGGCGACGGCCAATCAGTGGAGAGAATGCAACACTTTTGCATCGGCTTGACTGCAGAACCGGAGGATGCCGCCGCTCCCTCTCGCATTGCATGATGGTACATCGTGGCCGGTCAGGTATATACTCTTGAGTCCACCATATATGAGTCATAATCATTCTCACTGCACATCCAGACTTCATTTCCTAAAAAGCAGGTTTACACACAACAGCGACGGTAAGTCATGAGCCTCTCGTGTTAAAGTTAACGTGCACCGAGAGAGCCACAGTGGGCTCTGACTGCCCCCCTCCTCCTCACCCCACTCCCCTCAATAAAGCAGAACACAAACTAAACAGACTGTTTGCTATTCGCCTCACATCCCAGAGTGAGTCTGCAGCAAGACAGCCAGCACTGACAACCTTATCCACACACCCCGCCAGAATAAAGCGAGCTCCCTCTGACGAATACAGCTCTGAGGGGAGTGATGGAGCGAATTATTCTGCAGCGCAGCCCAAACAGTCCACACTGATGAACCATGAAATTGTGATTTGTTCGGAGCAACTCCGGATGGAGATTAAAAATTTGTGTTACGGACTTAACATTTACCCGCATGGCTGGTGACTTGCACTTTGATTAACCAGCCGGTTTACTAGCGGACCCTGAATGCACGCGGAAGCTATTGTTTGTTTTATCCCAACTGGGTGATAGCATTGTGTGTGTGTGTGTGTGTGTGTGTGTGTGTGTGTGTGTGTGCGTGTGTGTGTGTGTGTGTGCGTGTGTGTGTGTGCGTGTGTGTGTGTGTGTGAGAGATTAATAAACTACATGCAAAGGGGAGTTCAGGGTAAATGCAGGAGGAGGGTGTGTTTAATCAGGCTGGTGTTGGGGTGGAGTCTTACCACGTCTCTGGGGCTTTGCATCTGGGGCTCGGTGTTCTGGAGGAGGGGGGGGGAGGGGGAGGCGGGGGGGGGGGGGGGGGGGGGAGAAGAAGAAGAAGCACAGGTAATCAAGCAGAAATATTTACCGACGTGGGACACAGAACACACACGAAAAACTAATCGGAACGCACAAGTAGGCCGTGGGAGGAGCCAAAGTTATGGTTTTAAACAGGAAGCAGAGAGACGAGCCAATGGGGAGGCAGGAGATTGACTGGCTCGAAGGGTCAGGGTTTGCAAGGACAAATATGTTAAAATCGTGGTTTTTGAAGCCGCCTCCCCTCTGGGTGTCGACGGCTTCAGTGTGATTTATTCTCCCACCGAGGTAAAAAATAAATAAAACTCCGTTGATCCAGGTTCCAACAGATAAAAGACCTGAGGTGAACTCTTAACGAGCGACAGGAAGTGCTTTGTGCACCGTTTCCTGTGTTTGGGGATGTTGTGCACGCTCCGATCTTCAAAATATATATTTTTTTATATATAAATACATTGATTTTTTTGGTTTGGTCTCTATACATACAGGCTGCCCTACTCAGGGTTATGAAAATAAATACTCCTGCAGAGTGTTTTTATTATATTAAATTATATTGTTGGTGTGGTGGGGGATATTTGAATCTATAATGTGATTTAAAGCTGACCGTGCTCAAGTATAATCACTTAACATGAACATCAATAAGAAATGAGGCAGTAAAAGGCCGCGTGTGCGTTAATGTGCATTAGCATAGAAATACCAATTTACATTGCGGCGTAATGTAATATTAGACGGCCATTAATGTGGGAACGCTAATAACTAATAACATCATTTGTAGGTTATCCGGCTCGTCCAGGAGCTCCAAGATCATAAACACTCGCTGGTTTGATGCCTGCTGCAGAAATTATGCGACAGCTGTCGACTTATGCGTTATGTTTAATACATAAAGCTCAGTAGCGGCCGTCGCTGGTAACGAGTCTCTTGTTTTGACTGAGCTCCAAGAATGTTCCTGCAGAACCCCTGCAGAACCCCTGCAGAACCCCCCATGAGGAAAAAGCTCATCCTGCCCCCCCTGCTGATAACCACACATCAAATAAATCCTACCGGCTGTACGCAGAGTCAGCCGGACTCGCCGCCGCGCTCTAATCTGCAGATGAGTATATATCGAGCGGCGTGCCCCCCCCCCCCCCTCGCCTGACAGCCAATCGTCTCCTCTGCATCCCTCTCGCTGTGATAATTGCCACCAATCAGCAGTTTGATTGACGCCACTTGCAGGCGAATGGCTTCCTGTGCCCCGCCCCCCACCCCCCTGAGGAGAAACCGACAGAGGAGGGGGGCTGGGGGGATTTAAAGCCACTTGGTGGCATAACTCATGCTTTAAACTCGATGAGGCGCGTGTTAAATCCGGCTAGCGGGGCGAGAGCGAGATAGCAGAGAGTCATTGACCGGCGCGGTGGCTGTAAACACCGACGTGATTTAAAGCTTCAACGCTGACAAAATAACATAAAACCAGCTCCACTCGGGCCCTGAGACCAGGGCGGACCGGGCCGTCGCCCGATGGCCGCCCCCCTAAAGCAGGATAAGCGGTCTGGATAATGGGTGATGGAGCCTCCACTTAGGCCTCAGTGTTGAGCTCGCTCCCTTATCAAACGGCTGTGAAGTGGCATCCAGATGTGCTGGGGAATCAAACCTGGCTTCACATCTGGCATCCAGTGGAAACACAACCTGGAGGACAGCAGCCAGATGCCGCAAACGCACAAACTGTGGTAAGCAAGCGGCATCTGTCCGGCCCGAGTGGCAGCAGCTTTGTGCTCGATGTCATGTGAGGAGGAGTTCGCCCGACTGATGTTCTCTGTCTGATCCATCACTCTGGAGAGTCGCTCCGGAGGGCAAAGACCCAGCGAGGGGGATGGAAACGCAGCGGCGGGGGGGAGAAGGGAACCCGACAAAAAGCAGATGAGAATAAAGGAGGGAGAGGAGAGGGTGACGGAGGTAAAGAGAAGAGTTTGAAGGAAGGTTTTTTTTTTTTCGAGGGCGACAAACGTACCGCGTCTCTGGGGAGGAACGTGTCCTCCTGCCGGAGGACCAGCAGGCCCACGGCTCCGCCCATGGGCGTGGCCCTGAGCAGAGACACCACCTCCTCCTGGGTCCGCCCGTTCAGGTCCACGCTGTTCACCTGAGCAGGCGACAGAAAACATTAATGCATTTAAACCGGTTCAAGTAGAACAAACTATTACAAATATGAACATTAGGTCCTCATATTTCATAGTTGTGGTTTTAGCAATTAGCGCATCAACTCCTGCAGACACTACTCGGGGTATCGGTGCACGCTCTCTCTCTCACCTCCAGCAGCCGGTCCCCCGCCTTGAGGCGGCCATCTTGAATGGCGGCCCCCCGAGGCAGGATGTTCTTCACGTAGATGGGCGCCGAGCCGCCGATGGGAACGTCCCGGGACGTTATGCTGAAGCCGAGACCCTCTGGACCTGAGAGGGGGAGGAGAGAGGAGGGCTGAGGACGCCATCGGGCTGAAGCTGTTGCACCACCAAGGGTTGTTTCTGGTTTATTTATTAGTCACAACACATCCAACTAAACTCCCGTTTCCAGGGTCACTGAAGAGCTCGCTTGCATTCCCGCTCGCAAACTTTGTCTTCCCGATTCTACAGCTCAGATACACATCTTCAGATGAGCTCATTGATCTGCGTTGGTGTGGGCGGGTGTGATTCTGTGTTCATATTGTGAGTATGATCGTACCATCACCAGACAACGTCCTGATGTTACGTTCAAAACAGGAAATGAAGAGAAACGGAGCATCCTGTTGGAATGATTAAATATATTCTGCTTATAAAGTCAGCAGTTGGACCACGTAACATGTGATTGAAGCCAGAAAAGAACGTGTGGCGAGAACACATTGCGTCCACACACTTAAACCCACGAGTCCGGATCAAGGCCCCTCCGGCTCGTTGGGCGTGACCTCGGCGGAGCGGCTTCAAAACAAAAGTCGACACGGGAACAATAATGAGCGTCCTCGCCGTGTGAAGAGTACGGCCCCCTGATCCTCCACGACTCGCTTCCTCTGCATTGATGAGCCAATCAGCTTCCCGCCGGCAGACGTTCAGTCGCCCCGGCGAGCGCCCCCACGGCGTTCCCGGCTCTAAAACGGGGAGGGAGGATCTTCAGAGCGCTCATTAGCGTGATTAAGACGTACCTAAGCAATTTCCTGTGCAAAGCAGGGGGGAGATGGGGGGGGGGGGGCGGGGGGGGGTGGCCTGATTGATTCCGATATTCCCGGGGATTTTGTTGTTTGTTGAAATCACGGCCTCTCGGGAGTCGCCGTTGATCTCCGCGAATGTCGTCTCCGACAACATAAACAACCAAGAGGTGGGATGAGGAGAGAGCATCTTTCCCGGATCTGGAGCGTTCTGGGTACCAGGACCGAGCAGCTGGGCCTTTTCATGTTTTATGTTCATGGCTTGATGCTCGCCCCCAAGAGGAGGACAGATTTGGGTGAGAACTTCAATGGGCATATGGCTCCCCCCCTCCTCCCCCCCTCCTCCCCCCTCCCCGTGCCGTGGCATTTGACAGCACCCGGGCACCGGCGGCTGCTTAGCAACCGCGAGCTCTCAGGACCCGGGACCTGGCGCCGACACCTGGCTTCCTGTTGGCGGCGGGCCGCGCCACCTGTGCCAGCTGTCAGTCAAAGCGGCGCCGCGCTGGAGGAGATGTCACCGGGAGTTTCGCTCCCGACGTTCCCACCACATCAGTATGCTAAACCCCCTTTTTGAAAGCCTGTTGCATCATTGTTGCCATTCGGCCGCTTCCCAGCATCCTGATGAATGCAAAGCATGATGGGGGATGTTTCCCACAGCAACGAATAAGACGTTTTGTTTTTTTAAATGGCAGGAACATCCTGGTGGGCTTCAGTAGAACCGGCATGCTAACATAAGTGGGGGTCTTCATACTCTAATCCCATCTGATCCAGCCTCCATTCAAACATGTTTCCACATGGACAGAAGCCCCGCCCCCTCTCCGCTCACCTTTCTTCAGCTGGATGTTGAGCCTCCTCCCGACCTTCTTGCTGTACCCTCCCGCCGGCGTGGCGTTCGGCGCCCTCTGAGGCGAGGGGGTGTGGCCCGTCGGCGGCTTGGCCGCGGACACGGCCGGGTGAGGCAGAGGGAGGTAGCCCTCGTGGAGGTCCAGGTGAGCTGGGGACTGTGGGTGGGGGTGGGGGTGAGACTGGGACCCATGCCGGGACACCCTGTGGGGCGCCGGGTCCACGGCGCCGCTCAGGGAGTCGGGGCCGAAGCGGCCCGAGGAGAACGCCGGGTTCCTCTCCACGTGGGACAGCTGCTCGTAGTGGGCCTTCACCGAGGAGGGAACCACGTGGAACATGATGACCGGGGTATGCATGGCCTGACGGAACATGTTCTGGGCTCTGGGGGGGAGACAAGAGGGAGGGAAAGAGAGTGAAAGACAGTGACAGGAGAGAGAGATTGATTATTGGACTGACCCATAAACACTCTCAGCAATTGTTCTCAACAAAAACAAAAACCTTGCTAAGAGAAGCACCCATCTAGTCGATGACACGCGCACGCACACGCACACGCACACGCGCACGCACGCACGCACACACACACACACACACACACACACACACACACACACACACACACACACACACACACACACACACACACACACACACACACACACACACACACACACACACACACACACACACACACACACACACACACACACACACACACACACACACACACACACACACACACACACACACACACACACACACACACACACACACACACACACACTCTCTAAATAAAAACCCATCTTCGCCCACCTGACAGACATGTTAATTAATACTCATTTCCATCGTGAGCGGCTCCAAAAGGAGACAGAGCCCCCCCCCCCCCCCTCCATCGCATCATCCCCTCATCATCCCCTCATCAGACCTCTCATCAGACCGCCGGATAGTTAGTTGAAAATCCTCTTTTTTTTTTTAAATGTATTTGCGCCTGGTTAGCTCCACCTGCTCCAATAAGAAAGCTCTTCCCGCTCCTCCTTGACGTTCAGGAAAATTTTTCCGGGATCCCAGAACCTCCGTGGCTCCTGAACGCCGACTAAAACGACCGCTTTCCCCCCCGGCCACTGATAACCTCCCCGTGGGACTCAGGTTGAGACTCGTGGCAGACGTGATGCAACCCGCCCCCCTTCCTAAAACTACAGGAGCTTTGTTCCCAAACTGCAGAGTTTCCCACAAACACTCCTGGAGATGGTTTTGGTTTGGAAGCGTCGGTCCGGAGCTCGGCCCTGAAGGACTGAAGGAGTCCCTTTGTTGGTTTTAAACCCACTACAGGGACGCTGCTCCATGAAAGAGATGTTGAAGTGAACTCCCCTGTATCAAGGGGATTAAAATCACTCAGATAAGACATCAAAGCCTCAAATAATAAAGGCAAAACTATCTGCAGAGATCCACGATAAGAGGATAAGTGGGAAAATATGTCTTCCTTTTCATTTCTTTCTTCTTTTTTTTACATAATTTGGATGAACAAACCCATTAAAAGGACTTAAACAGAAATGCATCACCATAATACACGTGTGTGTGTGTGTGTGTGTGTGTGTGTGTGTGTGTGTGGTTCTTTGCACAATAATGTTGTCAAATGCATATCACACATGAATTCTATACCAAAATCAAAAAAACATACATTTACGCCCTCAGGGATCAAAACACAAACATATGCATCGCTGGCTTTCTGAGCGGGTTAAAGTGACATGAGGCAAAGAGGAGCAGAGGGGGCGGAGTCAGCGGGGGGGCGGAGACAGCGGGAGGGTGTTGTTGGAGGGTTAGGGTATCGTGAGAGGGTGAGAAGCAGAGGCTCTAAAGGTTAGCAGCCTCCTTCCAAAGGAGGAGTTACTGAAACACAAGGGGGAGGGGCTTCAGGTATTTGGGGGTGGGGACCAGCAGGAGTTGAATAGGGAAAAGGTTAGCGCAGCACGGTGATGGGCGGCGGAGGCATCAGGAGACAGGAAGGAGGGATTAGGGCTGTAGCTGTTAGACGAGGGAGGAAGCGAAAGGTCACACAGGAAGCCAAGGGAGCGCCAGAGCTCACTGCGGGGAGGAAGAAGAGGAGGAAGACGAGGAGGAGCGCTCCCGGCTTACTGTTCGAAGCGGATGTTCCGCAGGTCTCCGTTATTGATGCGGACGATGCAGTCGTTCTCCTGGAAGAGGCCCTGCTGCTCGGCCTTGCCTCCCTTCTCCAGGCGCTTGACCAGCAAGCCAAGAGTCCTGAAAGGTGCAAAGGTTCAGTCAGCAGGAGGCGGGGCCGAGAGGCCGGGAGCGCTGGACCGGAGCGTCGCCACGGACATGAAGATATATATTATGGTCTGTTGTCTCCTACACTGGTCTGAGTCCAGCGGCTCGCCGGTCAAACCCCTCAGGGAGGTTCAAAAGGTCCTAAAAGGTCACTGAGAGTCTCCGTCATCATAGAAATAGATTCTTAAAACGTCCTCAGTGTGAGAGTCAGCCTGAGCCGCCATGTTCCTGAGGTTTCTTTTCTATAAAGAACTAAACTAAAAAAAAAAAACAGATTTCTGCCTCTGCTTCTTCATGCGGTGCTTGAAAAATAAAAATAAATAAAAAAAGCAGTGTACAGCGGCCCTGTCATTTGCATCATCAGTGCACCAATGAGGCGTAGTCGCATCACATCAGGGTGCTCTGTGTGTGTGTGTGTGTGTGTGTGTGTGTGTGTGTGTGTGTGTGTGTGGCTATTCTATTCAAAGGCAATCAACGGATTGAAAAACTCCACTGCAGCTCTGCAGGTGGAGGGGAGTGTGTGTGTGTGTGTGTGTGTGTGTGTGTGTGTGGGGGGGGGGGGGGGGGCTTTGCAGGTGTTCATTTACCGACCCCGAGGCCTCCTATGGCCTTTATGAATACAGATACATTTTAGAAAAGGGGCATCGCCTCCCCCCCTCCTCCCC
This sequence comes from Cottus gobio, assembly GCA_023566465.1. Taxonomy (NCBI): domain Eukaryota; kingdom Metazoa; phylum Chordata; class Actinopteri; order Perciformes; family Cottidae; genus Cottus; species Cottus gobio. The sequence continues at coordinate 2,776,321 of CM042230.1, read as the reverse complement.
CTGTAATCCGGTGTGGCAAACCGGCTCATGCCTCACCTGAAAAGGGGGCGGGCACTTCTCGGATTACAGAACCCGGAAACCGAGGCCGGGCGGGGGAAAAAAAAGGCGGCGCGGGCCTAATCGAGTCCTCTCCGGTGATAAAGTCCCCGTGTATCGGAGGCTTTCAGCCACGCCGCCGGGGGGTGAATTGGGTTGATTTGGGGGTTTAACGCTCGCCTGAGGCTTATAATTCAATATGAATGGAAATGTGATTACAGGCGGAGAAGTTCACGAGTTGGGGGAAGAAGTTGGGAGACAATCCGGCTGATTGGATCGGAGCGAGGACACAATGAGGTTTGCAGCAGAGGGGCGACTCCTCTGATGAGAGCCGGGACTCTTCATCCTGGGATAACGCCAACTCTGACATTTCCCCAATAACAGAAAAGTGCATTATAAATGTGCTTTTAGGTTGATTGCGTTGGGGGAGGGGGGGAGGGGGGGAGAGGGGGGATATGATCTCGGTTTCCAATAAAGTCGCCGATCGAGTCTCGGAGGAGAGGAAGTTCCCAGCTCAGCGCTACGGAAACATAGAGTTCAGACTTCTTTTAAACTGCTTCATACACTTTAACATCCTCCCTACGAAGAGGAGGAGCTCCGTGTGACCGGCACACACCACCGCACCGACGGCTCTCACCGGGTTCTTCACCGGGTTCTACAAAACATGGCCGCTCCACTTGGAGAACCTTTCTGGTCAATTTAAACCAGATGTGGAATTCCTCTAATTCCTTCACAGCTTTTTTTTCTTTTGCAGCTGTGTATGCGTGCTTTTCAGAATGTGTTGCAGGTGTGTGTGTGTGTGTGTGTGTGTGTGTGTGTGTGTGTACTGTTCAATGCAGCCTTTGTATCATGTAAAGCTGAAGTGACAGCAGCCGGAGAGAGAAAGATGGCGGTCACCTGCAAACCCTAAACACACATGATTGATGACTGTAAACTGGCAAAATGGGTTCAGGATGCGTGTGTGTGTGTGTGTGTGTGTGTGTGTGAGATGAAGTGGTTACATGTGGGCATCAGAGAGGAATGTCCGGTATGTGTGTGTGTGTGTGTGTGTGTGTGTGTGTGTGTGTGTGTGTGTGTGTGTGTGTGTCTCAGGTGATTTTTCTTTGCAGACCTCAAAAAGTAACAATCATGAATTTTAAAGATTTACTTTTGTTTTAAACCAGAAACCAAATCCATCCATCCATCCATCCATCCATCCATTTTCCACCGCTTATCCGGGGTCGGGTCGCGGAGGCAGCAGGTCCAGCAGGCTGACCCAGGCTTCTCTCTCACCCGCAACATGTACCAGCTCATTCTGGGGGATCCCGAGGCGTTCCCAGGCCAGCTGGGAGATATAATCCCTCCAGCGTGTCCTGGGTCTTCCCCGGGGCCTCCTACCAGATGGACGTGCCTGGAAAACCTCTAAAGGGAGGCGTCCTGGAGGCATCCTAATTAGATGCTGAACCACCTCAGCTGACTCCTTTCGACACGAAGGAGTAGCGGCTCGACTTCAAGCTCCCTCCTGATGTCCGAGCTCCTTACCCTATCTCTAAGGCTGAGCCCGGCCACTCTACAGAGGAAACTCATTTCGGCCGCTTGTATCCGCGACCTCGTTCTTTCGGACACGATCCAAAGCTCGTGACCATAGGTGAGGGTTGGGACGTAGACCGACCAGTAAATTGAGAGCTTTGCCTTTCGGCTCAGCTCCTTCTTCACCAAGACGGCCCGGTGCAACGCCTGCTTTACTGCTGCAGCCGCACCGATACGCCTGTCGATCTCCCGCTCCATTTTACCCTCACTCGTGAACAAGACCCCGAGATACTTGAACTCCTTCGCTTGTGGTAGGCACTCTGTCCCCACCCGGAGGGAGCAATCCACCGGTTTCCGGCAGAGCACCATGGCCTCAGATTTCGTGGTGCTGACTCTCATCCCCGCCGCTTCACACTCGGCTGCAAAACGCCCCAGTGAATGCTGGAGGTCATGGTCCGAGGAGTCAAACAGGACCACATTCAACAAATGTGAATATTTGTTTACATATATATATATATATATATATATTATTTTTTTTACAAGTCTAGAATAAGGCTTGTTGTTGACAAGTTTGGATCTAAAAGGGAAATTGGATTCTCCGGTAAGAAAGCCACAAAAGTAAATCTCTCTCTTTTCAAACTAAGTTAATAACACACTTAAAACACACATATTTCTCCAGTATGACAATACTTTGTGTACTACTACAGTGACCCGGTCTGTGCTGGTCTATCAAAGGGGTTCAGGTCTCTGAGGACCCTCATGGCCAGCTTTACCTGCGGTCCCTGCCACTGAAGGGCACCACGTGGATCCCCAGCGGACCCCCGTCGTTTGACACCTCCACCAGTTTGACTATGTCTCTGGGAGGAGGGTGGGGGTGGGGGGGGGGAGAGGAGAGGGGTGACACCATGTGGGGGAAGAACAAAACAGGAAAATGAGGCGGTGATGACAAAAGTGAAATAAAAACAGAAAGCAAGAAGAAGGAGACGGACAGAAAGGTAAGAAAACAGAACAATTCAAATAAATCATAAACATGTAAGTAACAACTGTGGAAACACACACACACACACACACACACGAGTCCATCTTAAAAACATTAATAAATAAAAAATAAATAAAAATCATAATTAAAAATGAAAATATTCACAAATTTTATGAGTGTTGAGCATCTTTTGAAGATTATCAGTATAATATCCTTGAATATTTTTCATAATATTTTAATATATATTATTTTTCATAATGTTAACCTGGCCCGTGGGGGGGGGGGTCGCTGCTCAAATTTAGGACTTCAATTTGAGTAAAAAATAAATTACACAAAACAAAAAAATCCGGCGCCGCCTCGGCCGCATTCCATTTCAAGTCGTGGATTGTGGATGCATCCGGTCTGAACGACCCTTTGACCTTCATGAAGGCGCTACAGGCGGCTTCCTCAGCTCCTGGTGAACCATCTCGACTCAATGACTGATTAGCTCGGGGGGAACGGGCCCTTGTTGACAACTAAGAGGCGGGGGGGAGGGGGGGGGATAATAACAATACCATACCTGCATATTAAACTGGAAGCATGCGGCAGAGCAAACATAACAAAACAAAAACGGCGTGGTTAATACGGGTTCGTGCGTGGGCGAGCGCTGATGGAGAGACCGGCATCACTTTGCCTCCACAAAAGAGAATTATGCAAATCCTGGAGCGGGGTTGAAATGAGATTTTCACACAAACAAACCTGGATTATAATATCACACCTGCTGGTCTAAAGGACTCATTACGGGGGGGGGGGGGGGGGGGACTTTAAGGAGGATGGAGTTTCATATAGTTTATTTTTTCCTCCATAGTTTTGGCCATCGTTTCCCTGCTGATTATAATTGAGCTCTTCAGGTTAATTGCAGAGATCTGGCAACAGGGCAACGTGACGAGCAACACGTGTGGAAGGGCAACGTGACGAGCAACACGTGTGGAGGGCAACGTGACGAGCAACACGTGTGGAGGGCAACGTGACGAGCAACACGTGTGGAGGGCAACGTGACGAGCAACACGTGTGGAGGGCAACGTGACGAGCAACACGTGTGGAGGGCAACGTGACGAGCAACACGTGTGGAGGGCAACGTGACGAGCAACACGTGTGGAGGGCAACGTGACGAGCAACACGTGTGGAGGGCAACGTGACGAGCAACACGTGTGGAGGGCAACGCTGTGATTACTGCAAACAAGAAGATAAATATACTGAAAGAAGAGGGAAGGAGTCGGTGTAATAACTTCTGCAGGTGAGGAGACACACTGATGGTTTCACTCCAAATCTCTATGAATTTAGAAAAAAAATTAAATCTGGTGAATGTTCAGATTTTCCCAGATCTTTGGAATACAACAACCCTGACTTACTCCAGCGACCTCACGGGGGTCATGTGGTCCATGCAGGAGTCGGCCCGGCCCACCGGCTCGATCCGGCCGTTCTCCTCCTCTCCGGCCTCGTCCTCCTGGAACAAGAAGAGCAGACGAGCAGAGGGTGAGAGGGTGCAGCACCCCAGGGTGACGGGACCCGAATCCCCTCCATGACCTCGTTGACCCCGCCCCCGTTTAAGTGTCTTTCTAGAGCTCAAAACGGAGGTTTTAAATTGTTGTGTTAGAAATAGCTATACACACATTATCATGGATTTCGACTAGAACATGTTTATACGCCTTAATGTTAAAAAAAACTAAAAACTTTTATTTTGTAATTACCGTGTCTGAAACACTCCGGTTTAGCGCCTGTCTCTTTAAGCCCCGCCCCCCTAAAAAAGAAAAGCCCAGTCCGATCTGATTGGCTTGCAAGAAAACTATGATCCACCTTTGCAAATGTATAGTTCTCAAAACCACGGGTGGAGATACTCAGACGCCATAAAGGACTAAAATAAGACACATAGCATTTATGAAGCCACCATACGGGGCTCTATGGTTTATTTATTATCTGAGAGGACCACTTCCTCTCAGGAGGGCTGCAGCCACGCCCCCGAACGAGGCCTGAAACACAGGGGGGGGGGGGGGGGGGGGGGGGGGGAATCACAGAGGGAAGGGAGTCGCTATCTGAGGAAGAGCAAATGAGATCGGCATTCATCAGGCATCTCACAGACCCTTTGTTTCAATACGCACCGTCTCTGAGGGTGTGTGTGTGTGTGTGTGTGTGTGTGTGTGTGTGTGTGTGTGTGTGTGTGTGTGTGTGTGTGCAGGGAAGATAATAAAAGGAGAGAGCGGGGGAGCAAGTGATGGAGACGGAAGTGAAATAAGAGAACAAACCGAGACACAAATATAAAAAGGAAAGTGTGCGGTAAACAAATGTCTTTACAGCGTTATATATATATATATATATATATATTTAAAAAAAAGATATATATATATATATATATTTATATTCATTTATAGCTGCTGCCGGGGGTCAATAAATCCAATCATCTCCGGAGCAGTGGTTTGTTTTCCTCACAGCCTGTTGATCGTACATGAAGACAGATGAATATATATATATATATATATATATATATTTTTTGTTTGTTTTGTTTTTAAATAAAAAAAGTCCTTGAAGTTTTCATAAAAAGGGAACGTTGACTATTGACTAAAATCTTCAAATGTCAAACTAAGCAGCTGCTGATGGTACTGAGATGAGATGAGACTCCATCCCTCTGTAACTTCTGTTAGTGACCTTTGACCTTTAAAGTTCATATCAGTTTATCTCACAGGATGTGACGTCACACGTCGGTTTGTGGAGCGCCGTTATGAAGCGTCGATTTCGTCGTCGCCATCTTGGTTTTTTTTTCACGCAAAAAGAAAAATGAACATATCTGGAAAGTGGAGGAGTAGAGCTCTGGTATCGGCAGAGACCTGTCAATCACAGGAAGCCCACCCTAAAGCATCCCCTGCTTTATGGTCTATTTGATCAAAAAGGATCATAATTTACTAAATAAAAGGGGCTTTGGAACCACATTTTTAAAACCTACGCTGTGAGGATATAACCCTAACCCTCTGTCTTCGTCGTCTTCTTCGTACCGTCAGCAGCAACGAGGCGCTGACTCGCGCGGCCTGATTGGACCAATCAGCCGCCCAGAAGCGGACACTCAAGCCGACCGCGCCGCGGAGCCGCCGCCCATTCCCGCCGCTGGGAGCGAGGAGATGGATGGCAGCATTAATAATTCAGGGCCGACCCGCCGGGTTAATGGCTGGCAGGGCAGACAGACAGGCAGGCAGGAGGAGGAGGAGGAGGAGGAGGAGGATGAGGAGGATGAGGAGGAGGAGGCCGACGTGTTTTCCAGCACAGTCATTGTTTGTTTCCTGGACACGGAGGAGGAAGAGGAGGAAGACGAAGAGGGGAGGCGAGCGGGCAGTTTTCAGGCTCGGGGGCTCATTAAAGATTAATAGGAGAATCCATTGGGGCCTGTCCTTTCCATCTCTCAGACTAAATGAAGTGGTCTGCGACTACAGTGTGTGTGTGTGTGTGTGTGTGTGTGTGTGTGAGAGAGAGAGAGAGTGGAGTAATGCTGCACTTTAATGAAGTGCTACCCGCTCCCCTTTCCTGCAGCTCTGACCGCCGTCACACACACACACACACACACACACACACGACCACTCTCACACACACACACACACACACACGACCACTCTCACACACACACACACACACACACACACACACACACACACACACACACACACACACACACACACACACACACACACACACACACACACACACACACACACACACACACACACACACACACACACACACACACACACACACACACACGACCACTCAGCTCTTCTTCAGAACATTTCAAACGTTGCATCAGCAGCTTCAGATAATAATCAAAGACGCGTGCGCCATTGTTTTCTTTGAAACATGAAAATTAAAATATTTAAAATCTGTTTAAATATGAACGGGTGAATATCGCCCGTCTCTTCAGAGGAGACTTGATGCAACTGTGAGAAACGTTGACGAAGTGTGTCGCGGGAATTCTTGAGTTACGGACAAAAACATGTTTTGTGAGGTCACAATGACCTTTGACCCCCGGCTTCTAAAATCATTGAATCTGAAAATCAGTTTGTGCCAAAAAAAGATCTCATTGCGTTCCTGAGATCACAGTCACAAGAATGCACAACCCAAAAACATTCATTTGAAAACATGAAGCGGAGGCATAACATTATTATTATTATTTGTTTTTTTATTATTATTTTTTGTAATTTAATTGTATCTATCTTATTTATCTTATTTATCTATTTTATTTATTTATTTAATAAAATTGTATAATTATATATATATATATATATATATATATATATATATATATATATATATATTATGTTTTTTGTATTAATTTTGCAGCAGCATTACAAACCAGATCTATTAAAATACATTTAAAAAAACCTACGACCCTTCCTGGTCGGTGGCTGCCTGCCTTTGTCCAGGAGGCTCCAGGTGTCCAGGAGGCTCCAGGTGTCCAGGAGGCTCCAGGTGTTCAGGAGGCTCCAGGTGTTCAGGAGGCTCCAGGTGTCCAGGAGGCTCCAGGTGTCCAGGTGTTCAGGAGGCTCCAGGTGTCCAGGTGTTCAGGAGGCTCCAGGTGTTCAGGAGGCTCCAGGTGTTCAGGAGGCTCCAGGTGTCCAGGTGGCTCCAGGTGTCCAGGTGGCTCCAGGTGTCCAGGTGGCTCCAGGTGTCCAGGTGGCTCCAGGTGTCCAGGTGTTCAGGTGTCTCCAGGTGTTCAGGTGTCTCCAGGTGTGCAGGAGGCTCCAGGTGTTCAGGAGGCTCCAGGTGTTCAGGAGGCTCCAGGTGTTCAGGAGGCTCCAGGTGTTCAGGAGGCTCCAGGTGTTCAGGAGGCTCACCGCCGGCCGACCTGAACAAACGCAGACTCTTTTCTTTGTGTCTTGACGATGAAGGCGGTCACACATCGCCGCCCACGACCTTGCGTGTCTCCTTCACCGGGCCGGTCACCGGGGTCGGAGACGCTGCGGTGCAGGATGTCAGGCCCGTGAAAGGGAAGCCGGATCCAATTCAGCTGAGTGTTCAACTCCGTTTCCTGCTGAGCGATTAAACGAGGAAATAAATAAATAAATGCAAAATTTGGAGAGAAAAAATGCCTGCTGCAGAATTCCGGTGCTCCGGCTCCGAAGTTTCCGACGGTCCCCGATGCCGCCGGATAACGTCGACCCCTCCGAGCCCAACGCCGCCCCATCCATCACGACCGGAGAGACGTTTAGATTAACGCGGTGCTCGGCTCGGCGCCGGCCCACAATGCATCATTAAAAGAGAGCTTTCAATTACCGATCCCCTGCTCTAATTCAATTAGTCTCCTTTGAAGACTCTGATAGTGGGATGCAGACGGCATCGTCAATAACGGAGGGATTCATGGAGCTATCGCAGTTTATATCATCAGGCTGCCGGTTGGGTCGTTAAGCAAGAGTGTGTGTGTGTGTGTGTGTGTGTCTTTAGAAGAGAATGTATTATATGTGTGCTCTTCTGTCTCCTAAAGGTCAAGAATTGCCCCGATAAGTAAAGTTCCATTGGGTAACATTATGAGACGTTCAAGTCTGGTCGGTAAAAACCTGTACTGGGCGAATATCAATTGTAACGTGATCATGATGTGTTCAAATGTTAAAAAAATCAAGTTTTGTGGAAGACATTTGGATGAATACAGCTGTTTGAGGAGATGTCACAGATATTAGAGTGGGAATGCTTTTGGTCTGCGGAAGCCAAAAAACACAATCTTTTGGGAATGTCGTATTTTTAACACGACAATGCACAAAGCTTCCACCACCGGAAATATCTGTATAAAGAAATGTTGTTTTTTTTCTCAGGTTGTGTGTCTTGTGTCGCCCAACAGCTCCGTGTTCAACGTATAGCGGGAAAATATTACTGCATTGGGAAAAAAACCTTCAAGAAGGTATTTCCGGCAGCAGATTGCGTTCCAACTATCATATAATGGTGTGATGTTCACATGTCCACTGTCACACACACACACACACACACACACACACACACACACACACACACACACACACACACACACACACACACACACACACACACACACACACACACACACACACACACACACACACACACACACACACACACACACACACACACACACACACACACACACACACACACACACACACACACACACACACACACACACACACACACACTCTCTCTCTCTCTCTCTCTCTGTGTCTGAACTACCAGAGGCAATGGCAATAACAGCTTGAGCAAAATGAGACTTCCAGCACTTCCTAAATTACCACGGCGTCGCCGTAGCGATCCACTTAATTCAACAGCAATTTCTGCAATCCAATTCAATCAAAGCGGATGGGGGCCGGCGGAGGAGGGGGGGGGGGGGGCGTCGCAATTTCCTCAGAAATAATAGACAATGGAGGCTCATCAGCGATGTAGGCAATTTCAAAACTCTGACACTCAAAGTGGAATTCGCGGGAGGTGTGAACAACACAAGTCTGGTTGGGGGTTGCGTTGTCGAGAAAGGGGGCGGAGCAAGAAGATGCTCCTTTTCGGGATTTAATAGAGTTATCCAGTATTAGCGAGGAGCGTTTCTCCTGAGGGGAACAGGAAGCCGTGACGAAGCTCGTTCAGAGGATGACAAATAAACTCAAAACCAGAGGGGATTCTGGGAAGTTTGAGGTTTGAGTTTGTATAATTTCAGGGGCAATCATGGAGGCCCTAAAAGTTTTTTTTTTTTTTTTTGCGTCATCACTCCACGTTGTATATTCAGAATTATTCGGATACATAATTGGTTTTCCCAACAAGAAAAACACCTCTTGGAGTTTTTCCGGCTGCTCATCGGAGGCCGACCGGCATTCCAGCGGTGGAGACGGATTATTTAGACGGGAACGAGTCGGGCCGAACGTTGATGTAGGCCTGAGTCCAACACACACACACACACACACACACAGCTGGACCTGGCTCTTCAAACCACAGAGATTCCAGATAGAAGCCGGTCTGAAAAGCCTCCTCTCTTAAATGAAGTCATCGAGTCCCGGCGGTTCTAATTCCTGGGAGTGATTTTGTTTTTCAGACGTGTTTTTTGAACGCTCTGAAGAGTCATAAAACATTTACGCTACTTGACACATTTCCATCGAGGCAAGCAGAAATGTTTCACCGCACAGAGCCACCTGCAGACGGAGGGGAGCCGGGCTGCGGAGGGCACGGGATCGACCAATCAGAGAGCAGGGATCACCGCTAACCACGCTGGACTCCAGGCACAAACCGCAGTTTATAAAAAACCACGACACAAAAGAAATCTTGGAAAGTCAGCTTCGCAGCCTGGGTTCTCCGTTTGTGTGGTTCCGTGCGCGGCGTGGGAACCGTGCGGTTCCCTCGGTGTGCGTGTCCCCGACCGCCGAGGGAACCGGAGCGAGCGGCAGCCAATCACACGGCTTGTTACCCGACGCAGCGTTTACCCGAGATGGAGCCGCTGTTATGGAGCAAAATAACAGAGCCGACCCTCTGAGGGAGCACACACACACACACACACACACACACACACACACACACACACACACACACACACACACACACACACACACACACACACACACACACACACACACACACACACACACACACACACACACACACACACACACACACACACACACACACACACACACACACACACACACACACACACACACACACACACACACACACACACACACACACACACACACACGGCCATTATTCTGGCCGACTCCAACTGTAACGGTCGCTGCTGAGAAGAGAAGAGTGTGTTCAGAAACATGTGAGGAAGAGACCACCAAACCTCACCCTCGCTCTGCATCCTCTTCCTCTAGGACTCCCCCCCAGCTCCCTCCCCCTCCCCCTCCCTTCCCCCCATATTCCTGCTGCAGTGCTGTGCACCCTCAGCAGCTTCATATGAACTGCATCCTTACCTGCAGTCATTTATTCCCCATTATAGAATGTGGAATAAACATGGAGTCATGAATAATTTAATACGTTGTTGGAGCCATTTTGGGGGTTCCTACCAGTCATTACGCATTCAAATGGATTAAATAAGTCAGAAATCATTACATTACATTACATTACATTACATTTCATTTAGCTGACGCTTTTATCCAAAGCGACTTACATGCTATACAGTAGACCGTAGACACAGCAACGGTGAGCAATGAGGGTTAAGTGTCTTGCTCAAGGACACAACGACACGGACTGCCGGAGCCGGGGATCGAACCACCGACCTTCTGATTGAAAGACCGACTTGCTAACCACTGAGCCACAGTCGCCCCCACTCTGAATCACTCTGAAATACCACATTAAGATCTCGAGGAGCCACCCCTCCTCCCCCCATAGCCGATATAGCTATAGCGAAGCTATACATCCTCTTCACACGACACCAGCGTCTTCATTTCCTTTACGTCTATAAACTGAGTGATCCAGGCTTCCCACTGCTCCGGGGCTTCATGTGTAAACATAATCAGACCCGGGATCCTCCTGATCCCGGGATACAGCCGAGTGTTTTTCTATTTGCACAGCGGGGCCTCAGCCATCACCTCCATCCCTCCGATTCCCCTCCGATAGCAGCCGGCTCCGGCTGCCGCCGCCCCCCTTGTCTCGCCTTTGATCGCCTCACGGGCCTCTGATCAACTCCTCCGCTCTCGTCTCGTTCCACCGACGCCTTCGCCTCTTGTTCGTCTTCGCTCGGCGATAGCGAGAGAACCGGAAGCTGAGATTCTAATCTGCTTGGATTGGAGGAACGTGGCTTCCAACCCTTTTCTGTGGTTTGCCGCCATCTGCTCCACCTGATCGGGTTCTATCTTTAGTGTGTAATTAGATCCTGGTGGCAGGTGATGAGCAGAATATGATGTGTGTGTGTGTGTGTGTGTGTGTGTGTGTGTGTGTGTGTGTGTGGGGCACCGTGAGGAGGGTGGCCCCTCGGAGGGGCCGGACTGCAAAAGCCTCAAGGAGGGAGAGCCGTCTTTCATCTTCCCGCCATCTCCAGCTCACCTTGTCCCTCCCAGCTGGAGGGGATCTGGGCCCCACAGCTCCCCGTCATATTAAAACCAAGAGATCAAAGGACGAACAGCAGGGAGAGAGGGAGGGAGAGAGAGAGAGAGAGAGAGAGGACACTGCTACAGATGGAGACGTATCGTATGTGTGGATCTAGAAGACGAGGCCGATTCACTCTAAACTTCTTCAAGCGGTTTTCCATCGACCGCTTCGGAGCGACTGGACTACCAGAGGTCGAGGTCAGAGGTCGGCGGTGTTGCTGAGAAAGAAGGAGGACAAGAACCTGCACGATAGAGAAAGTATTTATTTTCCGGGAATTCGTTTCAGTCGGGCCGAGCTGTTCTTTCACGCTGTCTGGACGTCAAGACACTTAGAGATCATTGCAAAGGATTTCAAGGACAAATATGGCCTCCATAGGGCGGGGCGGCAGCTAGCGGCTAACGCTGCTAACGGCTAACGGTGCTAACTGCTAACAGTGCTAACTGCTAACTGCAAAAAAAGAGAGAGAGATGGAGAGAGAAACGACAAAAACAGGTGATGAAGCGATGGACAGAATAACTAAACTCACAGGAGGAATATAAACACATCACAGAGGGAAGGAGAGAAGAGGCTGAAGGAGAAAAGAGGCTGAAGGAGAGAAGAGGTTGAAGGAGAAAAGAGGCTGAAGGAGAGAAGAGGCTGAAGGAGAAAAGAGGCTGAAGGAGAAAAGAGGCTGAAGGAGAAAAGAGGCTGAAGGAAAAAGAGGCTGAAGGAGAAAAGAGGCTGAAGGAGAGAAGAGGCTGAAGGAGAGAAGAGGCTGAAGGAGAAAAGAGGCTGAAGGAGAGAAGAGGTTGAAGGAGAAAAGAGGCTGAAGGAAAAAGAGGCTGAAGGAGAAAAGAGGCTGAAGGAGAAAAGAGGCTGAAGGAGAAAAGAGGCTGAAGGAGAAAAGAGGTTGAAGGAAAAAGAGGCTGAAGGAGAGAAGAGGCTGAAGGAGAGAAGAGGCTGAAGGAGAAAAGAGGCTGAAGGAGAGAAGAGGCTGAAGGAGAGAAGAGGCTGAAGGAGAAAAGAGGCTGAAGGAGAAAAGAGGCTGAAGGAGAAAAGAGGCTGAAGGAGAGAAGAGGCTGAAGGAGAAAAGAGGCTGAAGGAGAGAAGAGGCTGAAGGAGAAAAGAGGCTGAAGGAGAAAAGAGGCTGAAGGAGAGAAGAGGCTGAAGGAGAAAAGAGGCTGAAGGAGAGAAGAGGCTGAAGGAGAGAAGAGGCTGAAGGAGAGAAGAGGCTGAAGGAGAGAAGAGGCTGAAGGAGAGAAGAGGCTGAAGGAGAAAAGAGGCTGAAGGAGAAAAGAGGTTGCAGATTAACGCCGAGCCGCGCAACTGCAAACGCTAACGCACACGGCGACGGCGTTTATCTGCACACCCATTCACACCGTACTAACCGAGGAGAGACACACACACACACACAGACAGACACACACACCTGTCTTCGATCTCAGCGCCACAACAGCACCTGCTGGTCATTCAGCTCAGGATCTACACTGATCCTGCTGCTGCACTTTTATCGGTCTTTGCAACACACACACACACACACACACACACACACACACACACACACACACACACACACACACACACACACACACACACACACACACACACACACACACACACACACACACACACACACACACACACACACACACACACACACACACACACACACACACACACACACACACACACACACACACACACACACACACACACACACACACACACACAGCTTCCTAACTAACAAGCCTCCGTGCAGTGTGTGTGTAGTGGGGAGAGTTGAGTCCCTCAGGTGCATGTGCAGCTTTAGCGGGATAAATCATGCACACCTGAGCCGTGCGCTCATAAATCACCTCGGACTGGAGAGTGTGTGTTCGCCAAAAACCTGCATGTTCAAGTTTGTAAATTGTTTTTCCCCTGTAAATTATCCCTGGATTCTAGAGGCGTGTGTGTGTGTGTGTGTGTGTGTGTGTGTGTCGTGAAGATTTGTTTTGGTGCATATGCTTACGGTGTAACGGTGCTCTTAACGTGCACACACGCTTGTTCACTTTAAGTATGCTTTAAAATGCAGCGTATGCATAATGTGTGTGTGTGTGTGCATGTGTGAATAAACTAAAGTTTGTAGTATATGTTTTATATAACTAGCTGTATGAGCTTCAGTGTGTGAGGACGCTCACAGTGCACACATGCATACGTCAGCGCTGACATCCCTGCACAGGTATACTAGTGTGTGTGTGTGTGTGTGTGTGTGTGTGTGTGTGTGTGTGTGTTGACCTGCTTTCTGCACGCTCCGTGTAACAACATCCCCAGTGAGTTGTGTGAAGCCTCCGTCCCACCATGAAAGATAACTCAACCCTCCCTCAGCAGTCTAATGACCGAGGACACACAGCGCCGACACAAACCGAGACACACACACCGTGATACACACACTGAGACACACACACACGGATGCTACCAGTGTGTACTGTGGTGGGAGAACTCCAGTAAGTTATCATCATTATTTGCTCAGTTAATAAAAGATTTGTCCCATTAAAGTTAGTTATGAGTCGTTAAAGTCTACTTTTAAAAAGGTTATGCTGCTTGAATCCTAAAAATAGAAACACATCAAAAAGTCACTTATATTTGCACTATTGAGCTTATTAACATGGCATCACTTTAATCCGTCTTGTTGGAATCGTTCCTTTATGTTTGTTTTAACTATTTCCTCGCGTTTTAAATGTCTCAGTAAAACGTATCAAATGAGCAGCTGTGAGAGGAATCGAACCTGTGGCACGATATAATTGAACCTTGTTGGCGGCGACAGACGCGTCCAGTTCTGATGAGGAAGAAACGAACACACAGAGCTAAACATGAAGAACAATATGATATGTATCATCCATAAAGGTGTTTAAGGGCGTAGCCTATCAGAAAACATACAAATGAAATGATTAAATTGTGTGTGTGTGTGCATGAGGTTCAGCTGTCCAGTGTCACACTCAGCATCTTGTGGCTTTTTGTATTAATTGGTTGATTTGCAACCAGGTCTACGGCTGGACTCCTGACACATGCTCACAGCTGACACACACACACACACACACACACACACACACACACACACACACACACACACACACACACACACACACACACACACACACACACACACACACACACACACACACACACACACACACACACACACACACACACACACACACACACACACACACACACACACACACACACACACACACACACACACACACACACACACACACACACACACACGGATACATAAAACAAGCCCTTGTGACTCATGAATAAACACACACACATATACACACACACCTCGGCTCTCATTAATGCACACTCAACTGACAGCTCGCTGTTGCCATGGCGACCCCCCTCTACCTGTTGCCAAAAGGAGGGACGTGAGTTTTGGGGCTGGTGGACGCAGCACAAAACTATTGCAGTTAAAAAAAACACTCCGCTCTAGCTCCTCCCTTCATGACACTCCGCTCCTCTCTAGCTCCTCCCTTCACGACACTCCTCTCTAGCTCCTCCCTTCAAGACACTCTGCTCTAGCTCCTCCCTTCATGACACTCCGCTCTAGCTCCTCCCTTGGCCTCACGCTCCTCTCTAGCTCCTCCATTCATGACACCCCTCTCTAGCTCCTCCCTTCGTCTCACCCTCATCTCTAGCTCCTCCCTTCATGGCACTCCTCTCTAGCGCCTCCCTTCGCCTTACCCTCATCTCTAGCTCCTCCCTTCATGACACACCTCTCTAGCTCCTCCATTCATGACACTCCTCTCTAGCTCCTCCCTTCGCCTTAGCCTCATCTCTAGCTCCTCCCTTCATGACACTCCTCTCTAGCTCCTCCATTCATGACACTCCTCTCTAGCTCCTCCCTTCGCCTTACCCTCATCTCTAGCTCCTCCCTTCATGGCACTCCTCTCTAGCGCCTCCCTTCGCCTTACCCTCATCTCTAGCTCCTCCCTTCATGACACACCTCTCTAGCTCCTCCATTCATGACACTCCTCTCTAGCTCCTCCCTTCGCCTTACCCTCATCTCTAGCTCCTCCCTTCATGACACTCCTCTCTAGCTCCTCCATTCATGACACTCCTCTCTAGCTCCTCCCTTCGCCTTACCCTCATCTCTAGCTCCTCCCTTTATGACACTCCTCTCTAGCTCCTCCCTTTATGACACTCCTCTCTAGCTCCTCCCTTCATGAAACTCCTCTCTAGCTCCTCCCTTCATGACACTCTCTAGCTCCTCCCTTCATGACACTCCTCTCTAGCTCCTCCCTTTATGACACTCCTCTCTAGCTCCTCCCTTTATGACACACCTCTCTAGCTCCTCCCTTTATGACACACCTCTCTAGCTCCTCCCTTCGCCTCCCGCTCCACTCCATGTTCTTCTATTCTCGACTGAGAGATGAAGATGGCCTGCACATTGTTAATTCATCATTCCGAGCTGCTCTGTTCTAATTAAAGGACTGAATGTTCTATTCCGGCACAAAAGATATTTTTCATCCCACAGCGTTCCATTTCAGTCTCTGAACAAAAGGTTTAGCAAACTAACGTCTGGGCTCATCGAGCCGGAGCAGAACTATTTAAGAACCACAGCCCGGCCATAAAAAACTCCAATAATCAGACTGGTTCTATTGGCTCCTTGTTATTCTGTCAACGTGCTGCCGACGTTCCCAGGATGCATCGGCTGCTTGTGCTCCAGAACCTTTAGACCCGAACGTGGACCCAAAAAAACAACGCTGTGCTTCGGTTCTTTCTTTTTTTTGGGGCTACCGAACAAAATTTGTGTCTTCCTGAAATATGACCGAGGACATGACGGTGAGATACTACCTGATGAAACGAGGGTTGAGAATCTGGAGCCACCCATGGGTGCTTCAACAGAACACCCATGGGGACAACACCCCTTGATTGACACTTCAGAGCCCCTAAAAGCCTGAGCTGCAAAATGTCACTAAAATATCTTTTTTAAAGTTGAAAGCTGCACAACATTTCTTCACCAACATGAAAAGCCAGAAAGCGGAGGCCTGAGCGGGGGGGTCTCCTCTGGGCCGGTTCTGGACCCAACTCCAGTCCAACTAAAGGAAATGTCGTGACAAGTCGGGTTGTTTGGCGTTTTAAAAACTAAAACACGACCAGACTTCTTCTGGAGCGCCTCATCGGCTCATTTGATCTCCAGTCTGGAAGCGGCTCAGAGTCACGGCGGCGTTCCTGGAAGTGAGAGGGCCGAGCGGCGCTTAAATCTGTGTGACATAAACCAGTGACAGAGATATCCTGTATACGAGGGAGGCAGCCTGTGTGTGTGTGTGTGTGTGTGTGTGTGTGTGTGTGTGTGTGTGTGTGTGTGTGTGTGTGTGTGTGTCATTGAGAAGAAGAAAATACATCGATGTGACTTGGATTCAGACCGCCGAACTGGGTTATTTCAGATTGATGTCAGCAGAACGAGTGGACATGTGTGTGTGTGTGTGTGTGTGTGTGTGTGTGTCTGTGTGTGCGTCGAGGAGGGCAGATGGTCTTCAGCAGGTCATTAATACCAAACTACACCCTCCTGCAGTGACCTCCACCACTTGACCCCTTCATACTCAAACCTGTTGTAAGACAGATGCGGTGCAGATTCCCCCTCAGAGAGACGGTGGGAACTCGGTGGACGATTAACCCTTTTGAGGACGAAAGTGGCCGTTTACAAAAGAATACAAATATTAAAGAATGTGGATCGTAGCCTGTACATTCATACAGGGGCTACCATGCAAGGTGCCACCTGCCCATCAGGTAACATGGACTAGGGGAGCCGGGGATCGAACCGCCGACCCTTTGATTGAAGGGCGACCTAGGCATCATGAAAATCAGTCAATGAAAAAAAGTATAATTTGTAACTTTTCAGTGAAAAATGGAATGTCTAAAAAACAAATTTAATTTGTTGTTGTTGTGTACTTAAGTTTCCCCAACCAGCTCCACTTTGTAACTGTAATCACGCTAACAGCCAGTTTGGTCGCCTGTCAAAAGGCCTCATATCATCTTTGCTCATCGGGGCATGAATTATTGATCCAGTTTTAGGACCTTTCTTTCAATAGATGAACGATTTAAATCATCAGATGTCTGGACCTTAAGCTAAGAAGAACTCCTGAAAACCTCCCGAATATGAAAATGAAGGAATCCTAAAAGGTGACTGCGTTGACGCCAATGGCGCCCGACGAAGCCCATGATCGCATGCTACTTCACGATGTCACCAAAAAGCCTTTTGCTCCTGCTTGAGAAGAGAGACTCCCAGGGGCGGAGCTTAACATAATGTGTGTTGTACTCCGAGGCTGCAGGCTGCCGGCCAGCTGGCTTGTCGGTGTGCATCTGCACTCGGAGGCAGACAACATCACTAGTACGTGAGCTGGAGTCGCACTCCGACCCAAAACAGGCAGGAAAGGCAAGCGAGAGCAAATCTGCAAACCGTTTTCACGCCACCGGGAATCAAATGAAACGGTCCTGTCATATGCTGATTACGAATATAACAAAAATATGTCCAACAACAAAACTGCAACTGGCAGCGGAAAATTGTGCTTTTGGAGGATGAAAAGCAGAATAAATGAAAATCTGTTATTCTACACCGGGAGTGTCCAACCTGTTTTAGCTCTCTGAGAGATACTCCTTTAGTTAGTGGATCGGATAGAAACAGGTTCACAAAGTGACCAGGGGGTGACTCCTCTGGTTGTATAGAAGTCTATGCTTCATGTGTTAAAGCTGCATTCTCTCTCCTGACCACCAGGGGGCGACTCCTCTGGTTGTATAGAAGTCTATGCTTCATGTGTTAAAGCTGCATTCTCTCTCCTGACCACCAGGGGGTGACTCCTCTGGTTGTATAGAAGTCTATGCTTCATGTGTTGAAGCTGCATTCTCTCTACTGACCACCAGGGGGCAACTCCTCTGGTTGTATAGAAGTCTATGCTTCATGTGTTAAAGCTGCATTCTCTCTCCTGGCCACCAGGGGGTGACTCCTCTGGTTGTATAGAAGTCTATGCTCCATGTGTTAAAGCTGCATTCTCTCTCCTGACGACCAGGGGGCGACTCCTCTGGTTGTATAGAAGTCTATGCTTCATGTGTTAAAGCTGCATTCTCTCTCCTGACCACCAGGGGGCGACTCCTCTGGTTGTATAGAAGTCTATGCTTCATGTGTTAAAGCTGCATTCTCTCTACTGACCACCAGGGGGCGACTCCTCTGGTTGTATAGAAGTCTATGCTTCATGTGTTAAAGCTGCATTCTCTCTCCTGACCACCAGGGGGTGACTCCTCTGGTTGTATAGAAGTCTATATAAATGACTCTACTTCTCTCTTGATGTATTCCCTCAGTAAACATTGTAAACATGAGTTTATGTCTCAATCTCTAGTTTCAAGTCTTCTTCAATACAGCATGATGTTCATTTAGTAAATTATGCTCATTTAGAGTCAAACAGACCATAAAGCAGGGGATGCTTTGGGGGCGGGGCTACTAGGTGATTGACAGGTCGCTGCCGCTATCAGACCCCAATACACCCATCAACATGCAGAATCAGAACTACGGGTCATGGCTCTTGGCCCAACGGCACCGTTCTCTCAGGGCTCCGGCTCGCATGTGTTCTGCGTTAGAGTCTCATCTCAAAGGTCCACTTGGGTAATCGCAGTAAGTAATGCAGATGTCTTACAACAGCACACATGTCCGCCAAAGAAAACCAACAGCCCATAAAAAGATAAGATAGCGGTTGCTCTGTGGAGCGTGCGTGCACATGCTTATTTAACCTATCACTATAATTACAGTGAAAACAGTTTTTTGGAATGGTAATGCAACCTTTTGCAAAGGCAAAGGGGGTCATGATACGTTATCATATTTTATGATCGTATTCCAACAAAGCTTGGGCGTGCACGACCCCGGTGGGAACGGGGAGGGGGGGCGGCTGCCGTCTACAGATCCAGTTAAACAGGACCACATGGACCGTGTGAGGCTCGCGATTTCTCCGCTCCGCGACCCAATGTGTCATCCTGGATTTACAGTGGAAATTCCTCACTTTTTAACCTCAGAGGGTTAGAACCGGGCCGGGGCTCTGGACTGGATCTCGGCCACTCGGGACGGGCTTTCACCGAGAGATTAGGGGGGCTGATGGATGGCTTAAACCTCTGCATGAGGGATCAGACTTCTTCCTCCTTAAGTTCTAGGTCTAAGGTTGGCTGAGCCACTTTTTGAGGCTCTGGACCCTTTCGTGGTCTCGTGTCGCTGCAAGGCCTGACGTGAACCCCCCTCCCCTCCCTGTGGGGCACTCAAGTCCACATCCAGCTGCTGAACCGGGTCCTACCTGTTCCTGTCTCTCCAGCCAGCGGTCCACCATGGGGTGATTGGCGCTGAGTGACGAGCGGGCCGTCTCCCTCTGGAACTCACTCTGATTGGCCCACGTTCCCGTGTCCCGTGGCAGGCTGCGGTACGTGTCCATGCCTTTACTCTGCGAAGACCGTAAAAATAGTTCGGTAATAACGGTAAAATATGCAAATTTGAATTGTGCACCATTTACGTCCATCAAAAAAAACAAGAATCCTTTTGCCGCCCTACCTTCCTCTCCAGGCTGTCGGTGCCGGAGGTGTGGCGAGCTTTCAGGAAGCCGGCGGTGGTGGACCAGCGGGTCGGGTTCTTCCTGGACGGCGGCTCCTCCGTGTGGACCCGCGGGTCGCCGAACGGCCCGTTGACGGTCAGCAGGGCCGGGTCGCTGCTGCGCCGGACGTGGAGCGGCATATCTGAGAGGCGGGAACAGAGACCGGAGGTTTTAAACAGGTAAATATGGAAAATCTTCTGCTTTTAACTTGTGAGGAAGCGCTTTATTGGTGCTTTATGTGTGGAAACCCAAACCTCTCGCTCTAAGGGACAAGAAGGCCTATATGAAATGTCCCGAGTGGGATGATTGATGGGAAGAGGCTGGAACTAACTGTGCTGCTCAGGCAAATGAAGGCAATTAATCACTTTGAGATTGTGTCATGGTCTCGTTGTGGATAATAATCTGATTTTGTCACTAAAAAGGCTGGTTGGTGCTTTGTGTGTGGGAACAGCAGCATGCGAGGAACAGGAAGTGGAAGACTTCCATTAAAGCGCTTCGCTGTGTTTATAAAGTCGAGCTGCGTGGGAAGAGGGCCAAGGACCGACCAGCAACTCCAACGAGGGCAAAATGAATAAATAAATCCCACCATGGCATGCGCTCGTACACAAGATGTGATGTTGTGACATCACATTATTTTAACCCCCAGGCCCACATGCGATTGGCCGAAAGGCTCCCAGCGGACCCCACGAGGGAGGGAAAGAGGAGAAACGTGGAATTGTTTAAAAAGCTGAAGCATCTTCCTCACACGACGACCCCAAAGTGTCTCATTCCCATGTTCCCATGTTCCCATGTCCGGGATGTTCCGCTCCAACGCCGTCAGATGTTTTGGTTGGTGGCGTGTGTTCATACAGGAAGTGTGTGTGTGTGTGTGTGTGTGTGTCTGTTTATGTGTATATGTTGTCTGATGAACTAATGAGGGGGAAATATATCCGAGCCAACATCTACAGTGTTTGTTGAGCATCTGGAAATATGTGTGTGTGTGTGTACTTTGCTGACTGGTGTTGCCGGGTCAGCCGGAGCGTGGGATCTAAACAGCTCTGAGCTGTGGGAGGCAGCGGCACTCTGGGAGAAGGAGTTCAGGGAGTGTGTGTGTGTGTGTGTGTGTGTGTGTGTGTGTGTGTGTGGGGCTGTTCTGACAAGTCGTCTCAACACCACCTCAAACTACAACTCCCAGGAGGCTTTGGGACACAGGACACCGCCTCACGTGAACTACTGCGTTGATAGAGTGAGTCGGCATGTTTAAACCTCGTTCGATGCCAGAGGTTTTTGATTTTTTAACCCACAGTTGAAGCCATTTTAACATTTTGCTCTCTGACATTAAATAAAATTATCTTTCTGAACCAACTCTTTTTTTCCTCTCGCAATAATCCAAAACCCAGATCCGATATATTTACTTGAATGGCATTGAAACCTCTACTTACAGTAAGAACGACTCATCAAATGTAAAACCATTAAACCTTTTATTTGTTTCCTGACTGTTCAGTGCTGTAGTTCAGTGTTGCATTGTGGGAGATCGTCTGCTACAAGCACACTAACAAATGAAGCTAACGGTCCCATTATGTTGTTACAATGTTCCCATTTCGGGTTCTGGACGTGACCCACTAGACCCTCTTCCCTGTTCTGAGGATGAAGAGCTCCGCCTCCTTGTTTTTGATCTCCGTAAAGCAAACCTCTGCTTCGCTAACACTCGGAACAGTTTGAGCCTTGAATATAAAAAAAAGCAAAACAACATGAGCGGCGCGAGATGCTTTTTTTTTTTTTAGATAAACGTCCAAATGGTGGACTTTTTCAAAAGTGGCCTCTGAAAGCCTCGCGCTGCTTTTCATCCTCGTCTTCCTCGTCTGCAGAGGAAGAAACATGAATCCATGTATGAACGACTCTCTGTCTAATAAGCCTAATCTCTTCTCTATTGATATTTTATCCTTGGAACAAGAAAACTGGCAATAAATAAATAAATAAATAAAAGAGTCCGGTGCCTCAACATGAATGAGTGATTGAAAGCTATTCTCATTAGACGCTCGTAGAAATATAAATATATATATAATTAAATTCCTTCTCCTCCATGTCAGACATTCCTCTTGAAAAAACCCAATAAAATCCAGCTGATGAGATTCAGTGTTGTCAATTAAACGAGGTGAGAACTTATTATGGAGACCGTTAAATTGGACGTAACTGGCAGGTGTGATTATGCCCAAAGATTTCCACTTGCTTATGAATATTCACATCTGGCATCTCACCCAGAAATCCAATTAGGAGTGGAGTGACCTTCCTTGCACTGCGTGTGTGTGTGTGTGTGTGTGTGTGTGTGTGTGTGTGTGTGTGTGTGTGTGTGTGTGTGTGTGTGTGAGAGAGAATGAGAGAATTTGGTGGCTGCCGTGTCAATCAATGCCAGTTCACAGGTCATTAGTGGATTAGTTCTCCTCCAACGAGCGAGGTAGTTTTAGTGCTAATAAAATATGCTTATTAAAAAATAGTTGGTTTTTAAACTTTGTTCATTGGTGTGTGTGTGTGTGTGTGTGTGTGTGTGTGTGTGTGTGTGTGTGTGTGTGTGTGTGTGTGTCACTGTGCACACATGTGGGGAGAGAGGGGCCGACGAATAAAAAGACGGGCTCCATATTTTTAGTATTATTATTATTTTAAGGTCTGAGAATGACGCTTAACGCTCTAAAGAAGTTTGTAAGTGACAAAATAATTCATACAAAAAACATTAATACAAAAATACGAGACAAAAATAATTAATACAAACAATGTGACTAAACTAATGAAAAGACGTCAGAGAAAAAGCTACAATAAGAAGAATTTAGTGCATGAAAGAATGCATAAATTAAGAAAAAATTGAAATTGAAAAATAAATAGAAATATTGCTTTAAATAAAAAATAATATTGATCATGAGCAAACCCGTGTTAGACGGTCTCGACAGGATGCTCGGCTTTAGATCTCTAACACACAATAACTAGTTATGAATCAAAAGATATATTGATGGTTTCATCCTTTAGTCCATCAGAGCTCGTCTTCGCTTTCAGAGAAAAACCTTCTTTCTTAGTCGCTTGATCCAAGTTGACAAATCACCTGCGAGCGGCAGCTTCCCGCCCGAACGCCGTAATCACGGGAAGAGGAAGCGACTCGGCCGGCGGGACCGCGGTGGCGGACGGGCTCGCCGTCACGTTTGATTTAGGAGGCGGCGAAAAGAACCAATTAGCCACTTTGGCCGGGGATCAAACGGCGACGCGAGCAGCCCTCCTGTCCAATTAACAGAATTTATGGACGGGGGCCGCGGCGCCGCGATAAGCTAATTTGTTGGGTTTCGCTGGATGCCGCGGCGGCTGCTGATGTTTGACTCTAATGAGGGCGACAGGTTTGTAATTTAAAGAGGAAGCGACTCGCTTGTAAATCACCCGTTGAGTAAATGTATCTGCATGCACTCCCCCCCCCCCCCCCCCCCCACGGTGCCGGTACTTACTGGTGCGCAGGGCGGAGGGCGTGACCTCGATCTCGCTGGCGACCTGGTAGGGGTGGAAGGCCGAGGCGCCGC
This sequence comes from Cottus gobio, assembly GCA_023566465.1. Lineage (NCBI taxonomy): Eukaryota > Metazoa > Chordata > Actinopteri > Perciformes > Cottidae > Cottus > Cottus gobio. The sequence continues at coordinate 2,752,622 of CM042230.1, read as the reverse complement.
TGCCGGCGCTGAGGTCCGCGGCGAACAGGTCGGGGCTCTGGGTCCCCGTGGAGCTGGCGCTGGTGCCGTCGCCCCCGTGGTGGGGCTCCTGCTCGTCGTACACCGCGATCAGCTGGAGGGGGGAGGAGGGGGTTAGAGGTCACAGGAGGGCGGAGACAAGTCGCTTCAGCACGAGGACCAGATGCACAAGGACCTTCAGCACGAGGACCACATGCACGAGGACCAGATGCACGAGGACCTTCAGCACGAGGACCACATGCACGAGGACCAGATGCACGAGGACCAGATGCACGAGGACCACCTTACGACACAGAGCTGCTCGTTGCCTCTTCCTTCAAGACGGCTCCTCTCCCTCACAGACCCGTTTAACTCCATCATCTACCGAGTCCCGTTATTAGATTATAAATAAAATAAATAAGAGCCCGGCCGTCCCTCTGGGCCCACGAGGCGCTCAGCTGGCTCTGGTCCTTATTTTTAAAAATAAAATCCAACATTTGCCGGTTCAAAGGATGTGATCCGCCTGGTCCTCGTGGGATCAGCTGGTTCATCCACTCCATCGACACCAGAGGAAAACCCTGAACCTTAAAGAAGCAGCCGATCAAAGACCGACACACTTTAGAGGAACACGTAGAAAACTAAAATATAGAATTCATGAGGATGGATTTAATCTTTGGGAACCGGTTCTGAATCACAACTAGTTTCACATTTATGAGAACAACTCAGAGAGAAACGTTCAGCTCCCACCTGTCGTCTCTCTAAAGCTGAAGATCAGCAACAATACACACATCAACACGTTGTACAACACACACACTTCATAAGAGAAAGATCCCAGTGAGACACACAACTTAAAGCAGGTACACACTGAGAGACACACACACACGCAAACATGGCCGCGATGAAAGAGGAGCATTAGCACACACAATTACCGTTAGCGACGCAGAAACACCCACACAATCCATTGAGAAAACACACACACACTTCAAATCCAACTAGTAGTTTTCCAGCACATTAAACCTTCATTTCAGCCACATTTAGCCTGAGAGCTGTGGAGTTTTATAGCAAGCTGGACAGGCTCCCTGGTGGGGAACACACACACACACACACACACACACACACACACACACACACACACACACACACACACACACACACACACACACACACACACACACACACACACACACACACACACACACACACACACACACACACACACACACACACACACACACACACACACACACACACACACACACACACACACACACACACACACACACACACACACGACTCATTTTTCCCATTAGGCCCTTTACACAAATGTGCAGACATTTACTTCAAATTAGAGCTCGTGTCAGCCGGAGGCTAATGTGTGTACACGCAGTGATGTGGGGTAATAAAGGTCAAAGGGCAGGGAGGGGGTGTTGTGGAATGTGTGTGTGTGTGTGTGTGTGTGTGTGTGTGTGTGTGTGTGTGTGTGTGTGTGTGTGGACGGAGAGCAGAAAGTAAAAAAAAACCGAGGGGAAATAAAACAGATGGATGAAGAGCAGGAGTGTGCTCGTGAGTTTTCAGAGAGACTCTGGGGGACGGAGGGGAGGAGACGGGGGAGGAGGAGCTGGGGGGGGGGGGGTGTAGAGGCCCGGTTGTGCGTTTCCTGTCCACAGCAGAACGCCCGGTGTGTAACTGTCAGAGCCCTGCACTCCTCCCTCATTAAGGCTCAGTCGGGCCAGAACAGCCGAGTCAGCACAGCGACCCGTTTCCCCGAGGACGCCGCAGAAGAAGAAGACCCCCCCTCCCCTCCTCCTCCCCCCCACCCCATGTGGCTTTCACAGCCCATGTGGTTCTTGGTACGCAGTGATCAGTTGGGCTGCAGTGCGCATCGCGGTGTGGGGGGGGGGGTCTCCATGTCCTTGAGAGGTGGAACCGACCCGAGATGAGAGCGGCCAACGACACGTTTCACCAACAGAGAATGTGCGGAGTAATAATATAATAATAATATTTTGTACGTGTCCACTGATGGTTGCACTGAAGATCAGAGAAAACCATGACGGAACATCTGCTTTGGTTTCCTTTGTCTCATCAACGGAGGTGAACATGTTGGCAGGTGAGGATCAGAAGACTAGAGGACTAGAGGATTAGAGGACCAGAAGACTAGAGAACCAGAGGACTAGAGGACCAGAAGACTAGAGGACCAGAGGACCAGAGGACCAGAAGACTAGAGGACCAGAGGACCAGAGGACCAGAGGACCAGGGGACCAGAGGACTAAAGGACTAGAGGTCTAGAAGACCAGAGAAGCAGAAGACTAGAGGACCAGAGAACCAGAGGACTAGAGGTCTAGAAGACCAGAGAACCAGAGGACTAGAGGTCTAGAAGACCAGAGAAGCAGAAGACTAGAGGACCAGAGAACCAGAGGACTAGAGGTCTAGAAGACCAGAGAAGCAGAAGACTAGAGGACCAGAGAACCAGAGGACTAGAGGTCTAGAAGACCAGAGAACCAGAGGACTAGAGGTCTAGAAGACCAGAGAAGCAGAAGACCCACTCTGACCGTCTCTCGCTCCCTCAGGATGCTGTTGTGTTTTATTGACTGGATGCTTGTGAACGTTATGAAACAACTCACAGCTGACCCTGACCTGCCATGGCAACACACACACACACACACACACACACACACACACACACAAAACAAGCCCTTGTGACTCATGAATAAACACACACACACACACACAAAAGTAACAATAATCGAAAAGTCTATTACAAGGGAAAGTGTGAGTCAGTCCACTTCCCAGAAGTCACTTGCAGCTCATAAATCATCATCATAACTCTGGCTGGAACAATACGCTGGCAGCCGGAGCAAAGGTCTCTCAAAGGGGAATTAATCCCTTCAGGTGTGTGTGTGTGTGTGTGTGTGTGTGTGTGTGTGTGTGTGTGTGTGTGTGTGTGTGTGTGTGTGAGCAATAACGCCAAGTCATTATGATTTCACACAGAATTACGTAACATCAACGGGCCGTGATTTCATAAACGGGAAAAATAAAATCCAAATAGTTTCTGATTATTCGTCTTATGCTTTCAACATAAATTAATAATAAAAAACATAAATCAGACGTTTGGTGAGGCCGTAATCCAACACTGGACTGGACTTTGGATCAATAACTGTTAGTTATGTCTTTGGCGTGCTGCAGGTGGACCGGCTCAGATGGTGGATCCCTGGAGACTCTGCACCGGTACCACCCAGGAGGAAAACCACCATGTGTGTGAAATACTTTGCAGACAAAGCAGACCCCAGATCGTGGATCCGGACCCTGGCAGACCTTCACCAGGTCCGAGCCAGGGACCGAGCAGAAGCCCCGCAGTCAGCGAAAGCTGGGAAGGGACCGCTCCACTTTCGCCTACGCGGCGGTGTAATCCAAAACATGTCCGACTCTAAAAAAAATAAAGAGAAAGAACTGCAGCCGGAACGTTTTCCTGGGTTAGACGCTCCGGGAACTTTAAAGAAAGTGCAGCCCGTCGGTTTACCCCCCCAAAAAAATAAAATCTGAAATCAGCCGGCCGCAGAGAGCAGACAGGCGGTGACCGATGGCACCGGGCCGAGCCGGGCCGAGCCGGGCCGAACCGGGCCGGGTCAGAGGTTCAGGTTCACCAGAAGAAAACCGTTAATACATTATTAATAAATAAAGCCATTTTAAAAAAAAGGGACGGCCGACATTGTTCTGGTTTTGAAAAAAATATAAAAAAACCGGCTCATCCAGCCGGGACGGCGGAGGCGAGCGAGGCCGCTGACGACTCCGTTAAAGGAGGACGACGTTTGGCCGCATGCCAAGTCTGGGAAAGTCACCACAAAAAAGAAAAACAAGAAGGTTTCAGAGCAGCGATGAGAGGTCGAGTTACAGAGCGCAACAATGTAACAAATACATGGGGGGAGGGGGGGGGTATTCATCAAGGCCACCGAGGAGAAGTGTTTCCTCCTCGTTCAGACGTCCACTTTTATTTGTTACCTGAGAGGTGACATGAACGTGTTCGTCATCACCCCCCCCCCACCCCCCCTCACACGCACACACACTTTATCGACGAGAGTCCACTTCATTGATACGCTGAGTAATAATAATCATGGACTCTAAGATGCAGACTTCCTGTCAGCTTGGAGCTAATGAAACATGATTTGCATGTTTTGTTTTCATTGAGCATCTGGTTTCCATCGGCAGATGAAATGTGACATCATCAGAGTCGCATCATCAGTCGTATCTGCAAGTTTCAGGAACAGACAAAACTCGAGAACTTCATTCAGCGTCCCAAAGGTGGGAGGGGGGGAAGAGAGAGAGAGGAGGGGGGGCAGCGCAACCCCAAACCCCCACAGAGACCGCAGGAGAGCGAGCAGGGGGCCGAGCGGCGGTGACCTTGGCCTCAACGAGATCAGACAATCAGAGACGGATCAAATGCAGGGCGGCGGGACACGACGTTGGCCAGGTGTGTGTGTGTGTGTGTGTGTGTGTGTGTGTGTGTGTGTGTGCTCACACCTCACTCGCTACAACGCGGCAATTGTGTCCAATTTTGGCTCACATGGTAAATGTATCGAAGACAATCCGGCAATTTGGTTAAATATATATAAATGTATTTATGTGTGCATGTATGGATATAATATATGTATATATATATATACATACATATATGTATATATTTCTTGTTTTCAATAAAACATTTTGATTCATCGTGCAGCTGCTTCCACCTTCATTGTGATCACACACACACACACACACACACACACACACACACACACACACACACACACACACACACACACACACACACACACACACACACACACACACACACACACACACACACACACACACACACACACACACACACACACACACACACACACACACACACACACACACACACACACACACACACACTTTTCCTCTGCCCAGGCCACTGATTTTGGACGGTGAAACCCATTTTCTGAACTCTGTGAGAGGAGATTGTCCTCCGGCCTGATGGTGGAACGAGGGAATACCGGCGTTCACGGGCGGAGGTTCAATTCCCACTGAAAATAAATGCAGTCGAGTTACCGTTTTCAAATCCATCACATCGATCGGCTGGAACTAAACCGAAAGACGATCGATAACTTTTTATCAAACAGTCAAACATTGTTGGTCCTAAAATCCTAAAATTCATTGGATTTGGAATTTACGGTTTTTAATAATGTATCCATACACTTCCACTTATACAATGGAATAAGACAATGGAAGGGAAATGCGTTCATTTTAAGCAATTAAATTAAAAATAAACAAACAGGATATGGCCATAAACAAACAGGATATGGCCATAAACAAAAACCCTTCTCAGGCCCGTTGTGCGCTCGACAGAGGCGACACGTGTCGCATTGTGCGTGTGCGACGGACGAATATAAAACGTAACGTCTGCTCATCAACTCTCTTGTAGGCCAACACTGGCACTCTGAAGGAGACTCCTCCCCCTCTAATGATGTCATCACGCCAGCCATCACAGTCCTGAGATAAGTTTGGGAAGCAGAAGAGTGTGTGTGTGTGTGTGTAGGTGAGCCGGGTGGAGGTGTGTGTGTGTGTGTGTGTGTGTGTGTGTGTGTGTGTGTGTGTGTGTGTGTGAAGGGTGGTTAGCTAGCACCACTAATGAGCGCCATACATCACGTGCTATCCGGGCTAATCACGCTGAGGGCTATATTTAGCTGCAATTACCTGTTTTCTATGGGACTAATCAACACTTAGCAGGCGACAGCAGTGTGTGTGTGTGTGTGTGTGTGTGTGTGTGTGTGTGTGTGTGTGCGTGCGCAGAGTTATATGTTTAATTAAGTAGGACAACCTGTGTATGAACATAAGGGCTTAATAGCTTCTGGAAGGAAACCGCGGCTCTCGCCATGAACTCAGGCAGCGGAAATGATTCGGCTTATGTTGGATAAGTTATAAAAATAAAAATAATATAAATTAAGCTTCGTGGTTAAAGGTGCGTATAAAACCCAACTTTTTATTTTTTAATTATGAAGACATTATCTCTGTAATCAGGAGCAGATCAAAGTGTATTGTTTGGCTTCCTGTATCTGGACTGAGGATCAGATCCGGTTCATAAACCATACGCAGCCTCCAGCGTTCATAACACCGGACGCCACTTTATCTCAAATATCTGGAAGACGACTTTTCTTCTTCTCTGACGTTGACGTTAGTTAGTTAAAAAAATCTGAATCAGGACCAGAATCAGGACCGGATTCCTGAAAGTGTAATTTTCCACAAAGCGCCCAGAGCCGAGCTGTACGGACGGTAACCAAACAGGACCCGGCATTGAACCGCCGGCCACCGGTCTGGTTTTTAATGCTGCGTCTGTGTTTCAGAACAAACAAGTCATTCACCTGACACAACAGAGGGAGGGAAGGAGGGGAGGAGAGATGGAGGGGAGGAGGAAAGGAAGGGTTGGTTGATGAGAGGAAGCGTGAGGATGCTGGGGATGAATTTAGATGGAAGAGGCCAGAGAGGGGAGAAAGAAAAGGAAGGGATAAGGAAAGGAGAGATGAAGGGGAGAAGGAAAGGAAGGGATAAGGAAAGGAGAGATGAAGGGGAGAAGGAAAGGAAGGGATAAGGAAAGGAGAGATGAAGGGGAGAAGGAAAGGAAGGGATAAGGAAAGGAGAGATGAAGGGGAGAAGGAAAGGAAGGGATAAGGAAAGGAGAGATGAAGGGTAGAAGGAAAGGAAGGGTAGAAGGAAAGGAAGGGATAAGGAAAGGAGAGATGAAGGGGAGAAGGAAAGGAAGGGATAAGGAAAGGAGAGATGAAGGGGAGAAGGAAAGGAAGGGATAAGGAAAGGAGAGATGAAGGGGAGAAGGAAAGGAAGGGATAAGGAAAGGAGAGATGAAGGGGAGAAGGAAAGGAAGGGATAAGGAAAGGAGAGATGAAGGGGAGAAGGAAAGGAAGGGATAAGGAAAGGAGAGATGAAGGGTAGAAGGAAAGGAAGGGTAGAAGGAAAGGAAGGGATAAGGAAAGGAGAGATGAAGGGGAGAAGGAAAGGAAGGGATAAGGAAAGGAGAGATGAAGGGGAGAAGGAAAGGAAGGGATAAGGAAAGGAGAGATGAAGGGGAGAAGGAAAGGAAGGGATAAGGAAAGGAGAGATGAAGGGGAGAAGGAAAGGAAGGGATAAGGAAAGGAGAGATGAAGGGGAGAAGGAAAGGAAGGGATAAGGAAAGGAGAGATGAAGGGGAGAAGGAAAGGAAGGGATAAGGAAAGGAGAGATGAAGGGGAGAAGGAAAGGAAGGGATAAGGAAAGGAGAGATGAAGGGTAGAAGGAAAGGAAGGGATAAGGAAAAGAGAGATGAAGGGGAGAAGGAAAGGAAGGGATAAGGAAAGGAGAGATGAAGGGTAGAAGGAAAGGAAGAGATTAAGAAAAAGGAGAGAAGGGTTGATGAGAGGAAGGGTTAGGATGAATATAGATGAAGAGGCCAGAGAGAGGAGAAAGAAAAGAAATGATATAAAAAAAGGTGTGTGTGTGTGTGTGTGTGTGTGTGTGTGTGTGTGTGTGTGTGTGTGTGTGTGTGTGTGTGTGTGTGTGTGTGTGTGTGTGTGTGTGTGTGTGTGAAGCAACACAGCTGGCAAGGCTCAAGCTGGCTGGAGCGTCGGGGGCCGTTCCCGTTGCACAATGAAGCGGTCCAAAAGGAATACGCTCCTTTTTTAGCAATAAATCAGCAGAGGGATGGAGGGGGGGAGGGAGGGGGGGGGGGGGGGGGGGGGGGTTTCATGAGAAGCGAAAGACTAAAGTAAGACGGACAGATATTATACCGTCTGTATTCCTCATTAGAGCTATTTTAAAAAAGGTTAGGGTTCTCCTCCACAAAAAGACAAATCCATAATTCTCCCGTGAGCCCGGCTTCTCGCCGGTACACGGAAGATCTGGTGTGACGCAGCTCGCCTGCTTTCTTCTTGAGGATTTAGATCATTACCCACAATGCCGAGCTAGACCGGACTGAATGACACGCTGAGCTCCATGTCCATGATATTGACACATCACATGCAAACCTTTAATTTCTATTCTTTTACATGTATTTGTATTTAAGGGTCGTTATTTGTGAATTAATCTTCAGTGAAATGTCACGTTGAACTGCATTATCCCCGAGGAGATTTTCCAATATCGTTAAGCTATAATAACCAAATATTTTGGAGGATAATCTGAGGATTAAGTCAAGATCTGGAGCTTGAATGGCAGGAAGTTTACAATGGACCTTTTTCTGTGGGCTTAATAAAAAAAAAAAATGCTGAGCAACACGTATCGTGGCCCCGAAGGCGCCAAGTCCGCTCGGCATCACGGTTTTTTCCCGGTTTTCCAAAATAATTCGACCTGAAACCAGAGCCCGCCACAGCCGGAGGCCGTTCAGCTGCCTTCAGGCCCTCCAGGGGGGGTGCTCTTAAAACCACCATGCAGAGGGGGCCCCTCTGAAGACTTCATTAAAGAACAACTCTAATGGCCGAGGGGCTAACCGCTAACGTTAGCCGCCCTGTAAAGTCTGCAGGAGCACTGTGTGCAGAGGGGGTACTTTAAAACTGCACGTGTCATCAGAGGGGGGAGGGGCATCATCTGGGGGTCTACGTGCACCCGTCTGGCCGAAAGGATTTGAAAAGATGCGAGATTGACCCACATGGGAGGTTCTGCAGCCGGGCGGCGGTCCCGTAAGCCTCCGCTGTGATGGAGGGAGTGACGGCCGCTTAATGAGAAATTATAGAAGTGCTGACGGCGTCAGAAATCCGACTCCGTGAGACGGTAATTACATCTCATACGTTTCATTACGCCGGGCCGTGTGTGGATTAGGTAACATTAGGACTGAAATAGGAGAGGATACACTCTGAAGGGATTAACACCAGTGTGGAGACCCCCCCCCCCCCCCACACACACACACACAGTGTGATAAATGAACGAGGGTCTGTTAAACCTCTGTCCATTAGTCACATGATTCAGCTCCATGTGATTTATATTCTAATTGGTCCAGCGGGTTTGAAGGGTTGAGGGTGACGCCCCCCTGATGCTCTAATTTGGGTTTTCCAACGAGGACGTGAACCCGGAACTTATCTGGGAATGTTGGTAGTTTGATGTGAGCTTTAGAGTCTTTTCAACGGCCCGAGATGAATCAGAAATACTCGTTTATGACACAGATATGATTTGAGAAGTATCGATCTGTTAGAGCAAAAAGTAAAAATCCAGAAAATGTTGAATTCACAGCAATACAAAAAAAAAATCCTCACATTTAAAAGACTGAAACCAGAGAATATTTAGCAATATTTCACTAGTTTAATTTATTATTATTTTTTTTTTTAGGACAATAAATCAGTTGTCAGTGGTTGGCGATCATTTTTCTGTTGATTTATTGGCAGATTAATGGGCGGATCATTCCTCTTGAAGCAGCTCCCTCATATTTCCAGACGTGGGAATGTTTCACAACCGTTCACAGCTGTGAACAGAACCTTCAACAGGAAGTCGTTCCCTGTTTTCAGACATAACAGGTTCCCACGGCGCATTTTGGAATATCTTAAGTTTATTTTTATGTTTTTAAATAACATAAAACAATCCAGCGGCATCTTTCCACTTCATCATCCGTTTCTGGTCAAAAGAAGAAGAAGAAAGATGCTCCTCTTCTGCTCCTCCGTGCTGCCTTCAAGGCCCCTGCAGATAATCGGACAGCTGAAGTTTGCATAGATAATAAGCGGCTGCAGAGACTTTCTCATCAGTCAGAGCAGGAGAGGCTGGATTTGAGGTGGCGGCGGCATTAAGAGCTGCGAGTAAGGGCTTTAATCCAGGCCGAGGTGGAGCAGGCGTCGAGGTTTTCCCCGTCTGAGTCTATCCACACACACCTCTGCATTTTAAGTCCTAACCTACACACACCGCAGAAGTGAGCTCTTATGCTTTAAGTACCCTCTCTCTCTCTCTCTCCGACCCGGGCTCAGGCCGGTTGGAAGCTGACGTGGGACCGATACCCGTCCCCCCCCTCCATGGATCCGCCTGCTCTCCGCTGGAGACGAGCGGCATCCAGCTTTTAGGGGAGGGGCCGAGAGCTTTTAGGGGAGGGGCTGAGAGCTTTTAGGGGAGGGGCCGAGAGCTTTTAGGGGAGGGGCTGAGAGCTTTTAGGGGAGGGGCTGAGAGCTTTTAGGGGAGGGGCCGAGAGCTTTTAGGAGAGGGGCTTAGAGCTTTTAGGAGAGGGGCCGAGAGCTTTTAGGGGAGGGGCTGAGAGCTTTTAGGGGAGGGGCCGAGAGCTTTTAGGGGAGGGGCTGAGAGCTTTTAGGAGAGGGGCCGAGAGCTTTTAGGGGAGGGGCTGAGAGCTTTTAGGAGAGGGGCCGAGAGCTTTTAGGGGAGGGGCTGAGAGCTTTTAGGAGAGGGGCTGAGAGCTTTTAGGAGAGGGGCCGAGAGCTTTTAGGGGAGGGGCTGAGAGCTTTTAGGGGAGGGGCCGAGAGCTTTTAGGGGAGGGGCTGAGAGCTTTTAGGGGAGGGGCTGAGAGCTTTTAGGAGAGGGGCCGAGAGCTTTTAGGGGAGGGGCGCCGAATCATCCCCAACTATCGTCACGTGGCACGTCTCTCCGCTTTACGACCGCGGTGCATGAACGCAACCCTTCTTTATTGGTGCTGTTCAATGAGCGAGAAAATACCTTTGATGATGTCTAAATATAAACCACCCAGATATAAATATATAGATATATAAAATTCCATGACTTTTCCAGGTTTTCCATGACCGTATGAACCCTGAATTTGATGTATTTAAAGATTTTTAAAGATCCTTTGCTCCATATAGAAACACACACAACTTCCCATCTTGGCAGTTTGTCCTGAGGAGTTGTGCCACGTTGGGTTCAGCAGTTTTCACTCCGTGTTGCTGTGGTTGGAAGTTCATCTCCTTCACCTCAATGTTCTCTGAATCACAAACACAAAGGAGCTTCGTTCTGGGTGTCAGCGGAGCCGGGTGACCCGCTCTGATAAATGATGCTCTTCGGTTTGGGAGGCGCTGAAACTGAACCGGGCCACATTGTGAGGAATCACCCCGAGACTTTTTTTTCCCAGCCTTTTTCTCCCAAAAAAACGTTTCAGTACAGAGGACTTGTGTTTACAGAAGCCCGGCACTCTGGAGGGTTACTTAAATGCATCACTTTGAATAAAAACTCTTCCATCTAGAAGCTAGAACAGAGACTTCCTGCACACGAGCAGAGAGCTCTGCAGGACCAACAGCAGCAGGTTCATAACCAGAAAAGGGCCCATATAATATATATATATATATATATATATATATATATATATATATATATATATATATATATATATATATATATATATATATATATATATATTATATATGGGCCTTTTTCTGGTTATGTACACATATATACACATATATGTGTGTATAAATATATGCACAAGCTTTTTCCAGTGACTCCTCAATGCACCTCAACATGCTGGATGAGCTCAGTTCACAAGTCGAGCATGTCGAGAAGAGACGTCTGTGCAAGTCATCACCACAAAGCCAGAGAGGAGCATCCTGTCTGTGTGTGTGTGTGTGTGTGTGTGTGTGTGTGTGTGTGTGTGTGTGTGTGTGTGTGTGTGTGTGTGTGTCAGCGTGTTTCAAACAATCAAAATGTGTCAGTGAAGAGAGAATATGGCTAAACACTGATACAACACACACACACACAGTGCCGCGCCATCAAAACTCTGAAAGAGCTCCAAAAACTAAGTTCCCACGGCCGAGTTAAGACTCTTAAAGCCCTCCATTACAATCATTATGGAATAATTGCATCATTTTCATCACCCCTTAAAAGGCCCTCTCCCTCTCTGTCTCTCTCTCTCCCCCTCTATCTCTCTATCTCTCTCTCCGGCTGAACGCAGACAGAGTCGCTCCGGATCGGTCTTGAAGAACTTCCCTTATTCCCAGTTGGACTGCGTCAAAGGCCAGATATAGAAAAAAAGGCGTGGGAGGAGGAGGAGGAGGGGGGTTAGAAGATAGACGGAGTGAGAGAAAAGGGATGCAGGGGGACGGAGAGAGGAATAGAAGAGGGCAGGCCGAGAGACCGAGGATTCAAACAGGGACGAGCGGCGGGCGGGATCAACCCAACGGACCCAACAAGTGGCGCTCCGCTTCATCTCCATCAGGAAGAGAGAGAGAAAAAAAAATAAAAAAAACTGCATAACTCTTTTACTGAGCCAATTACCGTGACACGTAGAGGATGGGGGGAGGGGGGGGGGGGGGGAGTCGGACGGGAACGAGGTTGTGGGAAAGAAAGACGTTCAAGAGGAGAAACACAAATGAGCATGTGTAAAAAAAGAGAAGTGGAGGAAGAAGGGAGGAACGCCGGCATGTGGGTCGAACCCTGAGCTGAAGGGAAGACGAGCGAGGGGAGGCGATGAAGGGCGATGAAGAGCGATGAAGGGCGATGAAGGTCACCAACAGCTGACAGCGAGGGCTTTGACCCGGAGCCCCCTCGTCGTAGAGCAGTAACCAAAAGAGAGGAATCCATCAGCCGGTGGAGCCGGACGCTTTTTGGGAGGACGGCGCTCCTCAAAGAGCTTTTTTGGCGGCGGCGCTGCAGCTCAGCTGTCATGGCCGCACTCACTCTGACGGACGGGCGTTATTACGGAGGCCGGTAAAGGGGAACGGCGCCGCTGACGAGGGGATAAACGCACTTAAAAAGAAGTAGTAAACCAGGAGCCATTTCTCCTTTAAAGCTACTGTGGGTGTGTGTGTGTGTGTGTGGGGGGGGGGGGGGGAATCGAACGATCGACCCCGGCCGTGCACGCCTCATGAAGACGTATCCTCGGTGAAGTAACACGGGGCCTCCGGCTACATCCGATGCTTTTCTTCGGAGAGAGAGAGCGCTTAGAAGAACCCAACCGGGGAAATCCAGGCGCCGCTCAGCGAGCTGCCACTCTGGAGGGTTTAGACTGTGGGTGGAAAAATAAATGAGGGTGCAATTTCCAAGAGGCTCCGAGTCTATCAGGTTTCTCCAGAGAGGCTCAGTGGTCTGCACGGCCACCTTAGGGTGGGCTTCTCCCTCAGAAATAACACTGTACAAGTACAGGAAGGGATCTGTGTCAGGGGGCGGGGCCTCGGCTTTGACTGGAGGCTGTGGTTGGGTGATTCCTGGTCTCTTGAGAGTACAAGAAAGCTGTTTTTGGAAAAGGACACATGAAGCATAGACTTCTATACAACCAGAGGAGTCGCCCCCTGGTGGTCAGAAGAGAGAATGCAGCTTTAACACATGAAGCATAGACTTCTATACAACCAGAGGAGTCGCCCCCTGGTGGTCAGAAGAGAGAATGCAGCTTTAACACATGAAGCATAGACTTCTATACAACCAGAGGAGTCGCCCCCTGGTGGTCAGGAGAGAGAATGCAGCTTTAACACATGAAGCATAGACTTCTATACAACCAGAGGAGTCGCCCCCTGGTGGTCAGGAGAGAGAATGCAGCTTTAACACATGAAGCATAGACTTCTATACAACCAGAGGAGTCGCCCCCTGGTGGTCAGGAGAGGAAATGCAGCTTTAACACATGAAGCATAGACTTCTATACAACCAGAGGAGTCGCCCCCTGGTGGTCAGGAGAGGAAATGCATGTGTTAAGCACTTTCTGAAGACCAGACGGACTAACTTATCGTCTCCTGAGATTCAGCCATGACGAGCTCTCTGAACCGTGTTTTTTCCGCCGGTAGGTTGAATCCCGGCCGAAGATAAAAACCACAATCAGAGAAACGTGCCCGTCTCGGTGAACTTGCCAAAGATAGCCGGCTCTACTTTCCCTCCCTGTGCAGCCGCACACCTTTTCCTTCTTTCTTTATTTAAGATCCTCTCTCCCCTGCTGCTGTCAGAGATTGCAGAGGTTATTTCATAAAGGTCCATCTCCAGGCCGGCCTCAGACCCAATCACCCCCCCAGCAGATCTCATTTACCCGGGGACGGGTCTGCTGCTGCACCTCTGAGCTGCAGCAGACATGTTGGGGGGCTCCGACGTTCCCGTTACGCAGATTCTCATCCAAACAAAGGTTTTAGATCCCTGAAGAGACAAATAAAAGTTTAAATAATATCATTTATACACCTTTATGTTCCTGGTCGTGTGAGGAGACGAGACTCGTGGGGATGGAGTTCCCAAAAAGAGGTTTGGAGTGGGCTTAGCACTGAAGAAGTTCTGGCCACACCCATTATTATTATTATTATTATTATTGTGCTTTCATCTGGCTTGATTGTGTTCATTTAAACTGACGACTGCAGGACGCTGAGATCATTTTCATTATTCTTATGTAATCTCAGTTTTCTTTTTAGTCTGTGAAACGGAGAAAACAGCACATAAAAATAATAATTAAATAAACACGGCAAAGACCATTTCCCCCGAGCCGGAGGCGACTGTTTTTTTTTTTTTTTTTTAATTGCTTTTTGTATCCGACCTGCAGTCCAAAACCACAACATTTCCTATGAAGAAATATAAAATAAAGCCGCTTGCTAGGTGCCGTTACCCGCTGCAGCCGCGAGCTAACCGGCGCTCTGAATCCCATAATGCACCTTGATAATGACTGAAAGCAGCATGTGTCTGACGTATGGGCACCATAGACGACATGCACAGAGAATTAGATGAAATTAAGTGAATTTATTAGTTTTTTTTGCTCTCTCGGATGCTGACATTACCATGTGTGTGTGTGTGAGCCGCAAGGAGTCACGACCGTGTGTTTGATAACCAGTTTACCGCTCCTCCTCCCCCCCCCCCCCTCGTCTGTGGGGCCGAGCAGCATTTGAGAGTCAGACTGTTATGACAACCGAGCTCGTTAGAGAGAGACTGTTACTGCGCTTGCATCATCATCGTCGTCTTCATCAGCGTCTCTATTGTGGCAACAGAGACGACTTAAACCGTGTGTGTGTGTGTGTGTGTGTGTGTGTGTGTGTGTGTGTGTGTGTGTGTGTGTGTGTGTGTGTGTGTGTGGAGCTCTGGCCTCTCTGAAGATCTCCCTCCGATACGTGACTGGATTTGGGAACCAAAGATTCTGGAAACATCTGGGAATCTTTTTGTTTTGTTAAAGCCGAGCTTCTTGTGATTTTGGAAATACTAGACTTTCAGTTCTTTGATCTAGTTACACGAGAGCGTTTCATCTCCTGCTGCAGTCTGAAGGCTCAGCAGTCTGCAGACGGTCAAACCATCTCATGAACATTCCTACTACGCTGTTCCATCGCACAAAACCAGTAAACAAATGGAAACAATGGCTGCAAAACCACCAGCATTGTCCTTTAAACACAACACAGTCATCAAAACTCCTCCTACACACACACCCTCACACAGACACACAACAACAGGATGTCTTGCCACTTGAGTCAACCGCTGCTCAGAGGATGGATCTGAGAAAAAGACGGGAAGAGAGAAGAGTGCTCGGTTGTTCCTAAGAACACACACACACACACACACACACACACACACACACACACACACACACACACACACACACACACACACACACACACCAACCAGGGGACCTAACCCTCCATCTCAAAATCTCTCATTACACACAGAAAATAAACTAAAATAAAAACTGCACACATTATTTATGTCCAAAGCCGCACAACCGATTATTGGCAGCAGCCGAACTAGAACACACACACACACACACACACACACACACACACACACACACACACACACGTTGATTAGCTATAATGGGTTTAACATGCGCTGAGAGCTTCATCCACACATGCCAGGTGTCTGAACGGGTGGATGGATGGATGGATGGATATCGGGCCCTCCATCACATCCGGAGGCCCCTCAACCTGCAGCAGATGGATTTGCTATCTGTGTACAGACGGTAAGTATGTGGGGATCCGCTCCATTGCTACCGACTTGGATTCCACCTCTTCGCCCGTGAAGGAGGAGAACGTGTCTAAAAAAGATCAAAGTCTTCAGGATCAGGTCCTCGTCAGCGCTGCAACAATGTGTCAGTTACTTTGTTTCATTAATGTCTTCAGTGCACACTTGATTCCAGCAGGAGGCTTGGAGGAAGTGTGTGTGCGTGTGTGTGTGTGTGTGTGTGTGTGTTTTGAAACCCCTTGTTCTCTCTCTTTGCTGCCGTCACATAGAAAGTTAAATAAAAGTGCCTCATTACTTTCATCTTCCCTCGTTCGTCTGAGACGAGACAACAAACATCCCGAGATGACGGACATCCATCAAACATCAAGATTCAGAGAACCCTGTAAATCATGTAAAAAAAGACTCATGTAAACATTAAACACACACACACACACACACTTTGACTTGAGCGTTCCCACTAACGAGACGTTTTGTCTTCTTTTCAAATAAAACGGACGGAATTATTTGCGAGGCCATCAAAGCTCAGGCGGTGGAAGGAAGCGGCACACAGAGCAGGTCACAACATCCTGTTTAGACCCCGCCCCCTTTACGCTCACTACCCTGCCGGCATCCTTCCCGCCGTAGGAAGTTAAAATGCATTAGACAGAGAGCGGCTGTGGGCTGGAAACGTTCAAAAGATCAGCCGAGAATTCAATATCACGATGCTGCCTATTGTTTTCAAACAAAGCAATAAAAAATAAAAACATGACTAATACATTACATTACATTTCATTACATTTCATTACATTTCATTACATTTCATTTAGCTGAGGCTTTTATCCAAAGCGACTTACATGATATACAGTAGACCGTAGACACAGCAACGGTGAGCAATGAGGGTTAAGTGTCTTGCTCGAGGACACAACGACACAGACTGCCGGAGCCGGGGATCGAACCACCGACCCTCTGATTGAAAGACCGACTTGCTAACCACTGAGCCACAGTCGCCCCTAATAACGTAGGAAAAGGTGTGTGTTGTGTAAAGCTTCCTGTAAGTCTCCGACCGAACACACACACACGGGCACAAAGTAACTGTGTGTCATGCACCTGTATATGCACGCACTCCCAAAGGAACACACACACACACACACACACGTCAGAGCTGGAGCCACACTGCCCCCTGGTGGTGAGAGGCGGTAGCGCTGGTTCACTGCTGCTGTCGGAGGATCGAAGGAAGAGAGTGGAGTTATAAAATAATAAAATAAAAATAGTAATAAAAATATACAACATTGACAACATTAAGTGTCTAATTTCCTACACATGTTATGAACCGTGTATGAATATGGATCATAAAGCACTTTCTTGCTGAAAGTGGAGGAAACTTTGCTGAAGTCTCATCAGGATGTTTCACATTTTTATTATATTATTATTATTTCAAGTACTAAAAATGGGCCGAGAGCAGTATTATTATTATTATTATTATTATTATTATTATTATTATTCAACACCACGTCAAGACGGACCTGCCGAGCTCAGGGGCTGGAAACTGTTACCGTGGCAACCGATGCAGCCGAGCTGTGGCTGCCTGAAATATTCCTGAAATATTCCGATCAACGTTTATGAGCGGATGGACGTCACCACGACGCTCTGCATGTCAGAGTTCACAGACAATGCAGACAGACACACACACACACACAATGAGAGGGAGGGGGGGGACAACAACACACAAGCTGATGTTTGCAACACACAGACACACACCACTTCCTGTCTGTGCATTCTGTTCCCACAGACCACAACTAGGCTGGCTGAGTCACTGTGGTGAGAACCTGACTGGTGGGGGGAGAGAGAGGGAGAGAGAGAGTATTTGTGCAACTACAATGTCAACAAGTGTGTTGTTTTATGTGTGTGTGTGTGTGTGTGTGTGTGTGTGTGTGTGTGTGTGTGTGTGTGTGTGTGTGTGTGTGTGTGTGTGTGTGTGTGGACCCGGGACGTGGACCCGGGACGTGGACCCGGGACGTGGACCCGGGACGTGGACCCGGGACGTGGACCCGGGACGTGGACCCGGGACGTGGACCCGGGACGTGGACCCGGTCCGGTCCAGCATCCCTCACCTGCAGCACATGAAGGAGATCGGCAGCCGGTTTCCTGTCTGTAAACGAGTCGTTAACAGTAACTAGGCCTCGGTGTTTATGAGCCACGTATGGTAGTCCTGATCCAGGCCTGAGGGGGGTCAGACCGGCTCTCCTGCGCCCTCCTCTGCCCGAAAGCTAAAACGACCCGAACTCTCTCTGATGAAGCCTTTAAAATAACTCACGGGTCAGATCCAGCCAATTAACTCGAGCAGACCGTCTGAGAAAGACTCTTTAATGAACGCTGCTAAAGCAAGGAGGGGTCAGGGGTCAGGGGGAGGGTCAGGGGGAGGGGTCATCCGAACACAGCAGTGATGAGGAAAGCTCTCTCTGTCGCTCCGGGTCACGGCAGGTGAGACGGCAGCAGGATGCACTGATGCCACTCGGCCACCAGAGGGCAGAAGAGGCCTTTTGTAGGAATTCACTTCTCTCAGCGTCACAACTGGTCAAACTCTAAAAATAAAAATATATTTTAAAAAACGGCACGGATCAGTTCATCACTACTTCGTGACCCAGCTAGAAGTTTACTGGAGGAAACAGACTTTTTTTTTAAGAAATGTTTTGTGAGATAAAAATCACAGAGGGAGAATAGAAAGGAGGGAAGAGAATCACACACACACACACACACACACACACACACACACACACACACACACACACACACACACACACACACACACACACACACACACACACACACACACACACACACACACACACACACACACACACACACACACACACACACACACACACACACACACACACACACACACACACACACACACACACACACACACACACACACACACACTCCTGTTGACTCCTCAAACATTGTCTTTGTCTCCTCCTGACACTTTTCCCACCACAATTAAGATTAAAAGCCTAAACCCAGCTCCCCCCCCCCCCCCCCCTAAAAGTCTCCATTGCCAATTAGGATTGTCATGTTTGGATCTCACACTCCCCAGATTTACACCACCCCTTGAAGCTCATGCATGGTGTGATTTCCCAGAGGATCCTCACTGCCAGCGACCAGCATCAACAGGTGCTCATCACAGAGTTACGGTGCTCCCCCACAAAACAAGGCTGGAATCGGCCTCTCAGGACACGCTGGTTATGTCCGCTCGCTGAAGTCTGGAGAGGAACTTTGACTCGTTCCCTCTTAAGTCTGAAGACAACACCCCCGAGTAGAGAACCCTGTTATTTCAGGTCCGTCCAGATTTAGTCGCCTCGCTGGAAGCTGCTGGTGCCAGATGAGCTGCTGCTGGGGAGCCTGGATACTGGTACTGGGTCAAAGGGGGGCTAAATTTATAAATTATATATATATATAAAAAAAGAAATATCTATCTATCTATATATATAGATATATATTTAAATAAATAAAATTATAGATATAAATAAAAGAAAATAAATATATATATATATATATATATATATATATATATATATATATATATATATATATATATATGAATAAATATTTATATGAAACAAATATTATACATATGGAGAAGTGTAATTTCTATACGTGGCAAAAGATCTTAGTTTACGGATGTAGATGCTCTTCCAGTATATAAATCAGTAATAAAACCACAAACATCTTCACACAAGACACATCGTCCGAGACCTTCTCACAAAACGCCTCACGGCTTCATCTCTTGTCCATGTAAGGCCATGTGGAGCGCAGAGGTGTTGTGGGTTCTCTGGTCCCTGAGCCCTGACTGATGGGGGGGTGGGGGGGGGGGGGCAAAGACCACAGAAGGAGACGAGGCCTCCGGTCGTCTCCTTACCTCACGGCTAATCGGAGCGGTTATGGCCGCCGCGGGCCGGACGGAGGAGCCGCGGCAGGAAAAACAAGTGTGGGCGCTTCCTGTACATGCATCAAGAGCATGCATGCGTGTGCGTGCGTGTACACACACACACACACACACTTGTGTAATCATGACTCAGGGGTTTGTGTGGGTGACAATTACTCAAGGTGAAACGCTGAGACTGCTGAAGTGTGCGTGAGTAACCGTCCACACAACATGTCACAGTCTGAAACACATGGTCCTCACCGTGTGTGTGTGTGTGTGTGTGTGTGTGTGTGTGTGTCCCTTTCAAGCAGCGGCACTGTCGCCATAGCAGCCGACGCCAACAAGGGGACGGCGTTGCACATCCTCGTCGCCGGCATGGGAAGCAGCTCCCATCATGCTCTCTGGCATCCGTCAGCCGAGTGTTTGCAGAAGCTGTTGGAACGAGACCAGCAGCCGGGAATAAAAAGTATTTTACATGTTTAAACACACGCAGCTATTTCATAAACGATTCATTATGTTGTTGTTACAAACGATAAAATGATTTCCAAAGAGCGAGAAGAGGAGGAGACGGCTTGTTGGGGCAAAAGAAAAAAAAATATTAAGTTCACCCTGCAAGTCAACGATGAGGAAATAGAGTCATAATCTCATAATGAGAAGACATTCAGATGTAATTCCTCTGACTTCACAGGTCTGGCAAACAACGCTCCAAATTATTTTACTGTCCGGCGCTCCAGGACGGGGCGATGGTGAAATATTAATATGTGAATAAACATATAAATCACATCGTAACCAGAGGAGATTCCTTCAAGGCA
The DNA here is from genome assembly GCA_023566465.1 of Cottus gobio. Classification (NCBI taxonomy): domain Eukaryota; kingdom Metazoa; phylum Chordata; class Actinopteri; order Perciformes; family Cottidae; genus Cottus; species Cottus gobio. The sequence goes on along the minus strand of CM042230.1, from coordinate 2,732,084 downwards.
AACAGGTGAGCCGCCTCCTGCAGCATCAGGACCACGACACGCCCGGAGGCTGACGGGAGTCCACACACTTCTGATGTCATGCATTATTATTATAGACTGCATATGTTGTGAATAACGACCGGCATGTAGAGACGTGAGGCTTCTTGTGCCGTGATGATAATCCTCGACATGAAATGATGAAACACATTTTCTTTTTATTATATATATATATATATATATATATATATATATATATATATATATATATATATATATATATATATATATATATATATATCTGTTTTTACATGCTTCTGAAAATCCCCGTTACCCTGCACACCCCTGCTGCTACCATGGTTACCAAATCTATTGCGAGTCGGAAATCGATAAGTCTGAGTTGGTGTTGATATCGCATACTTGGGAAAACATGGCCGCCCACAGCAAACTGGATGCTTGTGTGGAACAAAAAGCATCTCTGATGATAGTGGAGATATTGACGTGCAAATGAATCGCACACGTGAAAATGCTGCTATAAAGTTGTCATCTTGTTCTCATTAAGAGGGTGGAGAGGGGAGAAGAAAGGAGGAGGAAGGGGGGGGACACGAGCCTGGAATAAATGAGGTCATCACTAACGCTCGCTCATGAAGATGTTTTGAGAGAGAGAGAGAGAGAGCGAGAGCGAGAGCGAGAGCGAGAGCGAGAGCGAGAGCGAGAGCGAGAGCGAGAGCGAGAGCGAGAGCGAGAGCGAGAGCGAGAGCGAGAGCGAGAGCGAGAGAGAGAGAGAGAGAGAGAGAGAGAGAATCCCTCCGGCAGGACGCTTACATTTTATTAAATCTGCCCAAATGTCTTTGGACCGGACAGGAAGTAGACAGGAAGTCAGGAAGTAGACAGGAAGTAGACAGGAAGTGATGCGTTTTCCTCTTGGTCCATCCCAACCATGAGTCCCCTCTACCCCCCAAAAACAAACACAATACTATGAGTAGAAGGAGTAAAGAGCTCACAGAAGTCAGTAGTTCTGCTGATTGTACCTTCGTCTTCCTCTCTTCTTCCTCTCCAACACACAAAAAAAAACATCTTTCCCGAAAGCACAAGTTTCGAATAGAAGAAAAAATGAAATAATAATCTCCATATTCTGCTTCGGTCAGCGTCTGCACATAACGAGGCTGCAGGCGGGATTGGGTTTCCGTGTCTCAATATAAAGATCAATATTAAACTACAGGACGCAACACAAGGATCCAAATGAAGAGACGTGGGATCGATCCCCGTAAACACTTCAGTGGGTTTTTATGGCCGTCAGCTAAAAGAGGCTCGATACTGGAAGGGGGGAGGAGGAGGAGTCAAATGTTGGAGGTAATTAAACAGAGGAAGAGGAAAAAGAGGAAGAACAAGAAGGAGGAGGAGGTCTGGCCGCTCGTCTGGGATGCAACTCCTCTCCCACCCAGTGCATTCTGGGAGGATGGAGGCGGGGTTTCCAGTGAAAGTCCGCCTCCCAGTGCTGAGGAGGTAACTGTCCTCATCGGCTACGACTTACAGACGGATTACGTTTGTGGTTCTAAACGATGATGCAAGAAAATCTGGATCTACAGCTCGTTGGACGAGGGATTAGAGCCCAGAGTCCGAGGGGTCGAGTCCCGTCCCTCGAACTGTTCCAGCCTTTTGTGAGGATGACACGGAAAAACTGAAGAGTGAATGAAGACGAGTAGATATCCCCGAAATCTATTTTCATCTTCTGTTATGGAAGAAGAGAACCTCAAAGAAAGCAGCTGTGTCAGTGAATAATGTGTCAACAGGTGAGACACACACACACACACACACACACACACACACACACACAGCCCAGTTGCCAACATTTGAGGGTCGTGTCATCGCTGCAGGAGGGTGTGTAGGGACAAGCATGCCACCAGACACCTGAGGTATGTGTGTGTGTGTGTGTGTGTGTCTGTGTGTCTGTGTGTGTGTGTGTGTGTAATGGAGCTGGAATGTAGCTGGTACTAAGCGCTCTTAGACTTGAGACAACACGAGATAAATACACACTTTTTACCACAACACAGGAGATAAACACAAAGTGTGTGTGCAGATGTTTATTGATCGATTATTGATCGATACTCCGTATCAGATCCGACGAAACGGGCCTCTTGAACTTCCTGGAAAACGGTGGTGACCTCATCCATGTTTTTGGAAATTGAAGACGCCAACCAATAAAGTTAAAGACGTCTTTTAACTGGACGTTGCTCATCCACTGGAATCCAAAGGGCCAATCAGAAACCAGTATGACCCACTGGTGTTGAGCCGGCACAGATCCAAAACCAGTGGACTCCTACTAGTGGCCGAGGTCAGTAGAGGTCAGGCTCCTGCTGCTCGCTTAGTGTGGAAGGTGTGTGTGTGTGTGTGTGTGGTGATCAACAGATGGAAAGACGCATCTGGTAAAGCATTCGGTAAGCCGCCAATTTTCCTGGCACGGACGGTACACTACTTTTACGACTAGAACTTTCACAGATGCAGACACACACACACACACACACACACACACACAGCGCATACATGTAATCCCCTCGGTGAAGGCAACATGCAGCCGGCCCGTTTCATTCCAGTGTGGGCTAATAAAAGTGATGGTGGGGGATGGGGGGAGGGGGTTAGGAGGTGGGGGGAGGGGAAGGGGGCGGAGCCATTCCTCCCAGTCCTTAAAAAAAAGCTCCTGTGGAATGACAGACAGGAGACACCAGTCATGCTCAGTGTCACAGAGGCCATCACTCGTCTGTTATCAACTCCTTCCTTCCCTCCTTCCTCCTCCAGCCACGTCTACACCGATGTGATTCGAGAGTAAAAAGAAAAAAAGCCTCTTGTTCCGTCTGCAGCTTCTGGATGTGAAGTCATGAGTTACCGAGTACCGATCAGATACAGCGTGTTAAAAAGATGATGTCGTCTCATATCGCCGGTGAAGACACACAACCTCTAAACACCAACAAATAAATACAAAGAACAGCAGCTCCGTCTTTGTCTGCACCCTCTCTCCTGCTGCTGATTCCACACACACACACACACACACACACACACACACACACACACACACACACACACACACACACACACACACACACACACACACACACACACACACACACACACACACACACACACACACACACACACACACACACACACACACACACACACACACACACACACACACACACACACACACACACGCTTTTAAGACAAATCACATTAATTCAGTGCATTAAGTCTAATTTCATTTAGTTTCGCTGAACACAACAAAGGAAACGTCGTTGCTTAATTAAATTCCCACAACAGCAGCTGTGCTACCCGACAACACGACCGCCATCAGAAGGTTTATGCATGACACACACACACGCCGATACACAGCTTTTCATCCTTTAAAAAATAAAATGATATATAATGCATATTTTTACTGCATGTTCACATTTAGACATCTTCATCCCAGAAGTTGTATTTCACTGATCTGTCCGTTTCATTCA
>CM042230.1:2698608-2726108 GCA_023566465.1 Cottus gobio | reverse complement strand
TTTATTTAAATTAAAGTTATTCACATCCACTTCCTCACTCGTGCCCGTTTCTTCTTCTGGTTTTGGGCATCACGTATTTATTGCATTTACAAACAGGAAGCAGAATTCGGCCCAAACAAGGAGGCGGACATCCAACTGTCCAGAACTCAAAGAGCATTTTTTCAAAACCAAAAGCAGCTCACGGTTGCCCGGCACGACCAAACAGTCCAAACCGACCCTGAGCTTTGGGGGGAAATAAATAATAAACACCAAAAATGTCTCTGGAAGACGTGAGTGCGCTGTCAGAGGAGAGTGACTGCGAGGCGGAGAAGGACGCGAGCGGCGCCGACAGCGACGAAGACGAAGACGAGGACTTGATGCTCCTGGAGCTCCTGTGCCTGCACAGCTGTCTGATGCGCTTCGACTTCATCCACTTCAACAACAGCATCATGGACATGCAGGTGCGCCGGCTAACGGTTACGTTAATGATGTCGAGTCCACTGTCAACGCGTTAACGCGGATTTCCCGCCTGCAGCACGCGGGGGCGGAGCTTGGGCGGAGCCTGGACTCGGACAGCGGCGACTCGGAGTGGAGTATCCTGCAGAGCTACTTCGACGGCCTTCTGGAGGACTTGCTCTCCCCGACGCAGCCCACGGGGGACGGGCCAGGCGAGGAGTGGGAGGAGCCTGGCGAGGAGGGGGAGGAGACGGGCGAGGAGGGGGAGGAGCTTGAGCCGGGCGCCACCGAGGGCGAAGTCCAGCTGAGCGAAGAAGAGGTCATCGCCACGTCTTCCTCCTCCAGCTGGTGCAGTGACTTGGACTGAGCGACTGATGGACGCTCCTTTTTTCACAGGATGATGCAATCGAATAAACAAGTGCATCCATTTTTGCTTTATGGAAAATTGTTTCATTTTAGTGGAAGCTGTCGACTGTTGTTTTTCTTCTAAGCCAACAAGCGTTGAATTAAAGTAGCTTTTATATCTTAACTAAAGAGATGAAGGATCTCAAAGGGACCTGGAGGAGGTCCGATCTGATTGGATTCAACCATCAGAAGTGGGCGGAGTCGTCGCAGTGTCACCCGTTGGTTTCGTGCAGTTTTGAAGGCTCGAGTTCAGCGCTTTGGAGAGGAGTCGCCCCCTGGTGGTCACGAGAGAGAATGCAGCTTTAACACATGATGCATAGACTTCTATACAACCAGAGGAGTCGCCCCCTGGTGGTCACGAGAGAGAATGCAGCTTTAACACATGAAGCATAGACTTCTATACAACCAGAGGAGTCGCCCCCTGGTGGTCACGAGAGAAAATGCAGCTTTAACACATGAAGCATAGACTTCTATACAACCAGAGGAGTCACCCCCTGGTGGTCAGGAGAGAGAATGCAGCTTTAACACATTAAGCATAGACTTCTATACAACCAGAGGAGTCACCCCCTGGAGGTCAGGAGAGAGAATGCAGCTTTAACACATGAAGCAGAGACTACTATACAACCAGAGGAGTCGCCCCCTGGTGGTCAGGAGAGAGAATGCAGCTTTAACACATGAAGCATATACTTCTATACAACCAGAGGAGTCGCCCCCTGGTGGTCAGGAGAGAGAATGCAGCTTTAAAGCATGAAGCATAGACTTCTATACAACCAGAGGAGTCACCCCCTGGTGGTCAGGAGAGAGAATGCAGCTTTAACACATGAAGCATAGACTTCTATACAACCAGAGGAGTCGCCCCCTGGTGGTCAGGAGAGAGAATGCAGCTTTAACACATGAAGCATAGACTTCTATACAACCAATATTCTTCTTTTCCCTCTTCCCTCTTCTTGTTCTTATACAACATGTCCTGCTCTTGACACGCATTACTTCTCGTTTCATGCGATAAACTGCTGCAGCGCGTCGCTCCTCTCTGGGAATCCTTCGCCATGCGGCTCCAGAAATGAAAACCCTGCGGCGCTGCATCAAACCGCTTTCCTTGTTCACGCGCTGAAGTTGAGCGTGACACCGTTTTGGGTTCTAGTGCTTCCCAGAAAAGAAGAGAAAGAAAGAAAGACAGAGGATCTGAAAGAATAATTAAGTGATTGTAGATTCAGGATTCAGAGCAGGGAGGGTTTGTATTTTAGGCCAGATGGAGACTGGAGGAGGAAGTCACTTAAAGGGAATGAGATGGTGGAAGCTGCTAAAAGTAAGACAAAGTGACACTTATCTGGAGGTGATTAAAGAGAAAACACACACACACACAAGCTAACACAATCACATGCTTCATCCTCACAGCAGGATGCCCTACTGAACAATGGATTAAGGACACACAGTAAGGCTGGTTGTCGCTTCATGTCAAGCAGGTGTGCGCGCACAACTTCTTATTGCAGCGCTTGGTGCTCAGTCTATTTATTTTTTTAAAGGGTCAGTTCACCCAATTTACAATTCTTCAATATTGCGATACTCTATTGACGATTGTTTTTTGTTACGGGTCCACAGACTGCACATAAGTGGACGTAGTCGTTGTGATGGCGTTCAAGGTTTTGAAGCCTCGAGGTTTGTGATTTCTCCGTCGCCATCTTGGATTACGGCCGTCTGCATTGTTAGTTTTTTCCCCACAACCAACGAACGAAAGTGTCCATATTAGGAACGTGGAAGAGTGACGTAGAGACCTGTCAATCACCTTGTAGCCCCGCCCATAAAGAATCATAATAATACCGCATACCGCGTTGTTGCTCCAATAATAATAATAAGCGTCGCTGCAGGAGGGAATCCACCACCACAATAGTCCGTGTGTGTGTGTGTGTGTGTGTGTGTGCGCGCGCGTGCGCGCGCGTGTGCGTGATTGTCATCCGCGTCAGCGTTTACATGACTGCCCGATCCAAGTGCCGAACATTCCTCTTCTCCACGTTAGTGCCGAGAGGAATCCAAGAGCCTGGCCTGCTGCCAGTGTGTGAGTGTGAGTGTGTGTGTGTGTGTGTGTGTGTGTGTGTGTGTGTGTGTGTGTGTGTGTGTGTGTGTGTGTGTGTGTGTGTGTGTGTGTGTGTGTGTGTGTGTGTGTGTGTGTGTGGCCAAAGGCTGTGAGGTTTCAACGAAGGAGGCACAAACACAGAGGAGGAGGCTGCCAAAGGTCTCAGGCTGCATCCAAGAGTTCGAGTTTGAGTTCTTCCTCTTCTTCTTCCTTCTCCTCCTCTTCCTCTCTCCGACTGTCTGTGTCCTTAACCCTCCCCGATTCTTAATACTTCTACTACGCAACTCTCAAAAATATGACAACACATTGTTTTGTTTTAAGAGTTGAAAGGTTTTCATGTCCCCACATGTCACAAAGTTCATGTCTCCAGGGACCCCAGCAGGGACGTGAGGTCAGCAACACCTCGGGGAGACAAAGTCTCTGGCTTTAGAAAATAAAAGAGAAACGGAAAAAGAAAGGAGGAGAAAATGCAGAGGAGTCCTGCTAATAACGTTCATCTAAAACGATCACGTCAAACTAAGGTAAAACTGCTGCTTCAGCCTTTCGTGTCCGTCTGTTCGACTCCACTCATCAGTCGGCCGTCGTCTCGGGAAAAAACAGAAGCGGAGGATGGGAAGAAAGAAAAAGAAAACAGAGACAGAAACCAGAGAGAAACGCTGGCAAGAAGCGAGCGGCCTCCGAACGGCATTGAGCTCGGAAACAATGTGGCCATTCAGAGGCGCGTGTATCTGATGGAAACCGGCAGCCGCTCGACAGTTTAACGCACGGCGCTCTAAAAATAGGCCGAATCTCACCGACATTAAACCCGAGGGCCGGTACGATTAATCAGAGAGAATAAAGAGACTTTCAGGGAACCACCGCTGGCGTTCAGTGGGAGTTTCTCAGGCAGAAGCCGGAGGTTTAAAGCTCCCGTGCAGCGGGGACCCTGAAGGCGTCCCGGGGGGGGGGGGGGGGAGGGAGGCGCTGGGTACCGGGCAGAGGAAGTTAGTGGGACACCGAGGTTCAGGGGAGGGAGGTGGAGAGAGATTCATGAGCCTCCAAACAGAATCAGTCATCCTAATGGATATCATGACGCAGACATCTTCTCTCTTTCTGTTTCCTCCAGGGTTGTTCCAAAAACGAGGAAAACTGGATCCCATCTCGGTACCTCAGGGGGGTTGAAGCCTCATCGGCTCAAAGTGCTTTACGAACTCTTTACAGGACGATAGCCAACAGGTACACACTGCTGAGTGGCTCTAGCTGCAGGTATCAGCAGCTCGGTGGAGGCGTTCAGGATCAACAGGTGAACTCATTGTTCTTCTAACGACCTTCACCCAGGTTGAACGTTAACTAAAGAAATCAATGAGGAAGCTGGTGTTTTCCCACCAAACGCTGGTTACACAGAGATAAGAGCGGAGAGGGCTGAGAGAATCAGACTCTTTTAGTTTACCAGTTTCCTCCTTTATTTTAATCTAAATGATATATCTATATCATTTACCTTAATCTGCCTCTGTAAACTCTTTGGCAACAACACATGTAAAGCCATATGCATGCTCATCATGTCTTCAGTTTTCAAAAAAAACTCAACTCAAGGTGCTCAAAATCCAGAAATCCATCCTTGCCAATACAAAATGGACAAAGCCTCATTGGAGTCTCCTGGTCCACGAACAGGATTACGGTCGAGTTTGGTTTCTTTATTAAATAAATGTGAAAGCGGGTCGGTAGATTGAAGCCACGCGTCGTAGAGGCGTCTACGGTTACACCGCCGCCAACAATCCTGATCCCTCAAAGAGGATGGAAACCAAGTCAGAGCGGGAAAAGACATACAAACATAATTCAAGACTTTTCCTAAAAGGCAAAGCTTGGACCGGGAATCAGCCCACATGTGCCGAGTCGATGAATACCATTAAAGAAAGAGGCCGACGAACAAAAACTTCAATTGAAAAAGGTGCTTCGACAAATTATCGTTAGACAATTTGTGTTTTAAGTGTTTTCAGTAGGGATGCAACGATACCATTTTTTACAAACCGATACGAGTACGAGTATTTTTATTTGTGTACTTGCCGATACGCAAGACAGCCGAGGAAAGAAAGGAAAAGGGAATCTCTCTCTTCTTTGGGATTACTGGCAGAACAAGACCTCGGACTGATCCGAGGCCGGAGACAAGAGGGAGCTTTATTCTTTTATGCAGCTTTACGAAGGTGGAGGGAAACCACGAGAGACGAACAGATAAAGAGACGGAGACAAAGAGGGAAGCCGGGTCGAGGCGGAGGCGACCGCTTCAGGTCGGAAACCAACGATCCGGAGCGAACCAGAGGGCAGGATCAGAAACGGATCAGGCTTTACGGTGTCAGACCAGCAAAACCCTGAAATAAAAGCCTGGACCCGACCCGACGCTGCCACTCTCGTCGAGTGCATCTATGAAAACATGGCCGTGGAAGTAACGTCCAGAAGTGGAGCTCGGTAGCATCGCGGGGGGCACCTCAGTCATCCAGCGGTGCACGAGCAGAACAAAAAGACGGCGCCGAGGAACCCAACCGCAGAACCCCAAACGGGTCAAACATACCTGCACCCCGCCGGCTCGACAAGACCCCAATGAGGGTCTCTTCTTGGGGGCACGGTGGTGTTTCCGCATCTCATCCGCACCTCAAAACGACACCCTGATCCTCCGATTCCTGTGCAGGAATATCTTATGCGTGCAACTTGTCCGTGTGCACGGTCCAGCTCCTGAAAGACCTGAAAGAGGACCCCCGCTGCAACACAATCACCCGCTCTCTTGTATCAGATGGCGTATCGCTGGTGATCGACACTCTGGCTGGGCAACAGGAGCAGTGGGCCGTGCTTTGGCGGCTGCATCAAGAAACCTTCAACGCACCCTCGAGGTTCTGGACGGGTGGAGTTTGGAAGTCGTTCGGGACAATCGGCAGAGGAAGTGCACGTCAAACCACTGGAATGTTCTGCACCGGTCGCATCCATCTGCCGATTCCACCAGAGGCAACGGATCCATAGATTGCATTCGATTGCGGGCCGCCGGCAGTCAGCCGGTGTCGGGTTACCGTCACTCGAGGCCCAGCTCATGGCCCAGCGGCCGACTGCTTTTGGGAGGCGATCTGGTGGTTACGCTCATCTGGTTTGTGGAGGAATTCAACAGAAGGATATCCCATCCGACGAGAGGCGGAAGTCTTGCAGACAAAACATCCGGTCAGGAAACCGGTTCCACCGAAACAAGTTCTTCTTTTCCGGAGAGACTCGGTTCATGCATAGATTCCATATTTTAAAAAAATAAATTGCTTCAAAATCAAAACAAATTCCCAAATCCACGTGGTGAAACAGCTGTTGCACAAGAGATTCCTGGTGATAACGTTACACAAGCAAAGCGTTCATGGATCCCATCACTTAGCAACGTTCCTGAGATCTTCCACTGATCGCTCAATGTTCTGGTTATTTTTTTGCCGGGGTCGAACTAACAGGACTTGAAAGAAAAAGTGCTCAAATAGCTGAAAATCGACCCAAAACAGCAGCCTTAAAAAAAGGTAAAAATGTCAGTCATTTATAAATAATATTTCTAGTGTTTTGAATGTCACATCCCTCCTCACACATGTTTGTCTCTGTAATCAGGAGGAAATGTTAGCAGAAGATAAGACCACAGCATGAGCATCGATACACAAACCAGCACCAAGGACGAACATGAGGATTCAATAACTGAGGCGTGAAGGACTTCACTGAGCCGCTGGATGACTGAGGTGCCCCCATCCACAGGGGGCAGGAAGCCTCTTGTGGGCTTATTGAGAAAATAAAATGATTTTGTTTTTGTACAAGGAAACTTGCTGCCTTACATCATCTTACATCATCAGTATCACGGCTACACCCACAACCAACAGGTTTATTAGATCTGGAATTAATTTTAATACCTTTTATATATTTTTGTTATAATAGCAGTTACTATCCGCTGGTGCCAGCATGTTGCAAATTACTGTTAAAATGTTGTTGCACGATATCTGGTCCCAGAAATAATTGGGATTTAAAATGATTGTGATTTTAAGACCATTTTATGCCACCGATAAGATGTTTATACAAAAAAGCATAAACATGCAAGTGCATCCTTTCAGCAATGAGCTTTTAATCCTTAAAAATAATATTCAAACTTATAAACCTTGGAGAGCATGCACACTGCTCTAGCTTCAGCCCCACAGCATGCACTGAGCTCTCAGTAGGTGTTGTGTTCAGGCTCCGCTGGATGTGCAGTTTTTTTGAAGTTGTCCAGACTGGGTTTCAGTTTTGAGCGTTAAACAAGCGCCGCTCTCACGTCTTCCCTCAAGAATAAACACACACCTCCCTCTCACAGATGTGCCAGAGGTCTCACACACACACACACACACACACACACACACACACACACACACACACACACACACACACACACACACACACACACACACACACACACACACACACACACACACACACACACACACACACACACACACACACACACACACACACACACACACACACACACACACACACACACACACACACACACACACAGCTTTAAAGTGCCACTGAGGCGGCCGTCAGGTCCGAACACGTTGGCGAGCCGAAGCCGGCCCCTCCCTCCCCCACCCAGATGAACAAGCAGGCTTTAGGGAGCTGAGTCACATAAAAATCATTGGCTCCGCCCACGAAAGCATCTCAAACCCCAAATGTCACCAGTCTCTGATATAAAATACTAAATAAATAAAAACAACGTGCGCACACACCCCTCCTGATCCAGTTATGACACAGAATGTTATCCGGGGGATTGGGAGATGTCGTACAAGAGGATTTGCGTGGGCAGAAGTAGTGGGAACAGTTGGTCAATGGGCAGACAGCGATGTGCGGGATTATTTAGTAAAACATGGACACACACACACACAGACACACACACACTCGGTCTGCCAGCGTCATGCGACAGCACAGAGGAATGGCTGCCAGCGACCTTCGGCCGTATCAGATTACAGCTCAGCGGATGGAAAAAGGCAAAAATAAGGAGGCTTATTTGTGAGCTGATATTCGTCCTGTTGATTTAAAAAAAATATATAAAAATAGAAAAAAGTGTGAACCCTCGTATAACAGCTGCTGTAACCAAAAGGGATCTGCATCTGCCAATATGCATCATCAATGATCGGCAATGGCGACGTCCGGAGCATCATGTGGGCCCGTGAGCCAGCATCTACGGGACCGCCGAGGCCTGTGCAGACAGGGAACCGGTCCAGACGGGCTCAACAGCGCTTCATTGTGTAACATTCATGGGTGCTCTTCAAACAGAGAGGAACTCTCGACAGAGTCTCGCTTTCAAAGCGATTTGAAAACGGTAGATGGAGAGACTTAAAAAGAGAGAGAGAGAGAGAGAGAGAGAGAGAGAAAGAGAAAGAGATATTTAAAGAAGTGGTTGGGAGGTGGGGAGGTGATGGAGCTGTGGAGATGGATGTGGGCAGAAGGGAGGATGGAGCAACGGGAGACGGAGATGCAGATTGCAGTCATTATCTCCTCCTAGACTCTGGAGATAAGTGTGTGTGTGTGTGTGTGTGTGTGTGTGTGTGTGTGTGTGTGTGTGTGTGTGTGTGTGTGTGTGTGTGTGTGTGTGTGTGTGTGTGTGTGTGTGTGTGTGTGTGTGTGTGTGTGTGTGTGTAAGATATGATGACATCTCCGTCATAACGTCGGAGGTATGCAACACCACATCTGGCCTTTGGCTGCAATCATCTTCCATCTTATCTTAAAAATACCTCCATCTATATATACACAATGTGATAGTGTGAACATGTTCTTGAATTATGCAACAAAGGATGACAAATATATATATTTCTTTTTTTACTGCTCTACAGGATTACATGAACTCTTAAAGAAAGAAAAAACATTTCTCTTTCATGCAAATTCCACTTTATACGTGTGTGTGTGTGTGTGTGTGTGTGTGTGTAGCTGGCGAAGTGGTATACATGCATAAATACACACAGGGACAGTATGTGCACCCGTTTATCCTCGGCTGGTCCCAACGCCGGTGATGTAAGAGGATAAACCGGCGGGTCAGGCGCTGACGCATGACGGAGGAACACTTCCTGTTTCCCAAAAGCAGCCGGCGGGACCAGGATGTCACCGGTGTCTCCAAACGTGGAGCAAAACACACAAGTTGTGGTGCGTTATTGTAGCAAAAAGCCTGGAATATTCCACCAATCAGGGGCCGTCTTGTTTGTTTATGCACTGATTGGTTATGGATATTTACAACATGATACTCAGACTAGTGGAAATATGACATGCAAAAACACATTTAGGTGTGTTTTGGACTACTTTGTCTGTTTGAGTCTGTACATTCTGAAAATGTGCAATACAAAAAAAAGTTGTATTAATGTAAATAAGTCAAGAAAATTCATGTTTTCTTTTTTTTTTTAACTTTTTTCTTAGGACACCAAACATACCATTTTTCATTCCCATCTATATTCTGAGGTGTTTTAAAGAGGGGTTTGTTCATAAATAATTCATAGCCTGGTTTATACAACATAATAATTCCCAAAAATAACTCGCCTGTGAAAATAAACCTCTACAAAATGAAACAAGAATATTGACCATGATTTCAATTCTGGAAAATGGATGAAAATTGATAATAATGCTTAATTGTAATTCAAAAATTTGTAATCAAAACAATTTTGCCTTTAATGCAAGTTATCGCCATCTATGAGTTAAAATGTTTTGCCCCATTCACTTTAACATGGTCTGCTAAATAAACTCCCCTTTCATGTCTCAATCCGTCCCAGTCGGTAGTCGCTGAATAATCCTCTGAAAATAAAGAGTGAATAATAATAAAAAAGATTTTTAAAAACAGACAATAATTCATGTTGCTGTTAATAGAGAACCAGCTGGACAATCTTTGGCAGGAGCGAGGCTGTTTCCATCCACGGAGTCTGGATGGTGGAGATAGAGGTATTTGCAGCATCTCGGTCTGCCAAGCGTCCACGAAGCTGGACTCTGGTCTGACGGAGAGGAAACAAGTCCACGAATTCTCCAGAAACAAAAACCTCCCTGATATTCGTTAGATAAAGACCGAACATTGTTTTTAGGACCTTTTTCTGAACAGCAAGACCGGTTGATACTTAACCAACCGTCTGGTTTTTCTCCACAAAACTCACAAACAAAGTCCGTCCTCGAGTGAAGAGATTCTCAGGCGACTAATCTCCAGTTTCAAAGAATCAAACAAAAAACACCACTGGGACACTCGTGATGATCAGAAATGTTCGTGGTTTACCAAACCCGCATGTAAAGAAATGACAAGATTTGTTTTAATCAATAAAAAATACTATCCTAGTCCTTCGAACACTATGGATGCCACAACATTTACAATGTATGATGATCGACACCGACTTTTGAGGGGTTGAAAGGATTTTTGGGATGGTGGCAAAAACAAAACAAAAAAAGAATAGTGTGGAGCCATGTAGACCAGCGGCTATACTCAAACCAAAAATCTGTATCTACCAATATGGATCAATCAATGCAATTAGTATTGGCGGCAGAAAAGCGTGATCAAGATCTCTAAAAGTTAAAGTTGCTCAAATCTGTGATACGATCCCAACCGTGAGTTTTAAGATCCGTTGCACAAATAAAAAATATGTCCTAAAGTTTCTTGGATAAAATTTTAATGCCTAATAAATCAACAAAATAAATGATCGACTCCGGCCCTTAAATGCAGTCATGAGCTTCAACGCACCATTGATGGATGAGCAGTTAACCAGCATAGACCGGTAGCTGTAGTCAAGAGGCCCGTCTGTGTGCTCGACTAGTGCGTCAGTAAGGAATGCGGCCATTCGCTTGAGGTCCAGAAGAGTCCAGGCGTCGACTGTGAGAATGCCTCAAGGCGTTCCCGTTGTGGCACAGCGGGTCAGGCGGCTGCTGCCGCGGGCGTGTAGTTGGCGAGGAAGTAGGTCATGTGACTTTGAAGCTGCAGTCACTTAAACTGGAAATCAAGGGGATGCGAGAGCTGGGAACGTTTATGGTCGGAATCACGTTGGACGGCAAAGAGCAACGGCCGAACGCGGCTATTCCCCACCGCAAAGACCACAAACGAATCCGTTTTATTTACGAGGGCGCAAAGTGGTTGAAGGGAAGGATGTGACAGAAAGGAATCATGTATTCATACAGCAACATGACTTAGTCAGCTTTAGGAAAAGGTTGTGACTCGGTTAGTTTTAGGAAAAGGTTGTGACTTAGTTAGCTTTAGGAAAAGGTTGTAACTGTTAGTTTTAGGAAAAGGTTGTGACTCGGTTAGCTTTAGGAAAAGGTTGTGACTTAGTTAGCTTTAGGAAAAGGTTGTGACTTAGTTAGCTTTAGGAAAAGGTTGTGACTGTTAGTTTTAGGAAAAGGTTGTGACTCGGTTAGCTTTAGGAAAAGGTTGTGACTGTTAGTTTTAGGAAAAGGTTGTGACTCGGTTAGCTTTAGGAAAAGGTTGTGACTTAGTTAGCTTTAGGAAAAGGTTGTGACTCGGTTAGCTTTAGGAAAAGGTTGTGACTTAGTTAGTTTTAGGAAAAGGTTGTGACTTAGTCAGGTTTAGGAAAAGGTTGTGACTCAGTCAGTTTTAGGAAAAGGTTGTGACTGTTAGTTTTAGGAAAAGGTTGTGACTCGGTTAGTTTTAGGAAAAGGTTGTGACTTAGTTAGCTTTAGGAAAAGGTTGTGACTTAGTTAGCTTTAGGAAAAGGTTGTGACTGTTAGTTTTAGGAAAAGGTTGTGACTCGGTTAGCTTTAGGAAAAGGTTGTGACTTAGTTAGCTTTAGGAAAATGTTGTGACTCGGTTAGCTTTAGGAAAAGGTTGTGACTTAGTTAGTTTTAGGAAAAGGTTGTGACTCAGTCAGGTTTAGGAAAAGGTTGTGACTTAGTCAGGTTTAGGAAAAGGTTGTGACTCAGTCAGGTTTAGGAAAAGGTTGTGACTCAGTTAGCTTTAGGAAAAGGTCGTCGATTTGGTTAAACCAGTGGTTCTCAAACTGTGGGGCGCAACCCTCTAGTGGGGTGCGGAGGTATTACAGGTGGGGCGCGAGAGGGTTGGGGAAACGTAGATTTTTATGTATTTTTATTTTTATTATTTTAAATAATTGTGAAAATGCCCGGATGTGATTTGATCCGCCCATTTTACCGGGGATGCATAGGATGAGACTTGTGCGTACTTGAGACAGCCAATATCCCAGAATGCATTTCGCATTTTCAAATCTGTAGTTTAAATTACACCGTTACGGTTCAGCATGCGCGACCGCGACAGATCCTTTTGAGAGTTGCGACTCACACTTGTAGACCTAATGGTGTGTTACTCGCGTGAGTTTAGTCGCTCGACTTTATGTGGTTAATTCGCGTCATTCGCTACTGGCTTTACGCGCCCCTTGAAGGGGGCGGGGCTTATCTCTGTGGCTTATCTCCGTGGCTTATCTCCTTAAAAACAGTACTGTTTCCCCCATCCACCATTAAACTAACCACTAGTTCTGCTTTAAACTTCTTGTGGAAGTCCCTCTAATGTCGGACCATCAAACGCCCGCGTGTCCGGGTTCATAATATCATCCGTAGCCGCACAACAGCGTCTGAATGACGGCCGCTGCCAGCGCTACTTCAGGTGGACCAGCAGCTGTTTGATTCAGCACCGGCCGGACGGCGGTGATGACGCGCAGAGCTTCCTCTGTGAGATCGGCTTTTCTGCTGTTGCCTCTCTCAAAACAAAATACAGATCGAAGCTCAACTTTGAGCATGAATTGAGAGTGGCCGTATCAAATCTACAACCCCGTTTTACAAAGATTTGTAGTGGAAAGCAGGCTCATATCTGCACTAATTTAGTTTTGTTTTGCACCGGTTGCACGTTATTGTTGTTTTGAAAAGATATGCAGTGTAAAACTCTTTATTGCCAAATATTTTTAACTGGTTTTATTTAGTTTTTCACAGGTTGAACTTTATTGTTATTATCCTGAAAAGATATTCAGTACAAAACATGTTAATTAGGCTATTACAATGAGCTATTTTTGCCAAATATTAGTTCTTTTTTTTGCACAACTTTGTATTGTTCTAACAAAGTGATTTCACGTTTTATTTGTTTTTGTCCGATGGAGCAATCTGGTTTACATGAAAGTGACTTACATTTTCTTTGTTCTATTATTAATAAAAGCACAGATAGAGGAGTCACAAAATGTCGTTATTTCAATAAAAATTCAGCATGGACCATTTTGTTACAATTTTGTAGGGGCGGTGGGGCCCGAACATTTTTCGTCCTCCAAAGTGGGGCTTGACAAAAAAAGTTTGAGAACCACTGGGTTAAACTAACTACAGAATCGTCGTAACTGAAGTACGAGGAATAAATCAAAGCTGGCCACTCTTTTGGGCAGTTTCCTCCAAAGAGAACAACTCCGGCTGATTGAAACACCGAAGAGCGGCCTCTTCAGCGTCCGACACACCGGATGCTAATGCGAAAAGAAGAACACGTCCAGGCTTCAGGGGACGGGCAGCACAGTTCAATCCGAGGATCAGGATAGTCTAAATGGGGCACTTGTTTCCAACAAATGGTCTCCTCTTTGAAATGCCAGACGTGTTGGGTTTGGTGTCCTAATTCATGTGTGTGCAAGAGGGAAAACGTGGGAGCTGAACACACACACACACACACACACACACACACACACACACACACACACACACACACACACACACACACACACACACACACACACACACACACACACACACACACACACACACACACACACACACACACACACACACACACACACACACACACACACACACACTTGTCTGATCATGTCAATAGAGGCCAAATAGAGACAGTACGCTTTTTATTCAGCCAATGGCCTTTTTCGCTGTCGCAGCCGTCTGTGATGAGCTGCATTCAGACTGCATTAAGAATCCGTCACTGTTCATCACAATAGCTGCTTTTACTCATTCATGCCCATTCAGAGGAGGACGTCGGTACCAGCACACACTTGCACAGTTAAACAGTAAAATATTTAATTGTGCAGCTAACTACTAATACAAAAAATAAACTGAATTAACTGCGGCTAGACACTTATTTACTTTATTTATTTATTTGTATTTCTTTCCCATTATGCAAAAATGCAATGGATAATATAATTTGTGCAATAAATAAAAACAACCGCGTTCTATTCATTTTTTCTTCTTCATTTCATGCTACGTCGCACCTGCAACTTCCTACTTTGATTTAAAAAAATGTGAAATATTTTAGAGCATTGGTGCAAACAATGGGGGGAGGGGGAGGTAGGGTCTCTAATGTTAGAATTAGAGGACATAAACATAAACACTTAAACTTTCCACTCATGCAAAGTCTTCTTCATCACGTCCTTCAGTCGACTGATATTCTGGGAATCGGCAAGACGTGACATTTGCTACAAAAGAAATCAAATATCCAATATCCTCAAGTTGTTCCTTCACCGCGGATGTTCTTCCCTCCCGTGTTTTTGGTCGACACTATTTATGGTTGTGGCTGCCTCTTTCATCTTCATACCCCCCCCCCTCCCCTCCCACGAGTATCAGAACGAACCAGATCTAGACAACAAGTACACGCTTTCTCTCCAAAACAATTCCTTAACATTTCCAGTGCTTCACAGTTGATGAAATGGGATGTTTTCTCTTCAGTGATCATTAACCCCGGGTCCCCAGTGGGATTCATGAGCTCTTTCCTGCACTCTCACTTCCGTTAGCTGGCAATAAAGAGAGCTCCTCTTCTGCTACGCAGCCCAATCAGATGTCAGATATGTGTTTGGTTTTTTATCTGTATTCAAATTGGACATTGAAAGTTCAGCTTATCTGACAGACACGTTTAAACTGGTCCGCTCCAGTCGAAGCACTTCCTCACCAGCGACTCCCAGCATGCTTCAGGTGAGGTACAAGGAAGGGGGACGCTCTCTCCCGGTGCCATCTGGCCCATCTGGGCGCGAAGGTGTCCGACGGCACTTAAACGCAACACCATAAACTGGAGTTTTTAAAACAAACCCTGAATCAGAGGTCAATGGTCAGAAGAGCTCAATGGTGGTCTCGGTTTTGCCAGACTGGTTGAGTCAAGTGGGAACCAGTTCATGGTGCGTTTGACACTCAGAGGACAATGCTCTGCCGGGTCTTACGCTCTTTTTAAATATAATTATTTGTAACGAAACACATTTAAAAAGGAGGCATCAAAAGCTCACAAATGTCAAAATTTGAATATAATCTTTTGAATTAGCAACAAAATAGCAGTATAGTAGGGAAAATAGCAACAATAGTAACAAATAGCTATTGGCATGAAACCTCACATTTGAATATTTACATTAAAACACATTTTTGTGTTTTCACGATGTTTTCAGGAAGCAAAATAGCCCAAAATTGACCAATGCAGTGAAAAACTATTTTGAAAACATGTTGCATCGCTGGTCAGAGTCTCTTTGTGTCAGCGCTTCAGTCCACGTTGTGTATTCTGTCTCTATAACTAAGGATGCTCTCGTGTTTCGTCATGTATTTTACGTGTTTTTCTACCTCGTATTTGGTGTACAATGCCAAGCCAAATTACCCCCCATGGGGGACAATAAAGTATATATTAAAGCACTACAATCAGGGAACCAGATCCTCATTTTAGCCTTTGAATTTAAAATGTCAGGGAGCTCACTGCCTGCTTTTCTGATCAATTCACAGCCTCTCTCGAGTGGACGATGAATATTGAACACCCGACAAGTGCAGACCAGCCAACACTCCCGGGGGAGAATGGCGGCCTGGAATCACGGAGGCGGCGATGAATCAATGCCTTGTTCTTTCAATCATCATAAACTAAAGGTGAGAAATGGGCAGATTTCAACATGTTAAACTGGCTGGGAACCACCACAACCAGCAGCATGAAAGCATTAAAGATTTCCCCGATTGCATATTTTTTGATTGACTATTGTCGGATAGCGCTCAACTGGCACTGGTTTAAAGGGTGCTTCACCCCGTGAAGGATGCAGCTCACGCCGTGAAGGATGCAGCTCACGCCGTGAAGGATGCAGCTCACGCCGTGAAGGATGCAGTTCACCCCGTGAAGGATGCAGCTCACCCCGTGAAGGATGCAGCTCACCCCGTGAAGGATGCAGCTCACGCCGTGAAGGATGCAGCTCACGCCGTGAAGGATGCAGCTCACCCCGTGAAGGATGCAGCTCACGCCGTGAAGGATGCAGCTCACGCCGTGAAGGATGCAGCTCACGCCGTGAAGGATGCAGTTCACCCCGTGAAGGATGCAGTTCACCCCGTGAAGGATGCAGTTCACCCCGTGAAGGATGCAGTTCACCCCGTGAAGGAAGCAGTTCACGCCGTGAAGGACGCAGTTCACCCCGTGAAGGACGCAGTTCACCCCGTGAAGGACGCAGTTCACACCGTGAAGGACGCAGTTCACCCCGTGAAGGACGCAGTTCACCCCGTGAAGGACGCAGTTCACACCGTGAAGGACGCAGTTCACCCCGTGAAGGACGCAGTTCACCCCGTGAAGGACGCAGTTCACCCCGTGAAGGACGCAGTTCACCCCGTGAAGGATGCAGTTCACCCCGTGAAGGACGCAGTTCACACCGTGAAGGACGCAGTTCACCCCGTGAAGGACGCAGTTCACACCGTGAAGGACGCAGTTCACACCGTGAAGGACGCAGTTCACACCGTGAAGGACGCAGTTCACACCATGAAGGACGCAGTTCACCCCGTGAAGGATGCAGTTCACCCCGTGAAGGATGCAGTTCACCCCGTGAAGGACGCAGTTCACACCGTGAAGGACGCAGTTCACACCGTGAAGGATGCAGTTCACCCCGTGAAGGATGCAGTTCACACCTCGGCTTGGCCCTGAAAGGCCAATAATCATCACTCCTCCAGAGTCAGAGCTCCCGCTCGGCCCGTCCTATATTTAGCAGACAAAGCCTCATCAGCCTAAGTACTGAATTCAATTTCAGGGGACACCATTAATCTACGCTCATGAATCATTTGGGTTGCATGCTAATGTGGGCTCTTCATCTTCCCCCCATCATGTTCAAGCTAAACCTTGTCTCTGAGCATCGACACATTTCAAAACGCAGGCCCACCATCCCTTTGGAAAAGCATTCGGGTCTCCATGGAGAACGTGCTGAGCATCGGGCCTGTTCACCACTGAACCACCAGGTTTCTCATTCGGCTGCTGGCAATCAACAGCTGGGTGAGAACAACAGGCTCAGCAGGGGGGGAGGGGAAAAACATTTTTATTTTAAGCCTCTGGCAGGAAGAATCTCTCAGGAAGAAAGCAATAAACCCTGCATCTAAACAACAACAAAACAAGAGCAACAATAAAAAATGATCTTGGCCCCCCATAATATCAGAGCAGTGCCGATGTTTGTTCGGTGTCCTGTCCCTGCGCACACACACACACACATAGTGTTTTTCACAAATTATATTTTTTAACTTTTTTGACATCCTATGTCTTTTTTATACTTTTTTGAAAAATGAGTTTTTTGACATCCTATGTCTTTCTATATACTTTTTTTGACAAATAATATTTTTTGACTTTTTTGACATCCTATGATTTTTTTATACTTTTGACAAATTATGTTTTTTGACATCTTATGACCTTTTTTATACTTTTTTGGACAAATAATATTTTTTGACTTTTTTGACATCCTATGACATTCTTTATACTTTTTTGGACAAATTATATTTTTTGACATCCTATGATTCTTTTTATACTTTTGACAAATTATGTTTGACATCTTATGACCTTTTTTATACTTTTTTGGACAAATTATATTTTTTCACTTTTTTGACATCCTATGACTTTTCTTATACTTTTTTGGACAAATTATATTTTTTGACATCCTATGACTTTTTTATACTTTTTTGGACAAATTATATTTTTTCACTTTTTTGACATCCTATGACTTTTTTGGACAAATTATATTTTTTCACTTTTTTGATATCCTATGAGTTTTTTTATACTTTTTTGGACAAATTATATTTTTTCACTTTTGACATCCTATGACTTTTTTCGACAAATTATATTTTTTCACTTTTTTGATATCCTATGACTTTTTTATACTTTCTTTGAAAAATTAGTTTTTTGACATCACATTTTGGACAAATTATATTTTTTCACTTTTTTTTTATATACATACAATGACTTTTTAGACTTTTTTGACAAATGATGTTCTTTGACTTTTTGGACATCCTATGACTTTTTATACTTTTGACAATTTTTTTTTTTGACTTTCTTGACATCCTATGACTTTTTGTATACTTTATTTGACAAATTACATTTTTTTGACTTTTTTGATCAGAGCATCTTCATTTCAAATCTTGAAGATTTTGGACATTTCAGACTATAAACGATTAAGAAAAACAAAATAGCCCAAAGTTTCAGCTGTACATTTAATTGAAGGATTTGAGTGAGGGAGTATTTCCCAGATGGTCTGTGATTGCCGGGCCAGCCTGTCAGCACCATGAAGCAGAGTCCATGTGTTTGGGCATTAAAGAGTTAAAGTTAAAAAGCTTTTCCATACGTGTGCTGTGGACGTAGCGATGACCAGAGGAGCCCAAAGAGAGCATTGTTCGCCCGGGCTTTGTAACCCCCAACGTTTATTATGGGAGCAAGTTGATGACTCGTCTAGTGATGCTTGGCCCGGCTTACTATAAGTATCGGTTATTTAAAATGTTGCTGCGGCTCAAACCACAAGACTCCTGAGTAAATTCAACCTGAGCGGTGTTTGGTGTGTGTGTGTGTGTGTGTGTGTGTGTGTAGCACAGAGATGAATACAACGCACTGTTCCCAACACAAGTAATGACACTGTTCTTGAGGCGATCGCTCAAACTTGCGAACAACTTGAATAACACAGATGTTTTATCACTCCAGTGAAACTGGCATTTTGGCGCCCGAGTCGCGCAATCAACCCGTGGTGAACTCACACTTGTGGGTCGGCTCCTACAGTGACTGCATTCTGCGGTAAAACACACGAGTCTTCTCAGCATCCAAACCCCCTTCTGGGAAAACACGCCGAGAATCCCTTTCATAAATAAACTATGGCCTCCAGCTGAAAAGCCTGCTCGACATACGCGGACAAAAAAAGACATCGGAGAACCGTTCTTGTGAGCATCCTGGTCCTTTTTCTTTGCACCAGAAGCTTCCTCCGTTTGTGGAGGAAAGTTTACAGCTGAACCAGAGTCTGTGGGGGGAGGGCTTGACCTTAGAAACACCACCCTGCGATGCAAGCAGCCATCAAAAGAACTTCAAGTGCCGTTGATCATTTTCGAGGCGTCCATCACCTAAA
Source organism: Cottus gobio (assembly GCA_023566465.1). Taxonomy (NCBI): domain Eukaryota; kingdom Metazoa; phylum Chordata; class Actinopteri; order Perciformes; family Cottidae; genus Cottus; species Cottus gobio. Next base: position 2,706,923 of record CM042230.1, on the reverse strand, counting down.
AATAGTCCGTCAGTCAGTCAGTCTCTGGCCTACTTTGTTTGTCTGTGGGGGCCTCATGGGGGCCTTCTGGAGGGGGGATGGGGGGGGGGTTCAGCGCCATATGTAGCCGGCTTTGGTGCACACGGTCGGGGTGGCAAGGCTCAGCTGACTGGATCCACGCCAGGGTTCAAGTGATCTGTTTTCATAGCACTCTGTAAACCACTTAAGCTCTCTCTGTGTCATTAAGTCGTATGATCTGGTCTCTCATTAACTGTGTGTGTGTGTGTGTCCCTCAATCAAGGCCGAGGGTTCAGTTGGCCACGGGTCGCATTACAGGCGACCTTTACGGTTTTATCTCTTGTGCTCATTTTCAGTTGGAGGGATCATTACATATTTTTATAAAGCTTCTGTGTGGATAGTTTGAGATCAGCCGGATTTTCCACACGGCAGATGTGTCAGTTATTAGTGCGTTTAGTGTCATTATATACGGCTGATGATATTTTTGGAAGTCCAAGCTCGGGATGATGATGTTAACAAATAAACAAACAATTTTGAATGACAAAAAACAACTTCATTAAAAAGCGGATAGCGAGTCCACCTTAAAAAAGTTCAGCCCACCTTAAGTGAGCCGTGGCCGAAGTTGTTGCTAACTTTAATGCTAACCCTTTACTTTATTTTAGCGAGTAGCAAGCAAGACACAGGGTCGTTGTCACATTCATTCACAGACCAACCACTTTTAAACACACTGCACTGCTGCGTTCACAGGCATCATGTTCAACTCAACTTCATACGCCTCGTCACCAGTTGATGGAGACTCACTGGGAAAGTGACTGCATGAGTCACGACGACGCACGTGACCTCAATGGCTGCTAACTCTCCCGGACGGGTGACCCGGGAACTCCGTTTCCCGTTTTGCTCGTGCACTGCAGCTGGCGGGAAAATCGTGGATTTGACCGGTTTGCGTATCGGCTATCGACAGCTTGTTGGGCCGTTAAAACCGCAGCACGGTTAACGGTTAATCATCGGCTAACAATTCTAAATCAGCGACCCAAATCCAAGCAACTCTCGAGAATCAATCGAGTCCTGCAACGTCTTATCTTAAGACAAGTCCTAAATCTGAAGAATCTTTCTCAACTTCCACGTTGCTGAATGCCGACTAGAGGCATTCAGCACACATGGCTTCAGCACACATGAAAAGCAAAAGTGGCGTTTTTCTGTCGTTGCGTCAAAGCCGTGATGTCAGAGCGAAAATTACCCCTCGTGAAAAGTGCACGGCGCAGCACAGAAGAGCTGTGGGAAACGTGGTCATTATGCCAACACCATCATAATGGGAAAGGGAAAGGAAAGAAAACAAGCGTGTCGTGTCCCGGGGAGAAAAGATGGTGGCGCTGTTGCTGCTAATGCTGCAGCTAATGCTGCTGCTAATGCTGCTGCTAATGCTGCTGCTGCTGCATCCTCTTTCCTGGTGTTCAGGCGCTCGAGTCTCAAGATAAATGGATTTTTCCGAGGAACACTTTTAATGTGCATCTGTTTCTAAAGCCTGTTCACGCCGGACGCCTCACAGGGCTGATTGTCTTTCTCTCTCCGGACTCCTTTAGGAAATTAAAAGCTGTTCCAGGTCGTGTTTTAGGACGTTGGTCAAGGGCAAAGTCAGCGGCCCGGAGATCATCAAGCTTTTAATCCGCCGCCCCCGGCTGATATGGCCCGGTGACATCAAACAGATGAGCTGTAACGTGATTGGAGCTCGCGGCCCGACATGAGGAAGATCTACGGCACCTTCGCAATCACAGGGGAGGTCTCTTTGGGTCCGATCCTGAAGGAGACCACTACCAACCTATGATCTTCACTTCACAAAGGGATCCTTTGACCACACCTGAACTTGGGGCGATACTTCTCCAAATGAAATTCTCTCGATAATCTCGTTGGAATAAAAGATCAGCCTGGTATGCATGGTATGCTGTCGTTTAAGGACACATAAATCGCCCTCAAGCTAATGCCATTAAGTGCTACTTTTGTATTGTTTGCACAGATAAAGGAGAGATTAAACATTAAAAAAGCTGCAGGTAAAGAGTGTTGCATTCAGGTGCCGTATGGCTCGAGGGTCCGCCCACCTGGAAATAGTTCTGCAGACAATGCAGCCGTCACACAATGGCCGCCAATTTCGTGTTTTGGCAACTGTGGTAAACTGCAAAAGTAGAACAATTAAGGTTTGAGTTCAGGTCGACTCGAGAGTCTTTATTCCACCAAAATGACCACGTTCGTATGTGGGTTTCGTGTCACGTTCACTGTCAGTACTGGAAGCAGGGCTGGTAAACAGGGGAAATGTTACGGTAGTTACCTTAAAATAATGCATATAAATCAGTTACTTATCTAGTCTCTCTTGCAAAGCTCCAACCAGACTCGGTGATTGTTGGAACAGCGGAAAGACAAACAAAGACGTGTTTTGAAGCCATTTCTTTTCACATGGTTCACAGTGAATGGAGAGATATATTTAGCCAGAGTTGGTGATTGTTGGGAAAGTGGAAAGACCAACAAAGAAGTATTTGATGAGTATTCCGTTTCTGTCAAGTTTGAATAAAGTTTTTGTTTTTACGATCAGCTGGCTAAAATCACTGTTTTCTGGCTGGAGTCTGGTGGCTTTGCAGACCCTCTATGATCACACTATGACATTACATTACATTACATTACATTTCATTTAGCTGACGCTTTTATCCAAAGCGACTTACAATAAGTGCATTCTACGGTTACATACAAGAATCAGAACAACAAGAATCAAGAAGGTACAATTTCGACAAAAAGTTCAACTACAAAGTGCTATCAGTAAGAGCCATTTCAGTGCTACTAAAGTGCTACTTCCTTTATTCAAGGTATAGTCGGAAAAGATGTGTTTTTAGTTTGCGACGGAAGATGTAGAGACTTTCTGCTGTTCTGATGTCAATGGGGAGCTCATTCCACCATCGAGGAGCCAGGACAGAGAACAGTCGAGACTTTGTTGAGTGTTTAGCTCGCAGTGACGGAGCTACAAGCCGATTGGCAGAAGCCGAGCGGAGCGCACGAGTTGGGGTGTAAGGTTTTACCATGTCCTGGATGTAGACTGGACCAGATCTGTTCGTAGCACGGTACGCCAGTACCAATGTTTTGAAGCGGATGCGGGCGGCCACCGGTAACCAGTGAAGGTCGCGGAGGAGCGGAGTAGTGTGGGTGAATTTCGGGAGGTTAAAGACCAGTCGAGCTGCTGCATTCTGGATGAGCTGCAACGGTCGGATGGCACCAGCAGGTAGACCCGCCAGGAGGGAGTTGCAGTAGTCTAGACGCGAGATGACCAGAGCCTGGACGAGAACCTGTGCTGCCTTCTGGGTGAGAAGTGGACGTATTCTCCTGATGTTGTGCAGCATGAATCTACAGGAACGAGTTGTTGCGGTAATGTTGGCAGTCAGGGAGAGTTGACTGTCAAGGGTCACACCGAGGTTCCTGGCAGTCGGGGTCGGGGCCAAGACTGAGTTGTTGAAAGTAATCGTCAGGTCGTGAGTGGGGGAGACTTTTCCTGGAAGGAAAAGTAATTCCGTCTTGTCAGGGTTAATTTTCAGGTGGTGTGCGGACATCCATTGTGAAATGTCAGTCAGACAAGCAGAGATTCGTGCTGCTATCTGTGTTTCCGATTGTGGAAACGAGAGGATCAGTTGGGTGTCATCAGCATAGCTATGGTAGGAAAAGCCATGCGAGCGAATGACGGAGCCAAGAGAGTTGGTGTACAGGGAGAAGAGGAGAGGACCGAGGACTGAGCCTTGAGGGACCCCAGTAGTGAGAGGACAAGGTTCAGACACAGATCCTCTCCAGGTTACCCGGTAGGTCCGATCACTGAGGTAGGATGAGAGGAGGGAGAGCGCAGTGCCTGAGATACCCAGGTCCTGGAGGGAGGAGATGAGGATCTGGTGGTTCACTGTGTCAAAGGCAGCAGAAAGGTCCAGAAGGATAAGGACAGAGGAGAGAGAGGCTTCTCTCGCAGTGTGAAGCTGCTCTGAGACAGCAAGGAGGGCAGTCTCTGTTGAGTGGCCTGCCTTGAATCCAGACTGGTGAGGGTCCAGAAGGTTGTTCTGGTGGAGGAAGGAGGAGACTTGGTTGAAGATAGCTCGCTCCAGGGTTTTGGAAAGAAAGGGAAGGAGAGAGACAGGTCTGTAGTTGTTGACTTCTGACGGGTCGAGAGTGGGTTTCTTCAGGAGAGGGTTAACTCTTGCCTCCTTCAGAGAGTTAGGGAAACAACCAGTTGAGAGGGAGGTGTTAATTAGATGGGTGAGAAAGGGAAGAAGGTCAGGAGCAATAGACTGGAGGATGTGAGATGGGATGGGGTCAAGGGGGCAGGTGGTTGGGCGGGCAGAGGATACCAAGGTAAGAACTTGGTTGGGGGACAGAGGGGTGAAAGAGGAAAGTGAAGGGGAGGCGGATAATGTTAATGGAGATGTAGTTATGGGAGGGGGATCAGTGAATGAGGAGCGTATGTCATCTATCTTTTTAGTAAAGTAGTCGACAAAGTGGTTCGGTAGAAGGGTGGAGGAGGACAGGGGGGGTCTAGGAGGTTGGAAAAAATGGAGAAGAGTTTTTTGGGGTTAGAGAAAGAAGATTCAATTCTGGATTGGTAGAACAGGCTTTTGGCTGCAGAGATAGAGGCAGAGAAGGAGGCGAGAAGAGAGTGATAGGCGTGCAGGTCGTCTGCGTGACCCTTCCTCACTATCGGATTGAGTTTTAATGTCCCTTTCATGTGCAATTATGTTGCTCTTTTGAATACTAAATAAAATAATGAAAAGTGGGAGCTTTTCCTTTTGAAGATGTGACACATTTCTGGTGTCGAACGAGTTAATCCGTACGACTATAACGAGTCCCCCATCAATCCAGTCCCCCATCAAAGGCTGCAGCGCACTAATTAATAACATTCATTTGTGGAATGGATTGAATAATATCATCAGGACAAGATTATAAACAGGCCGACATATTTTCAATCGCTTTCCTCTGGTTTCCTGTATAGACCCCCCCCCCCCCCCTTCAATCAAAAGGACTCATATTCAACCATTCTGGTTGTAGAGAGCATCTCATCTTCTTCAGCGGATCCCAAAAGTTAAAATCGAAGGCCAACCAACGGTTATTTTTTCAGCGGCGATTCATCCGTTGATTATTTTCTCAATTAATTGATTTAGTCGCTGATCTAAAAGCGACTCAAGATGCGTATATTCAGTTTACCGTCATGAGGAGGAAGGAAACCAGGAAATATTCACATTTAAGAAGCTGGAGTCAGAGAATTTGAAAAATATACATAATTTACAGTTTACATAATTCATACACCAGAGTTTGCTGGTTTAAGATTTTCAAATGTGAGGAATAAATGGTTTCATGTCATTTTAAATTGAATAATTTGTTTAAATATTGGATTGACACACCATCTCGGGCGACTGTGGCTCAGTGGTTAGCAAGTCGTTCTTTTAATCAGAAGGTCGGTGGTTCGATCCCCGGCTCCGGCAGTCTGCGTCATTGTGTCCTTGAGCAAGACACTTAACCCTCATTGCTCACCGTTGCTGTGTCTACGGTCTACTGTATATCATGTAAGTCGCTTTGGATAAAAGCGTCAGCTAAATGAAATGTAATGTAATGTAATCTCAGGCTCTGGGGACTTGTGATTTTTGTAGTTTTCAAAACTCCTCCGTTTTCAGTGCTCTAAAAGATCTGTGTTTTCAAATGGAAACGTAGTAGTGTGGACATGGCCTCAGTCAATACCCGAAATTGCAGCTCTAACGGGTTCATCAGAACTGGGAATCTGAAGCAAAGAAGCCCAACGTTCCAGGAGCATCGGGAACAGTCAGGAAAGAGGAGCGCTCACTGCCTGCCGCTTGTGGCTTTTGGGGCGTTAAGCCGGCAGACGGTTTTCCAGTCGAGGGTGTCATTTAAAAAAGGCTCGCCACGCCGAGTGAAAATGGGTGAGAACCTAAACCCTGTGATCTGTGGGAGGAACCACAGGTTCTACAGACGGTCCAGAGGCTTTGAAACTGGCCAACAACTTCAACTAAGATTTCTCTTGGTTAAACAGTGTCTGAACTCATAACTGAGGCATTAGAGGGACGGGGACATCGGGATGAGACGCCTGCAGGAAGCATTCCTGCCCGGTGACAGCAGGAGGCGACACGGAGCTTCGTGCAAAACAAGGAAGCAGGAAAACAAACGTAAAGATTGAGGAGAAAGAAATGTCAACACAACATCTGAGACCGGAAGAGTTCCCGAGACGAGCCTCCGAACTGAGCCAGATGGAGCGTACGCAGGGCGGGACTCACAGCTAAACACAGATATGAGGCTTTGTTGTGCGGGTGAGAAGTTCACGAGCAGCTCCGGGTTTTGTTTCGCTCGTATTCCAGATCAAAGCAGCAGAGAAGACAGAATGAGAGCTGGATGCGTGGCCTCGTTTTCCAGAAAACAGGCAACGCCGACTTCAACGAGGGGGAAGACCTGGGAAACGAACCAATGCATGATAGAGACAATACTTGACTTGTAGACTTGTGTAAATATGTTATTTGTTTTAAATGTTGCATAACATGCTTTATACAATGTTTTTTGTTGACTACATTTTCCAGCCATTTACATTTCTTACGTTTAAAAAAATAAAAAATAAAAGACTTTGAATGTCAGTTGTGTCATAAAAAGCTCAATAATAAAAATCCTGATGTGCATGACGTCAGAGCTCCGTGCGGCTGGCAGCTCTTCACCTGCAGCTCCGCTGTCTGCTCACGCTGAATTATTCACCGGGAGACGAGGGATCCGGTGCGACTTCTAGGTCACCGCCATCGCCGGTGGAAGTTAGCGCAGGAGCGGGAGGAGCGTTCATTATTCACGAGACATACTTTGTACCCTAAACGAAGGCTTGAACGAGCAAACCAGAACTCCCATAAAAGATGAATTATGTAAACGTCGAAGTTTGAGTGACAGCGTCATGTGATCCGGCCCGAGCAGCACGTGAAGCACCGAGCTGGGTTCAGGGGGTTATCTGGTGCTGCTGCCCCCCCACTACAAGTTGTCTTAGGTCTGACTTTTATCTGCTAAGATTCATGTGTCAGGTCCGGGCCTCCACCAGTCAGCTGGAGCGTGGCCCTGCAGCCATCCCCCCATCCTGCAGGCAGCTCCTTCTCTGGAAAATATGCATTTGATGCTAAATGCAACAGAGCTTTTTAAATAAAAAAAGGCCTGTGATGATGCATTCAGGGCATCATTGCTGAGTCTGAACTCAACACATGTGTGTCTGTACTCGCACAGTCCAGCGAAGCCTCCCCGAGTTCATCACAGGTAGAACAAAGGGGGCACGTCGGGGTGTTCGTCCATAACACCGTGAAACAGCGTGGGGACTTAAGCTGGTGAGACTTTTTCCTGCTGCTCTGCTCCGGAGCCTGAACGCCTCACACCGCAGTCCTACTTTTGCAGCCCCGCTGGCTAACCTGCTAGTCGGCTAATCTCTGCTGGCAACTTCCAGAGGCATCAACTGAGGTCTCACAACCAACTCGCCAGGTCGTTCCCCGTTTGTGTTTGTGCACGTTTGTCCAACAAACTCCCGCATCACGCTGCTACAAACCCCGCGGACTACTTCACTCGGCGCCACGGTTCGAATCCCAGAGGAAGTTTGGTGTTTTTTTTATTTTTTTTACAAAACACAAAAACCACAATGGCGGAAAAAAGAAAAGACACACACACACACACACACACACAGCGAATGGCACGCGCACGCACAATGCGTGGCGCTCGCGAGCTGAACTAACTGTCCACGGAGCGTAAGACATCAGAAAAACGGGCATCAACCCCCCGGTTCCCTCTTCTTTGCGTCTCATTCCAAGTTAGCGCCATATTGAGTGCGCACTCTCAGAGCCCCCCCTGCCCCCCCTCCCCCGGGGGGACTTCGCAACATTGTTTCCAGGAACACAAAAGCCGCAAGAAGAAGAAGAAAAGCAAACAACAAACAAAGTCGCCGCCACTCACCTTGGCGATCGCCTTCCGGTACCTCATGACAGCCTGCTGGATGAGGCTGTGCACTTTGATATTTCCAACCCCGCACGGCACCACCACCCGGGTCCTGCCGAAACACACCGTGACTTTCATGCTGTTAGCGTCCGAGATCTCGGCCCCGGATTCGGAGTGAAAACCCGAGAAGAGGAGGCGGCGGAGGGAGGAGGAGAGTGGGAAAGGAGCATGGGTTTTTCCGTTTGTTTCGGCTCCGCGGAGGTCCCGGTATTCCTTAATGGCGCGCGAGGACTAGAGGTCTTTCCGCTCCTCCCCGCCGGACGACATTGTTTTCTGCGTGTTTTCAGACCACC
>CM042230.1:2316108-2693608 GCA_023566465.1 Cottus gobio | reverse complement strand
CGGTATCGTATCGGTTTGTAAAAAATGGTATCGTTGCATCCCTAATATATATATATAGCTCCAATATTTAGACAAATGACACAAACATGTTCTGTACAATTTAAACTTTGCAGCCAAATAATACATATCTAATATACACACACACATATATATATACACACACACACACACACACCCACACACACATATAAATACACATATAGTATATACATATATATGTGTGTAAAATATATGTATGTGTCGTCATAAATGCAATACAAAATGCAATATGTTTAAGAATTCCAGTTCCAGCACATAAGATACAGCAGTATAAATGACAGGACAATTAGAATATTTATGGGAAATTTATAAAATGTTTTTCCTCATTAAATTGTTAAAAAATTAAGGAAAATGTTGCCTCCAAAACTGCGAGACAGTGTAATGTAGAAAACACACAATGCAACCATGTTACTCCGCTGCAGTGTGTACGTAACCAATGACGTCATCCACGTGTTGCTGAGTGAGGCTCCTTCCCGTCACACCGGGCAGATTAAGGAGGCGCTCGGCCACGCGGCTCCGAGAACAGCGGGGTCTGAACAGCACGACCTCTTCTGGCATGCAGGGGACAGATGGTGGCTCAGGTCTAAATAAAGCAAATCAGCAAGTACGGAACAGATTCCACCTTCATGTGGGAGTGAGATGACACATGAGGGGGTATAAAGAAACATGTACCGCAGTTTGTAACGCTCTTTTAATCAATGCTTTTATTATTATTATCATAGTCCTTATACGGTGTGGTTATTGTATGCTTTTGGAAGCTTTAAACCTACTCATGTATAATCCAGTCATCCTGATGCAGGTATAGGCAGCACATAAAATACGCTTAATTACATTTTTATTTATAGTGCTCCGGCGTTGGCAATGGGATTTGCACTCTTTATTAACTGCTGCTATAGAGAGTTAGACTACATGAAGGTTAAAAACCTATTTTTAACTGTGCTTAAAATAAAAACGGCAAAAAAAAAATTAAAAGCCTGAATGTTGAGTTGCATGTCCGCTTTTTTAAAGTGCTGTTGCGTTTGTCAGCCAGTAGATGGCAACATTACGCTGGTCTGTAAACACGTGACTCATCATAGAAACGCTGAAAAATATAAACATGTTATGTTGAAATGACTTAAGTTTCAGGACAAGTCATATTATTGCAAAACTAAATCGTGTTTTGTTGTTTGAATTGACATTTGAGTATTTAAATGCCCTACCTTTAAAATGATAGACACGTTGTAGGACATGTATTTAACGTAATGTCATTTAAGATTCATATCTATATTTAATCTTCCTCCAGAAAACTGAAATCCCTACTGATAAGAACACCTCGTGCAGTTGAGGTGAACTGTATTTAGGCCCCTGCTCAATGTGGTTTGGTCTAAAACAGAGAAAATAACGCATTTATATGAATTAATATAATATATAAATATTATATACATATATATATTTAAATTGACTGATATATTTTGTCATATACAGCATTTAAAATACCAAGAGAAAGCATATTTCGCCCCGCTGCTCGTTTTTCAAACCGCGCGTTAAGCGAACGCGGAAGTAGCTGGAGGGGGGAACCCTCTCGCTCCACCTGCGCACTCTTCGACGCTAAACCGAGCCCGCCGGTCGACATTTTCGGCACAGCATCATCAGCGCTGACGTGAAACTACGCGAAACTACGTGAGCGAAGGCGCAAGGCCGTCCAACCCATGCTGTAATTAGTCACGAGTCTGACGACGTAAAACTTCGGTAAGTCGCTGCAAAGCTGTCAACATTGTCCGCTCGGCGCCGCGTGCAAAACACACGTCAGCGGCGCCAAACCGCTCATTAATAAAAACGTGTTGCTTTACAAACAGGCCGGCGGATTAGCCGATCAACATGGAGTAAACAAATAAACAAATAAAAAGTTGTCTGTCGGCTTCGGTGGCAGCAGTTCCTTTTCTTTTTCTTTTTTTTTCTTTTTTTGGTTTAAGTTTACAGAGCTGCGTCAAGTTGGACGGAGTCACGCGCGCCGGAAGTTCGGTGCGAAAATGGTGTCCCTTCAAAATAAAAGAATCCATGATCGAATTTTATTTTATTTTTGCAAATTTCTCCTAAATATATACTTTTTAAAATTTTATTTAATAACGTATAAAACATATTTATATGAAAACATATTGGTGAAGTTATAGTACAGCTTCATTTCACTTTAATAAAAAAAAATAAGGAAGTCACATTCACCTTCAAGAAGTACTTTGAATTATGAGTCTGTTCAATTTGAAAAAAATAAATATTCAAAGCGGGCTTTATGTTATTAGAAAGAGTCGATAAACAAGAAGTGTGAATCGGGGTTTCACAGAGACGTTGTAAATGAGTGTGTGCATTGTCCTCGGCTCTCACACTTTCAAAACTTGGGACTTTGGGGATTTCCATGGTTTACAGTGCAGCTGTGAGAACACTTCCTAATCTGACGCCTCACTCTTTCAGTAGCAGATAGCACACAGCGTTACCTTGAAATGTGTGTGCTATGAACGAATCCTTATCAAACAGGAGCCCTGTAGTTGGACATGAGGGTCCTTCATGGGAAGGAAAAAAACAAAACCCAGTATTTGGACTATGATCTATGATGCGCCGCCGGCTGCTGACGTCAGCCGGCCGCTGATCCTCAGCCTTCAGATTCAATGACATCTGTTGTTCATCATCTCCGGCTTAAACCGGTTTGTGAAGACGTGTGTGATAAAACACACGTGAAGACATTTCTTATTCAGGTTATATCACTTCTCTCTCTCGTTATTTTGAATCTATTTAACTGGTGCTGGTCCTGGAGCGTGAAAACATGCCTGCAGAGTTCAGGCTGCTACACACACACACACACACGCACACACAATGAGCACGAGAAATGCATGTTATGCAATACATATTTGTCCCCAGTCGGATAAACAAATCACGGCCGGCGGAGATCTTCAAATGAATAGTCTTCACTCACAAGCACTGAAGTCGCAGTGTTTTTATTATTTTGCTTCGTTATAAAAAATAAAAATGAGTTTTGTATTACAGCTTTAAGCGAACAGCATTTTAAACATTCGATGTGACAATGAAAGCACAATGAAAATATACTTCAATAAATACTTTTCGGTTGAAACAAAGAAAACTCAGCTTTATTGCAGGTTTACTACATAGAAACAAGCGTCTCCTTATCGGAGGCGGCTGAGATCCTGTTTAACAAAAGAAAGGGAAGTACTGCAACGAGGCTCTGAAACCATAGTGGTTTGACCTCTGAGCAGGAGGAAGGCAGCAGGAACTTACACACACACACACACACACACAATTACATTATTTTTCTTTTGTTGTCTATTTTATGCATGTTTGTAATTTTAAGGATTTTAATATAATATAGGTGGAGGCTTCAAACAAGCCCAGCTGGCTTTGTGTCTCTTCCTGCACACTGATATTCATTTATCTCTCTTATATTTGTCTATTTTCTAATGGCATTGCTTGAATTGTTTAAATAAATAACCCTAACCGCCTGGCTCTCCGTGCAGGGGGCCCACCATGGATCCCTCGGCCTCGCCTCGGCTGGACAGCGGTTTGAACGGCTCGGTGACGGACGGAGAGGAGAGCCGGAGCGAAGGCAGTCCGGTACGCTCACCTCGGCCGTTTCACCGGCAGCGCTCGAGCGGCGCGGTTAGGAGACGCCACGTTTAGCCATTTTTTTCTTTTGCGCCACACAGGCGGCGGCGCCCGGCGTGGAGGTCGTGCAGCTGGTTGACGGGCAGGCGGTGCAGCTCCAAGGGGTCATCCAGGCGCCGCAGACCTCCGTCATTCAGGCGCCACACGTCCAGGCGGCGCAGGTGAGACAACGGGTCGGTCTCAAGATGGTGAATACTCTGCTGAACATCCGGGATGAAGGCAGTTTGAATTAAAAATAAATAAAATATCGGTATCAGCGAGATCTGTTTGGGCACAAATCAATTCTCAAGTCATACAAGACGAGTCCAAGTTGGAATTTTTTATTTTATTTGAGCAAATTTGAAGTCAAATCTGTCGTAGCACGCCTTGAGTTGAGTCTCAAGTCTCCAAAGACAAGTCCAGGTCATTTCTCAAGTCATTTCAGGTCAAATCTGTTAAATCAAGATCTAAGCCGAGTCTCGAGTCTATCAGAGAAAGTCTCGAGTCAGAGTTAGTTTCCAGTCAAGTCTTAAGTAATTTAAATCCAGTCCAAGTCGAGTCTTTATTCTGCCGGAGCAAGTCTCAAGTCCTTATTTTTACTTTAAAAAAAAAAAAAGAAAACCGCCAAACGTTGTCATTTTCGTGAAAAAGTATCTTTACGCAGAAATAAAATTGGGTCAGGAGGACGAGCGGCACATAAACCACAAAAGAGGTTTTTGTTTTGATTTCACAGCACGCTCCACTTCACAGCTGTAAATGTCCCGTGTCACCGCTGTCGTTGAGCCGGTTTATTCAAAGTTTCTATATTTGCTTCTGATTCAAGATTCATAAAACGGTGCACAAAGCAGCAGAAATATGATGAAACACGTCTTTTGTAACCCTTCTGCTTGCCTAGTTGTCAACATGTAGACCTGGCCACGCCCCCGGTCTAACCTGGGTGAGATCAGACGTGGCCTTTGTCTTCTCAGCCCTTTGTGTTGATAATACACAACGTGAGTCATATGTAACCCACAACGTTTATTATTACGTTTGCGTCTGAATTCATGCTGCAGGGGAATAAAAGCTCGGGAGGAAAGGAGGCTGTCGCTCAGCGTCCCGAGAGTCTGTGTACGGAATGACGTTTAGCAAAATGTATACAAAAAGAACAACAACAAACTTTATTGTGATTACTCACACTTTCATTTTGCTCTTTAATCTGGTTGGTTGCTGCAGATCGGCAGTGCGGCCGAGCTGGAGGACGACGAGCCGGTCACGGACACCCAGAAGAGACGGGTGCTCCTCTCCAGGCGTCCGTCCTATCGGTGAGGAGACGTCAACATTAAACAAGTGAAACACACACGGGACACGGGACAAAGAGACAAAGAGACAAAGAGACACGGGACACGAGACACGGGACACGAGACACGGGACATGAGACATGAGACATGAGACAAAGAGACACGAGACAAAGAGACAAAGAGACACGGGACATGAGACCAGGGACACGAGACATGAGACAAAGAGACACGAGACAAAGAGACAAAGAGACAAAGAGACACGGGACATGAGACACGGGACACGAGACACGAGACACGAGACAAAGAGACACGGGACACGGGACATGAGACAAAGAGACACGAGACAAAGAGACACGGGACATGAGACACGGGACACAAGACAAAGAGACAAAGAGACACGAGACAAAGAGACACGGGACATGAGACAAAGAGACAAAGAGACAAAAAGACACGGGACATGAGACATGAGACAAAGAGACACGAGACAATGAGACAAAGAGACAAAGAGACACGAGACAAAGAGACACGGGACATGAGACAAAGAGACAATGAGACATGAGACAAAGAGACATGAGACAAAGAGACACGAGACAAAGAGACACGAGACAAAGAGACACGAGACAAAGAGACACGGGACATGAGACAAAGAGACAAAGAGACACGAGACAAAGAGACACGGGCCATGAGACAAAGAGACAAAGAGACACAGGACAGATATCCGGACACTTCAGTTAACTGCTGGGAGTCAAATGCAAAGCGAATTTCAGAGAAAATAAATAACCTTGAATATTTGCAACGGTGGACTGAATGTATTAAATATGAATAATTAAATTCAGCCCTGAAGAGTTTGAAGATTTCTTCCTTTTTTGTAAATACAAAAGAAATGCATTTGTAAAAATGTGTGTATATATATATATATATATATATATATATATATATAAAATAGTAAATGTATGTGTGTATTTCTTTTTCAGTATTTATTTATTTTATTTTTAATATTTTCCTTATTTTTCTTCTTATTTTCTTATTTATTTAAATTTTATTTTATTTATTGATATTTTTCTTCTTTACTATCATTATTACTTTATCACTAGTAGGGATACATTAAGTATGGACAACATCAAACGTCAGCAAACTGCAATAAAGTATTTAAATACATTATATACGGTTAGGTCCATAAATATTTGGACATTGACACATTTTTCATTATTTTGGCTCTGTACACCACAACAATGGAGTTGAAATGAAAAAATCAAGATGTGCTTTAAGTGCAGACTTTCAGTTTTAATTTGAGGGTATTTACATCCAAATCAGGTGAACGGTGTAGGAATTACAACAAATTCAAATGTGGCCACCCTCTTTTTAAGGGACCAAAAGTAATTGGACAATTGGCTGATCAGCTGTTTCAAGGTCAGGTGTGTGTAATTCCCTCGATATTTCATTTACAAGGAGTAGATAAAAGGTCTTGGGTTCATTTCAGGTGTGGTATTTGTGTTTGGAATCTGTTGCGGTCAACTTTCAATATTAAGTCCAAAGAGCTGTCACTATCAGTGAAGCAGGCCATCATTAGGCTGAAAAATCAAAACAAAACCATCAGAGAGATAGCAGACACATTAGGTGTGGCCAAATCAACTGTTTGGTACATTCTTAAGAAGAAAGAACGCACTGGTGAGCTCAGTAACACCAAAAGACCTGGAAGACCACAGAAGACAACTGTGGTGGATGACAGAAGAATCATTTCCCTGGTGAAGAAAAACCCCTTCACAACAGTTGGCCAGATCAAGAACACTCTCCAGGAGGTAGGTGTATCTGTGTCAAAGTCGAAAATCAAGAGAAGACTTCACCAGAGTAAATACAGAGGGTTCACCACAAGATGTAAACCATTGGTGAGCCTCAAAAACAGGAAGACCAGATTAGAGTTTGCCAAAAAACATCTAAAAGAGCCTGTACAGTTCTGGAAGAACATCCTATGGACAGATGAGACGAAGATAAACTTGTACCAGAATGATGGGAAGAGAAGAGTATGGAGAAGGAAAGGAACTGCTCATGATCCAAAGCATACCACCTCATCAGTGAAGCATGGTGGAGGTAGTGTTATGGCGTGGGCATGTATGGCTGCCAATGGAACTGGTTCCCTCGTATTTATTGATGATGTGACTGCTGACAAAAGTAGCAGGATGAATTCGGAAGTGTTTCGGGCAATATTATCTGCTCATATTCAGCCAAATGCTTCAGAACTCATTGGACGGCGCTTCACAGTGCAGATGGACAATGACCCGAAGCATACTGCGAAAGCAACCAAGGAGTTTTTTAAGGCAAAGAAGTGGAATGTTCTGCAATGGCCAAGTCAATCACCTGACCTGAATCCAATTGAGCATGCATTTCACTTGCTGAAGACAAAACTGAAGGGAAAATGCCCCAAGAACCAGCAGGAACTGAATACGGTTGCAGTAGAGGCCTGGCAGAGCATCACCAGGGACGAAACCCAGCGTCTGGTGATGTCTATGGAATCCAGACTTCAGGCTGTCATTGACTGCAAAGGATTTTCAACAAAGTATTAAAAGTGACAATTAGATTTATGATTATATTCATTTGTCCAATTACTTTTGGTCCCTTAAAAAGAGGGTGGCCACATTTGAATTTGTTGTAATTCCTACACCGTTCACCTGATTTGGATGTAAATACCCTCAAATTAAAGCTGAAAGTCTGCACTTAAAGCACATCTTGATTTTTTCATTTCAACTCCATTGTTGTGGTGTACAGAGCCAAAATAATGAAAAATGTGTCAATGTCCAAATATTTATGGACCTAACTGTATGTCTATTTCTTTTTAGATATTTTTATCACTATAATTTTTTTTTTAAACATAAAGTGTAAACTCTTATAATATGTCTGTGTTGAATCATTTATGGCTCTCTTCTCTCCCGCAGAAAAATACTGAATGAGCTTTCATCGGATTCTCCGGCTGTTCCTAAAATCGATGAAGAGAGGACTGAAGAGGACGATGACGAGGACGATGAGGATGAAGAGGAGGAGGAGGAGGTCTCCAGTGCTGCCTCGGCAACAGTGCCGACCTCCATCTACCAGACCAGCTCAGGACAATACAGTCAGTACACGTGAACCTCAGCTGAACCTGTTCTATGTTGTTGTTGTTGTTGTTGTATGTTCTCTTAGGTCACGGCCGTCGCCATGTTGGCTTTTTGCTACCAACAAACAGAGGTTACCATATTTAGAATGCGGAGGAGTGACGTAGAGACGGTTTATAGACTTCTATACAACCAGAGGAGTCGCCCCCTGGTGGTCAGGAGAGAGAATGCAGCTTTAACACATGAAGCATAGACTTCTATACAACCAGAGGAGTCGCCCCCTGGTGGTCAGTAGAGAGAATGCAGCTTTAACATATGAAGCATAGACTTCTATACAACCAGAGGAGTCGCCCCCTGGTGGTTAGGAGAGAGAATGCAGCTTTAACACATGAAGCATAGACTTCTATACAACCAGAGGAGTCGTCCCCTGGTGGTCAGTAGAGAGAATGCAGGTTTAACACATGAAGTAAAGACTTCTATACAACCAGAGGAGTCGCCCCATGGTGGTCAGGAGAGAGAATGCAGCTTTAACACATGAAACATAGACTTCTATACAACCAGAGGAGTCACCCCCTGGTGGTCAGTAGAGAGAATGCAGGTTTTAAGGCATGTTTTCTATCTGTTAAATTTGCCATAAAGCGGTGCAGGAACATCATTTTCAGCCTTATGGACCATGTGACTAGGTCTCAGTTGGTTTCCTGTTGCATGCCGATGATATTCATCGAATAAACCTGCACCCAAGCTGTTGCCTAGCAATGCGATGTCAAACCGTTTCACCTCCATTAAAGACGAGAGACGTGAATGAAACGTTTTGCTTTCCAAACCCTCGATACCTGACACGACTCCACTGCATTCAGAAACGCAGCCCAGTGACCCCTGACCTCTGACCCCACTCACAGTTGCCATCACCAACGGGGGAGCCGTGCAGCTGACCGGCCCAGGAGGGGAGGCCTTCCAGGGGGGGCAGAGCGTCATGGCGGTGGCCGGCGCTCACGGCCCCCCGAACGGGGCCACGATCCTGCAGTGTGCCGCTCAGCCCGGGGACGCCCCCCAGCAGTTCTACATCCAGGGGGGGCAGGTGCTCGTCCAAGGTAAGGGGGGTGCAGAGGATTTTGGAAAAACCCATGTGCGCACGTTTTAGAGAATTTGGAATCGCATCAGGAATAACGTTTATCTCAAGAGTGACACGGCTTAAACTGTGGGAATCAAATGTGACATTTTAATCCTCAATAGAAATCATGGGATTAAGACTGAGAATGAAATTGAGGGATTGTGTGAAGGAAAACGCACAAGGCTCACCCACAAGGTGTTAAGAGTAGGGAACAGTTTGTCCATCACCAGCAAGGCCCAAACACTATACAAGTGTCAATATGATGGGATGTATACGTCCATACCAGACTGGAAACGCTTAAATAAACTCTTGATTTCTTAAACCTGTTTTATTACAATTACAATGGATCCGTGAGATTTAATCGACGCCACTCGGGTCGTACAGTACCACAGGCAAAAAGAGAACAGGTGACTCACTCATGGACTCACTGGTCTCCACCAGCAGCACCAGTGTGGAGGCGGATGGCGGGCTGATAGCGGGACTAATTGACGGTGATTACACCATCTCAAGGAGAATAAGGACGGAGAACAAGACTGAAGAAGGGAACAAAATCACATAAAGCTTCATTTCTATTTAGTGGGTAGAATTAGGGGTTCAATCCGAGGTTTCTTGGTTTTATAGTGCTGTCCTTCTGGATAACCCATACAACTATACACATAACAATAAACACAAAGACCTGGTCTGAGTGGATATTATTTAGGCTCCCTGAATACTGAATAGCAGAATAATAGAAAAGCAAAACAAATACCAGAATTAAACTAGATTGGAATATAAAAATGTGAATAAATACTCATCCAGTATCACACATTACATTCATACATTCAAGTTTCAGCCAATTAAAACAAAAGAACAACATAATGGAACAAATACCCTTCTACCCACATTGCCATATGAAGCATTTTCGAACTGGAGGAACGTTTTCGTACTTCTGAGATCATTTTATTGGGTCATGTGACTCACAAGAGGAAGTATGGGTGTTGTAAGTGTAGGATTGCTCAATTAAATTCAGTTTATTTTGTCACAAATTGGCCTCGGAGGGCTTAACAATCTCTACGGGTGTAGGAGCTCGGCAAGACCTTGGATCCATTGAGAGGTAAGGAAAGCTTCCTGTGGAGAAAACGAGTGTTTTCTACCGCTTGTTCCAGCTGCTCCAGCTCAGCATCTTTCCTTCTCAGATCGCCGATCTCCTCCAGTTTGTCCCGGAGCTCCGAGATCGGATCTGCGTCTTCACCTCGCGGCCTCTCGATCACACCGATTAGCTCGGCGAAGATCTCCTCGCGTCGTCCAGTTGAAGAACCCTCGCCTCCGTCTTTCTGCTCTGGATTCGTTGCCGGATGGTTTGTCGCCTCGCCTCCAGCTCTCGGTTCACTCAAGTGTGAGGTATTCACGGTGAGGCTGGAGGTGTTTCTCACAGTAAGAGGCCAGACAGACCAGACAGGACTTGAGGGCTCTCCGTCTCCTCCCAGTGCAGACATCACAGGCCACATCTTCAGGTCCAGCATAGCAGTGATCAGCAGCAGCAGCTTGGAGTCCAGTCTTCTTCAGCTCCTCCACTAAAACTGCCAGCATGGTGTTTTTCAGCAGGTCAGGCCTCGGTGTGAAGGTCTTCCTACACTGAGGGCAGCTGTGGAGTTTCTTACCATCCTCTCCGTCCCAGTGGGCTTTAATACAGTTCATGCAGTAGCTGTGTCCACAGGAAGTAGTCACCGGATCCTTCAGGAGATCCAGACAGATCGGGCAGACGAGTCTTTCTGGGTCTAAGTCACTTCCCTGCGCTGCCATACAACAAGATGGATCGCTTCACTCTGTTTCTTTTCTCTCATATTTATGTTTGCCCATCAGCTGAGAAAGGGCTTGTCCGATCTTGCGCTTTGCTTTGTTGTCGTGCACGCCCGTCATTTTTAATGGCAGGTCTCGAACCAAGAAATGTCTGAGCAGAAATGAATTTGACCTAAAGGATCCGTGCGTGCTCATCTTTTGGGGAGATTGCGGTTACAACATTTTGATGGACGTGTATGAAGTTCGTCATGCTCTATGTCTCAAAAATCCCACTTTAAGAAAGCAAGACCTTGAAGAACCACACAGGAAAGGCTGTGCTATGATTTGGTATCGAACACTTTGGGTTGCACTTTGTTCTGGTGACCGCTCAGCCCCCTTACCGTTCCTGGACCGAGGCCACAATACACTGAATTCAACTTTCAGGAAAATGGTTTAAGCACCACTCATGAATATGATTGGGCTCATTGGATCCACAATAGTTTCATACTGGATTGTTTAGGGACCCCGGCATCCAGGAATATTCAAATAGAGCGTTTTTAGACCAGGTGAATACAACACATTTATACTTATAATACTTATAAAGTAAAGACAAAGGAGACTCTCGGGTTTAGAGGCTTCAGCTTCACATCGGAGGCACCTACGACCTCCGAGAGACCCGGAGGTCTGGGGAGCAGCCACCAAATCCACTGCTTTAAAAACAAATAACAACAATCTGTTTTCTTCTTCCTCTTGAACCCTCATCGTCCTGAATATTCAAAAGAAACAAACGTTAAAAACCATCGCACAACCGAGAGCTTTCACGGCAAACACAACCTTCTCACAACCTTCTCACGGGGCGACGCTAAATATCTGACGCTCTTGCGTCCAAAACTAAACAACGTGGACGCTCACTTGTCCTCCGTTCTCTCTGTTCTTCCCTCCTCTTCGGCCTCTCTCTCTCTCTCTCTCTTTTCTTTTTTCACCACACAAACAAACGCACACAGACTCACAACTCCTGTCAGGCTGCTCAACAGTTTGCTCGGCCGCCGCTTGGGACACAATATCCTCTTGTTTGTTGAGCGTCTCTCTCTGGTTGCGTCACCGGGGCTAAAAATACAACCCCTCCACTACCGGCCCTCCCCCTTCTCCCCCCTTCTCCCCCCTTCTCCCCCCTTCTCCCCCTTCCCCCCCTGCCTACAGGCTCACATTGTGTGCCTCTACTTCACCGTCTTATCCGAGGGAGGGAGGGAGGGAGGGAGGGAGGGAGGGAGGGAGGGAGGGAGGGAGGGAGGGAGGGAGGGAGGAGGGACTCTAATCCGGGGTGTTTCACTGACTTCAGCGGGCAGCAGTGATGTCATTGTGATGTCAATGCCTGTAATTGTAATCGGGCTGCAAAGTTGACGGGTGGCCACTCCGACGCAGAGCGAGCCGAGAGGGGGAGGAAGGAAAGAAAGAGGGGAGGAGAGAAGAGAAGAGAAAGAGAAGCTCTGGCGAAGCGAGAGGGGAGAGAGGGGAGAAGAGTTGTCTCTGCCGAGGGGCCGGACTACTGGAAACGAGAGATGGCCGTGACTGGGGATGAGACGGAGTCAGGTAGGGTCTGCTTTATGTGTGTTTATCTGTGTGTGTGTGTGTGTGTGTGTGTGTGTGTGTGTGTGTGTGTGTGTGTGTTGTGCACTTTTCTTTCACTCTGGAGACACTTGTGCACGTACGGCATGAGGATCGGGACGAGCTTCTCGGGTTACACCCACCTGCACGGCAGCCGGTGAAACTCCAAAACGCTTCGTGTGGCGTTTGAACTTCTGTTAGAGAGAGAGAGAGAGGCTTCTTCTGGAAGAGAGATATCCATGAAATATGAATCACTTTTTACTTTGCATGTGGGGGGAAATATTAGTGGAGGACACATGCAGCAGGTTGGACAGCTGACACACAACAACAACAACAACAACAACAACAGAAAAGAGGTTCAGTTTGTTCCTGTTAGTCTGTATCCCGCTGTTACACTCACTCACTCACACACACACACACACACACACACACACACACACACACACACACACACACACACACACACACACACAAACACAAGTCTGCTCTCTGCCTGACAGCAGAGAGCAGACTTGTGTGTGTGTGTGTGTGTGTGTGGGAGGGAGGGAGGGGGGGGGATGAGGGGGGTTAGATAGTTGTCGGCTTGACGTCACTCCGGTTTCCTGGAACAGAGGCCGGGAGGAGGAGGGAATGCAAATGGGGCGAGTGAGACGCACACACTGACGTCAGCACAGCGCGAGTCACTCTGTTATCACAATGACAGAGTGTGTGTGTGTGTGTGTGTGTGTGTGTGTGTGTGTGTGTGTGTGTGTGTGTGTGTGTGTGTAGAAACTTCTCAGGAACAGGAGAAGTGGATCAGCGGTGAACAGACGAGTCATTTGTTGATGATTCAACTCGTGAAGCAGATCCAGGAAGCGGCTCGTTGTTGTTTTTTTGTTTGTTTTTTCTCCAGAATCACTTTTAATTATGAAATACAATAAGCTGGAACATTTAAACACACAATGGTTAAACATATGGCAAGTCTGAGGGGGGAGCTTTGAGCACACAAAACATTAATTAGTGAATTAATTCATGTTTAATTAAAAATATTAACCAACAGAAGATCGTTTTGACCAATGCTGAATTACCAATAATAATTAATAATAATAATAATAATAATTAATTTGACCACATTTCTTTAAGGGATGTCAAAGACAACATCGGGGAAAAAATCTAAACAAATGGCATTAAACCCAAGCGGCTAAATAATAATATGTTTATTCTGGACTGTATTAGGCGAACAGAACTATTGACACACTATTTATAACGTATTATTATCAATGATGATGGAATTAATCCAACACTCTGGAAACATGAACTACAATTTTAACATTTTAAAAAAAGGAGCGAAGTGTTTTCTTTCTTTCTTATTCATTATTTATATGATTATTGTCTTTTCAGCCCCCTAGTGGCCATCAGAGGAACTGCAGTGTGAGTCATTTTACAGGAAAATATAATCAGGGTCACGGGCCTGCATGACAGTAACCACGGAGATGGCTCCGCCCCCTAAACAAGCGGGTCGGTTAGGAAACAA
The DNA here is from genome assembly GCA_023566465.1 of Cottus gobio. Classification (NCBI taxonomy): domain Eukaryota; kingdom Metazoa; phylum Chordata; class Actinopteri; order Perciformes; family Cottidae; genus Cottus; species Cottus gobio. Next base: position 2,679,592 of record CM042230.1, on the reverse strand, counting down.
ATACCTGTCCGCAGAGGAAATTCATGGTTGCAGGCAGGAAGGAGAGCGGATGAGCGTTCGATGCTGTCGAACATCCTGTGCAGCGAAACGCATTCCTGTTGCACAGGAAACCGTGTGTGACGAGGCGGTGGGGAAACCTGAGAGAAATGTAGTTTCATGACTCACATTTTGTTTGTTTGTTTGTTTGTTTGTTTTCCAGCTGCAACAGGAGACATACCCGCCTACCAGCTGCGTTCGCCCAACTCGGGCCTGGCCCACAGCATCGTGATGGCGGCGTCCCCGGGGTCCATGCAGAACCCGGCGCCGCACCACTCCGAAGACATCACCCGCAAGAGGGAGGTCCGGCTGATGAAGAACAGGTACGGGGGAGGAAAGCTCCGGGGAACGGCCATTTAATTATATGGTCACGGAATACCTGGGAAAGTCCTGGAATTTTAAAACGGTTATTTCCAGGCCTGGAAAAGTCCTTTAAAAAACTAAAATCCCCAAAGTTTAGTAAAAGTCATGTAAATGTGTTATATTCATGTGTTCATGTGGTTCATTTACGCTGAGTTTGAAATAATGAATATGCTTTTAAAAGAAAGACTCAAAATATAAGCAGGCATACGCTGAGTATATCTATAAATGTTTATTCTTTTAATCAAACTATTGTCTCTCATTCATTTGTGTCCTTTAAGGAATACTGTATGCTTTGGAATCCTCATTGTTAGTTTAAATACTACATTTTATCACTTTTTCATGGACACACCCAGATTTCACTAAATGTTTGGTCATGGGAATTTGGTTTAAAGTCCTGGAAAAGTTATGGAAGTCCATTGATCAGAATGTGTATGAACCCTGTAATTAATATTCAGGGGTCTTATGGCCTTTAATGTCTGACTCTAACGAGCGTATCCCTCCACATGGTGACTCATTTTGGGATGAAAGCTAAAAGATACTCAAGTTTTAAATGACATAAAGAAAACTCCATGCAGGAACTCCTCCAGGTAAACAAGGATGGGAATACTTTTAGTTAAACAATAAAAACCTGCAGAACAATGTGTTCCCTTGGATTGTGCATTGCTTGCATTTTTTTTATCTTGAGCCTAAATTCCATATCCCCCCCTCCCTTCTTCTACTTCTTCTTCTCTCCTCTCCAGGGAGGCGGCTCGGGAGTGCCGCAGGAAAAAGAAGGAATACGTGAAATGCCTGGAGAACCGCGTGGCCGTGCTGGAGAACCAGAACAAGACCCTGATCGAGGAGCTGAAGGCCCTGAAGGACATTTACTGCCACAAGGCCGAGTAGCGGCGGGCGGCCTCGTGGTCAGGGGGCGGCGCCGTTTACAAACTGCTACAGTTAAAAAAAAAAAACGACAAAAAGGAGAGATTTAAAAAAGAAGAAGAAGAAGAACTCTGGAACAAAAAATTGTTGTTGCCTCTGCTCACTCAGGCCGGCGTCCCGGGGGAATCCCGGGAGGAAGAGGAGGAGGAGGAGGAGAAGAGCCTGAGCTTTCTGCCAGTTATTGCCCCGCCTTCTTGTGTCGCGCTCGCCGTGCACGCGCTTCGCTTGTGTCGCCAGCCGACGGAGAGGAAGAGGAAGTACGGGTGCTTCCTGAAGAGGGCGGAAGCTTCGTCTGAGGTCGGGCCGAGGTGCACGCCGCCCGGCGCCGTCGTGTTTCGGGTGTCGTGCAGAAGGAACTGCGTTTGGATCTCGTCGACTTCGTCTAGTCGTTCTCTGTTTGGTCAACAAAATAAGAATTTTTAAATAAAGTATTTTATTTTTTTCCCCTCCCAAGATTTCAAGATGGCGGTTCATGCACAGAGCTGCAAAGTGCCGAGGCATTAAACCTGAAACCCGAAAGAGTCGATCGTAACGTTTTTTAATGGAATGAAGCGATAAAAGCACAGAAAGTACCAAAGTATCAGAATTTATATTCTATTACATTTATTTCAGGAATTTCACTCCACAACTTTGTATAAATATTCCACAAAGGAAATTGAATGGTCTGTTCCACACGGAATAAAACAATCTTTTTTTTTATTTTTTAAAGCGACGTCTCACGATAACTCACTGCTCCGCTGTGGCGTACAACTGTGTTTGATCATGGCTGGATATGAAAAATGCTCTGTTTTAAAGGGTGATGCCAATTGTCTTTCTTTTTTTTTTTATGTAAAGATTATTTGAATGATAATATATCATGTTGTGTGCTTGCTTTTTTTTTCTGCTGTAGTTTGTTCCACTGTATATATTTTATTAAAAGGAGCGAGAGAGTGAAAGAGAGAGAGAGTGAAAGAGAGAGAGAGAGAGAGCATCTCTTAACATGGCAGACTCTTAAGGCTTATGTTGAATTTACCTGCATGTAGTTATTTTCTTCTTCTCTTAGTTTTGTTGCCGTATCAAGCGGCTCTCGTCTTTTACCCGGTGGTCTCTTCTCTGTGAACTTCCTTGTTTGAATTGTGAAGAAAATAAATTTTAAAAAAAAACTATTTTTGTTTATCTAATAAAACATTAAAATGGGACCCGGTTTGTGACTTTTTGCTCAACGTCCTGCTCTGGAGGTTTCAAGCCAAAGTGAAATGTTTGCTCAGTGCTGCCCCCTCTGGTAGGTAGAGGTACTGCATCGCGTCAGAGGACAAGGTTTTATGTTCAGAAGTTTGTTTGTTTGTTTAAATAATCTCCATTAGCTGAGGCTGCCTTGCTTCCTGGGAGCCACTGACAGACAATATGCAATAAATATATCCAGGCTAATAGTTATTCATAAGTTCATTTTTTTTTCCATTAGTATTCTACTAAATATGGAGCCAAATCTGGGGCAATAGTTTTGATAATTTAAAAAAAAAAATTTGAACCTATAAAAAACATTTTTAATACAGATTCTATTTTCAAAAATCCAAATTATATTTAACCCCTAAAAACTTTCCATGCACTTATTTTTATTTGGAATACATTGTTGAATACATTGTTGCAAAGAAATACGCTTTTAAATGAGGATTCATAGAGTAGATATTGATTTGTTTGTGTTGTTTTAATAAATACATCAATACTTTACCTATGATAAAGGATAGAATGAGTTAGGCTGATAATAACCTGCATCTTCACAGAGGAAATGACTCATTTTCACAGAACCGGATGCAGTAAATGAGTCAAGAGCTTATTGTTATTGCAACAATCTGCACACAAGCATAAAACACAACACCAGCACAGATGACACCATGCACCTTAACATGTTGAAGTGTTGTTTGTGTGTAGCCGTGAGGCGTAGAGGTCAGAGGTGGAGGTCATCTCTGCTGCAGGACGTCTGCTCAAACATTCCTCTGTGAAAGTGGCTACTTTGTAGCTCGCGGTGGGGCGAGAGGAAACAGCGGTGTGGTTTCCTGCGGTCCCTGAAGGTCACAGATTACCTAAAGTCCAGAGGCTGGGGTTCAAGAGGTCTTCATTCGCCTCAAAGAGCAGAAAACGTTAAAGGGAATAATATGCATGAGAGTTAGTTTCCATAGCAACCTGTGGCGACATAGCGCCGACCTTGAAAGTGTTTGATGATAAAAGAAGAAAAGTATCGATATGTTTATGTTCTGCTCATATTCACACGTTGTTCCTCCCATTCATTCATTCATGTCTTTATCTCTCACAGGAAAACACATGAAACTCTCTCTCTCAGACACACACACACACACACACACACACACACACACACACACACACACACACACACACACACACACACACAGTGGTGAATGTTGAAATGCCTCAGAGGGAAACCTTGAGACGGTTGTTTCTGAAGAAAGCCTCGCTCCTCTAATCTACTCTTTTCTCCTTTCATTGCCTCTTATCTCCTCTTCTATCCTCTTGTTCCTCTTGTCTCCTCTACTCATATCTCATTTAATCTCCTCTTCTCTCCTTTATCTCCTTGTATCTCCTTTTATCTCCTTTCTTTTATTTTATTGAACAAATATAAAGTCAGTTTTCATGTGACAGCTTGTTCAGAAGGCCCTCCTCCTCCATGTTGCTGTGTCCACTCCGTCCTCCTCGTCTCTCTGGAGGCTCACGGACATTCACCGTGTCTCTCACCGTCTTCATGGCCTCCGGTCCGGGGAGGCTGGAGTGGAAATTTCCACCTCGAGACTTCACCCGCTGGTGAGACTGGGAGCTGGGCCTCCCTGCGGCGGTGGAGGGGGCCCTCTGCCGGTCGACACGCGCTACTGCACCTCCCCACACCAACGGTCCAACTTAAGAAATGTTAGTTTCCTTAAAATGAACTAACACAACTCATCCTGGAGGTTCAAACGGACTGCATTATATTTTTTGAGACATGACAAAACATATAGATAATCTGCAGTGACATCCTGCGGGACAAGCCCAGTAAATGTTGAGTGAAAAAAGTGAAAAAGCTGCAGCTATAAGGACATGCACCGCTGCAGGCAACAATAATAGTTTATAATAATAGTTTGAGCTGCTTTATTTATTTATTTATATATTCATTTTTCACCATATAGTTGCATTATGTCCCCATGTTTAATCAGATTTATGTTTTGCAAAAGTGGAGGTTCTTCAACAAGAAATACAAAATATTAGCCACGGGATGATGGGACCTCAAATAACTCCATGCAGATGCACCACCATGAGCTGGCCAGCAGGTGGCCCTGTTCTGCAGTTTTGGGCCTTCATAACACAACCATGGGTGAGCTGGAAAGCCAAATAATCCTGGAGATGTTTTCATATCTATTCATTTTGTGGGTCCTTTCTTGGTGTCTATGAGTCCACCCACTGAAAGTGGACCAATGAGATTCACGTCACCTCTATAGAAACCACGCCTTTTCAGTCTTCCACCAAATAATATGATTAAAAAACGTTGACCAACCATAACCTCATCCTTAATGTATATTATATAACTATATATTCTATAGACTATAGGACCTGTAGGATGGAAGGACCCTTTAATACAGTCACGCTAACTTATGTCTGTTTATTATCTCTCTGAGGAGCCTCATCTCTGATATACCGGTGTATGATTTAAACGCACTCCACACAAGTTTAAATTACTTATTTAATAGCAAAATAACAAAAAATAACGTTGCCTAACAATGACCCGTCTGAGGACAGACGAATATGCTGTTAACAGGATTAAAAAACACATAAATATGAATATATTAATATCAGCCTTAAATCAGCTCCTGATCGGCTCCGCTTGAACCGGAACCTTTTCAGGGATCTGCAGCCCTCCCTTGTCGGTCTATCGCCCTGACAGCCAGCCAGCCACAACACACACACACACACGCACGCACACACGCGCACACACACCCCTGTGCCTGGCAGCAGGATGATGATGCGTCCTGCCACACGATGCCGGGGATAGCGGCGGCAGGTCGGCCCGGTACGATCCTCGGCTGCTCCCGGTGCTGGAAGTGACACCCCGTGCCCCGCGCGTCAGCCTCTCTCTCCGTGGACACCGACCACCGACTGGACCCATGGCGCGGACCGCCGCGCGCTCCCGTGGTCCGCGGTGACCGGGCTCGTGGAGTTTGGGCGAACCCGCCGGTTTATGTTCCTCTTTTCAGCGGAAAGGGCTCGTGATCGCGCCCGCCCGCCGGGAGCACGATGGGGAGCACGACCTCTTGCTGCGTGCCCGCCAGCCCCAAGCCCCGCAGCAGGAACGCGCACTCCCGGCTGGAGTCGTACCACCAGGAGTCGGAGCTGAGCCGCGAGGAGCCGGGATGCAACCTGCAGCACATCAGCGACCGGGAGAACGTGGACGGTAACGACTTAACGGGCGCTTAGTCTCCCCGGGACGGTAGCGAGAAACGAGCAGGGAAAAGTCATCAAAGTAGACCGGGAAAGAGGGAATATTAGAGTCATTATATTTTACATTTTCCTTCATCACTTATAGACTACTTGAAATACATGATTCATTATTTGATAAGAAATACACACATATAAAAATAAAATTGTAAAAAATAAAATAAAAAAGTAAATAAAAATAAAAATAATTAAAAAATAATATTTTTTATTTATTTTATTCATTTTATGTATTTATTTTACAAATACGTAGTTTAATATTGCATGTAATTCCCCTTGGTGGGGGCAATTGTAACCACCCGCTGTCTCTAAAATAAAAGCACCTCATATAAAGAATATATAGATGTATAATATTCACATTTTCTGTCAATATCTAATAGTGTTTGAACACATTGAAAACACGTTTTATACACAAAAACAATATGTTTATTCTTGAGCTGCTTTAGAATAAACATGTTTTTTTAATATACCATTTTTATATATACCAAAAATAGGCTTATTTATTAACTATGTCAACACAGTGGAACAATGGGTTCACATAGGGCCATGTGGCTCGGGGCCAATGTGACACACTGCCTGTAAGTCACATATATTATGGTGATTGTGATGCTGTATGGACTGTAAATACCATAAAAATAACGAATAATCAAATGAAATACAACAGAATTGTGGACGTTGTCTTCAACGCACCAAAACATGACACGAGGACTGAAGCTTCTAACTTTCAGAAGAAAGATAAAAGCAAAAACAACATTGTATACCAGATTATATGTGAATATTAAATTAATATAATCAGCATATTATAAACATGCTATGGGCAGAAAGTGGTATTTCGAATAGAGCCGCTGTGGCCTTCAAAATAAGAGCTCATCCATCTTTAAATCTTGGATGACCCCTCTTGACCTCTCCAGTGATCTCACATCCTGGAGGCATCGCCGCTGCCTCCGCTCACGCTCCTCTCCCCGCGATATCGAACGGCCGGCAGAAACACGGCACCGCCAGGCACATGGAGGAAGAGTCATGTGTGCACTTTCCCTCCCATGTGCCGTCCTTGCAGCGTCCCGTTGGAGAGGGCCGACTCCTTTGTGCCGCTCTTTGTTTGCAGCCTGTGCATGAAAGAAAATCCCCCCCATTGACACATGCTAATATGCATCACAATTGACCCATTCACACTGGAAAGTGTCTGCTAAATGGGCTGCTTATTTCCAGCCAACAGCCAACCATTACATATGAATGGTTTCTTCTTCTCAGAAACACGTATACGACCCATTTTATCGGAAATTGTGACTCTTTCTAAAGGCCAGCAGGGTTTTGAAATGTTGTGTTGCGTAATGCGGCGTCAGCAAGTCTGCCTTTTACGTCCAGTCAATAAGTTTTGGACTCATCCTGTACTTTAAGTCTCTGATCTTGAGGTAATAGTTCTGTAGCGATGACATGAGCATCGAAGGGCAACTTCCAGGTTGAGCTTGATTGAATGTCTGATGGCTAACGTGAAGAGGCTAACGTGAAGCTAACGTGAAGAGGCTAAAGTGAAGAGGCTAACGTGAAGCTAACGTGAAGCTAACGTGAAGCTAACGTGAAGCTAACGTGAAGCTAACGTGACGCTAATGTGAAGAGGCTAACGTGTAGCTAACGTGAAGCTAATGTGAAGACACTAACGTGAAGCTGACGCTAATGTGAAGCTAACGTGAAGAGGCTAACATGAAGCTAACGTGAAGCTAATGTGAAGACGCTAACGTGAAGCTGACGCTAACGTGAAGCTAACGCTAACGTGAAGCTAACGTGAAGCTAACGTGACGCTAACGTGACGCTAATGTGAAGAGGCTAACGTGTAGCTAACGTGAAGCTAATGTGAAGACACTAACGTGAAGCTGACGCTAACGTGAAGCTAACGTGAAGAGGCTAACATGAAGCTAACGTGAAGCTAATGTGAAGACGCTAACGTGAAGCTGACGCTAATGTGAAGCTGACGCTAACGTGAAGCTGACGCTATGTTTAATTGATCAGTGATGTCATTTCCTCATGTAAACTTGAGGAGTGCATGCCACTCACATGCAGTATGCCTTTGCATGATGCTGGGTGCTTATGTTATTGTTATTATTATTATGGGCCACGGTATCTCTGGCAGGGCTGGTTGGCAAGTCCTCTAGATGTCTTGCATCATTACTCTAATGGGATGTATTGCCAGATGCTCTCCAACCAGAGCAGCAACCAAACAAAACAAAAGGTGACGTGAAGAAGCCTCGGAGACGGATGATTGGCGGTCGCCCGGCGCTTCCTGCCGGCGCCGAGGGCCCGTGCTGAGAGGCCGTCTGGAAAGCGCGTCCGATGTGTCGGCTCTATTGTGAGTCCACAGACCGTACGATGCAGATTAGTGGGCTTCATCACGGAGGGCGCCATCAGAAAGAGTCTTCACCCCCCCACATCCACCCTCACCCCGCCAAAAGAAAAGCCCAGCGAGGCAGCTGTGAGTCTGCCAGAGCAGATAGGAGGAGCCACCAGGGACCAAGACATAACGCCTCAATTTAGAGCGTGACGCGTTCAAAGACCTCGTCTGCTGCTAATTGGATGGGCTGGCTTTTGTGCTGTAAAATAAAATGTGTGTTGAGGTGCATTGTGGGATTTGAACGCAATGGCAGGAGTAGATTGCACAGAGGGATATTTATCAATAAATCTATTAATCTGCAAAATGAAACCATGACCAGACCTCAGATGGTGCCAGTACAGTTTGTAATATTTATGTAAAACTGTAATCAGAGGATAAACCCCTCGAGATGCAGCGTCTCGTCTTCAAGGGGGTCCTCAGGCACAACACATGGACCGTGATTACCATGTTTTGAGAATTAATAATAATAATGGTAATAAATTAAACAATTCAATGACACAAAACAGCAGTAATGAGCATAATGATCCTCAGGACAATTTGGAAAATGGGACATTTTAATCACATTTAATTCATTATGTCTAATTAAATATTATATATATATATATATATATATTTTTGTTTTTTGTCAACGGATTGTTTCGCTTCTCTGCTCATTTTGTTTGCTTCTTGTCATTTCTGTTGTATTTTTCTGATGATTGTGTTTTTCATCATCTGCATGCAGTCTTAGTGTGTGTGCAAAACAAAAATGAAAACAACAATCTTCAATTAAAAAAAATAGAAATGCTTTAGCATGCGAGCCCATCCAAACATACCAACCATGACCTTAAACATGACCTTAAACATGACCTTAAACATGACCTTTGACCCGACAGCTTTCTCCAGTGTTCAGCAGCTTGTTTTCACGTCATTAGTAAAGAATAGTACTCAATGCTTCATGAGCTTTTATGGAGTTGTTACTTTATTAAGATGAAACCACATCATAACTGTAACGCGTCACAGTCTTTATTCCTGAAAGCTTTCATTGGCTCACAATAACAATCTTCTCCCCTATAATGTGTTCAGTTTGAGATGATTTGCTCAGATTAATCCTCATGCAGAAAGCTGGCCTGAGGCAGCACAAGCTGCTTGGTGAGGAGTTTTTATTTATTGTCACACAGGATTCAAGGAATCATGTGAAACCTTGAACAATTGTAGAATTTGACCTTTTCTTCCCTGAACTGTCCTCAAAAGTGTTGCCACTTGATAATTACAGCCACTAATTGATAATTACACACATTTATTGACATCCTTTCATGACCTCAGCGGGTAATCAGTGTGTCGTATGGTGATTCACAGCAGACGGCTGTCTCTCGGTTTGGACTATGACATCACCATCCAGTCCCAGAACTCTGTTTTCAAGAGGAGATAATCTCCTCGCTGCATGACTCCATTACCAGCGTTGGCAGCGCTGGATAGAGTTTCAGCAAACAGCTTAGTTTGGGAGAATTATGTTTTTTTTTTTGCTGGTTTGCAGGGCTCTCATATTGTCATGAACAGTGCAGTTATGGAAAGATGTGTTTTCACCCTTTGATCTTAGAGATCAGCTTTTCTTCTTCTTTTGTACTTGCTCACATCTTGTTCACCAGCTCTCGCACTAAATATCAGACGAATGCCGTTGCAATATTAAGGCCTTTTTGTTTTAATAATATAGACAAAGTTCCCTCTATTGAAGCTCATTCACAGGAATTTATAAAGTCAGAGAATCCTAGATTTCCACTGACACAATCTGATGGATGCCCCATCTCTAAAACTCTTAAATCAAGTTTAAAAAAACGTTTATTTGTAGAGCACATTTTAACAACAAAGTGCTTCACATAAAGCCATTAAAAGCATCAAAACATAATGCAAAATAAAACCAGATTTAAAAATAATTAAGAACATTCATTAAAACATTAAAAAATACAGAATTGAATAAAAGTTGCAGTGCAGAAATGAAGATGATAAACTGATAGAAGTCCTTTAGGTCAGTGACACACGTTTTAATGGTTCATGTGGTGCTGATGAGAGGTTTTCATTCAATAATCATCAGTTAAAGTGAGTCAATGTAACAACTCAAAACTACAGAATAATGCTACATGCAAACACATGTAGTGCAACAATGTATAAACATGATAAAATAATCTTTCATCCAGGGAACTAAAGGGAGTTACACAGCAATAGAGATCTCACTTTTGCTAAAACTGGTGAAAGCTGAAGTTGTTTCATGGAGACACGCCCACCTGGTGGAAGATGGATGGAGATAAAGAGACACGGAGCTGTCACATGACCGGCCTTCCTTTGACAAAGCCCGCTGTGTTTGTCTGACTGATGACTGTTGCCTCTGTGCAGCATCATGCATCGTGCATCGTGCATCGTGCATCGTGCATCGTGCATCGTGCATCGTGCATCGTGCATCGTGCATCGTGCATCGTGCATCGTGCATCGTGCATCGTGCATCGTGCATCATGCATCATGCATCATGCATCATGCATCATGCATCGTGCATCAGCTGATGCTCGTCTCTTCAGGTGGGGGTGTTATTTATATTTGTTACACTATTTCACAATGTGATATCTCATGTTTGAACTGTTATTCCCCTCCTTGTTGGGTTGACTGAACTCGTGACGTTATGGTGTGATGTCTACGATCACATGGCTCATCTTTCATCTCTGCATAATAGATCAAGAGCCGTGCAAATCTGATTGCTCGTAGTTCACACCCCTTTGTCTTCCCATTGTCTGGTTTCCTCGTACTCCTTTAAAATGCATCAGTTTGAAATTATTCTAATCAGAAGACGCTCTGGCCTCATTAGAAACCTCATGCCTTATTCCTCGCATCATAAATGAATATGAGGGATAAGGGGTGAAACGTACAGGCAAGAGAAGGCGCCATTGTCCAAGGTTAAATGAATTCAATCAGCTGCTCCTCATCTGCTCAGAGCCGGCACATCAAACAACAGGTTTTGGTCATGCGGGTGTTGAGAAGACAACATTTTATTTTGAAAAGACTTTGCAGTAACGAGTGAAAAATTTAACGTGTTGCCGGCTTTCTCGTTGGAAAATGGTCACGAAGAAGAAGAAGAAGAAGTGTGTGTGATCAGTGCTTTCCCTTTATGTGCATGTGTGTGCAGGTCAGTTGTGTTTGTAGTTTGTATGAGCTGGGTCCGTTACCACTCAGGGCCTCGGATCAGTGTGTGTGTGTGTGTTGAAACAGTATAAGGGGGTTAGGGTAACATCCTCCTGTTGTCTGACGGGTGTCATGATAATGAAGATGGAGCAAACCTCCACACTAGCATTTACCTTTTACCAGGATAACGTATCAGAAGTTAACTCACTCGTGTGCAGCTCCTTCCAAAGGAATCCAGACGTCTGTAAAATGAAACCGGCATAGATTATTGAGCATGACTGAACAGTGAACATGCTCCACAGACTCATTACAGTCTCATCACAGTGGGAGACAACAAATAACTATAACTAAAGTTTCAATTATGAAATACAATGCAGAAAGTTGACTGTAAAGACGATTTTCTAGCATTGAAGACCAATTGGCTAACTAGCTAACGTAGTTTAACACAAGATACAGTCGAGGAAACCAAAAGCAGGGAATAGATTTTATGGCTAATATGCTTGCTAAACCATATTCAATCCAGCAAACATTTGGCTTTTAGGTGATAGAAGGTCAATTTGTATAAAAAAAAACTAGCCGTTAGCTTAGCCTCTCACAACAACAAACAACGATTAAACTGAACAATTAGCTAAAAGAGGCAGATTTAGTCAAACGTATTGGTTTAAAAGTGCTGAACATTAAATTCAGAGCATTAATAAATCGCAGCAAACAATTATTTGCCATGTTCAGACACCCTCAGGTAACACCGTTAGCTTGGTCAGCTAGCCGCTAGCTCATCCATCGCCATGTTGAGAGCCGCGTGGAGGCAATCCCTCAAGCATAGATGAGCCTACACTCAGAATCTTTTTAATTTCACACCATTACAGTTTAAAATGACCGATGTTGTCTTGTAGGGGGCTTGAAACCTTCAGTCTGGGCCTTGAGTTGAAGTAAAATATAAAACTTTTTAAAGTTCTATCCAGAGTAAATTTCAACTTCATAATCTGAAAATTTAACAAAATCCTGTAAGAGGTTTTGAGGGTAAACGACCTGAAGTAATTAATTAAGAACTAATTACCTACCCTTCACCTGCTAACCCCTGCTCCCTGTTTTATTTTTTTATATCAAAAATATTCTGTTTTTAATTGATGTCTTGATTGTTTTTCTAATCGTTCCCTTTTTTCATTTTGTTTTATGTAAAGCATCTTTGAGTGGCTTGAAAAGCGCTATAGAAAAAAATTATATATATATATATATATATATATATATATATATATATATATATATATAATTATTATTATAAGAAAACTGGAGAGGGTTGATGCAGCCACATTTCGGCTTCGCCGTGCCGCCTCATTAAAAAGCTTTTCGAGGACATCTGACCAATAAAAACAATATTATAAACACTACGGTGCAGTTATTTGAAAGCATGGTTCGCTTGTTGTTAATTCATGATGTAAGAGCGGTGAGGCACCGGTGGACTCGCCAGCTTCTCCTGTTTCACCTGCAGATGCCGACCGCGAGTCTTCGTTAAAGTGCACTGCAGGTGCTAAATATCACGTATCGGCACTCGACACCGGCTGCTGTGCACTCTGGGAATTCCACTTGCTCGGGAGGGACTTGAGCATCGTGCTGCTGGTTTAATGGTTAAGAACACGTGTTGTTTTTGTGCCGCGGCTAAACGTGTTTTAACCCTCTGTTGTCGGCTTTCTTTGATCCTGTAACATTTGACTCCCTCTGGTCTTATTGGTATATCTAATATCTGAGTCTATAACATCATGGAGAGAAGCAGACAGAACTCCAATATGTATGTTGTGCCGTATAACAGTTACAATGTCATAAATCATGAAAAACAAGTTGAATTTCTTTGATAATTTATTTCACAAAAATTAAAAAAAAACACAATCTATATATTCAACACTGGTAACACTTGTAGGCTCTTTGAACAATGTTGTAAAGAGAATGGAGGCTCTACGTGCTTCGTACATTAAATTACGGCCTTTCCTAAAACCTCAATTCTCAATGCTCAGAAGCCGGCAGTTCAGTCAAACCTTCCTGGATTTATTGTCACGTGACCGTCTGTCTCATCGGAGTCAATCGTTGCTTCCCAGTTGCGCTGAGGAGCGCAGAATTTTATGTTTTTTCCAGAATCTGGTTAAAGCAAAATGTTCATTCGGGGCAAGAGTTTAAAAGAGACGTGCAGAATAAAATGTTTTCCATGAAATATCACAACGATATGCTTCGGTTCGGTCGCCTTTCCTGACATGATGTGTTCAAAGAACGTGGGAAAGATGAAAATCCGACGATACTGACATATTTTTTTACAGCTTCTGGCAAAGACAAACGCTGTAGTGTTGCCGATTGTTTAAATAAAACGTGCTTTTGAATCCCACGGGCGGCTTTTAAGGGTTCAGAAGGAACCAAAAACCCCTGCTGCTGCTGCTGCTGCTGCTGCTGCTGCTGCTGCTGCTGCTGCTGCTGCTGCTGAAAATAAGCGTAAAGAAAACACTCTTTGCTGCTGTCACAAAACCCCTGACACACACACACACAAGGCAGATCTGCTGTATTGTGCAGCGCTCAGTCAGCAGAGTGGCAGCCTTGACTCTTGTTATGACACGCGAGTCATACATGTGACACGCCGGTGTTACCTGTCAGGAACGAATCCACAGGGACGGGAACGAGCGCGTGTTCGTGTTCGTGCATCCGTTACAAAGCAAACTGTTTATCTGCACCTGAACATTCCTCCTGACATGAGACCAGAATGCTTCATTGTTCAGTCTACTGGGAATCCTCCACGTTTAACCCCGTCTGGGCCGGAGCGCCGGCTCAGAGAAGGCGTGGAGGCCGAGCGGCGATGGCCCCGATTACTGTTGCGTAAGCTGCTAAATAATCTAATCCGAGCGGAGTCCAGTCAGCCGGGTTGATCGTGTTCGGGCCAGCCGGCCGGGGGCTGACGGCCATGTGGGTCCCAAAAGAGGGTGTCACACAAAGAGTGTAGCTCAGCAACAATCTACCAGAAAGATGAGGCTTTTATCCAAAGAGACAACATGCTATACAGTAGACACAATGAGGGTTAAGTGTCTTGCTCAAGGACACATCGACGTGGACTACCAGAGCCGGGGATCGAACCACCGACCCTCTAACCACTGAGCCACAGTCGCCCTTCCCTTGAAGGGAAAGACACATGTTTCCGATAGCTTTTCTGTAACACTTCACCACTCATCCCCAGCAGGTTGGTCGAGAGGCTTTAAGGGTCTTCAGAGTTGCCTCATTGTCCACACACACACATTCACATTGTATCTATACAACACACATCACATTTACACATATAATAACACATTAGTGTGAGATATTACTAGTTATTCTTAACTTTATGTTTAAATTATATATACACACTCACATTTGTTCAGTGATTTTCAACCTTTTTTGAGCCGCGGCACATTTTCTACAACAAAAGAATCCTGCGGCACACTAAGAACAAAAAAAGTTACAAAATGTTACATTGTAGCATAATGCAGCATAAATGAAATGTTATTATTGCGCAACCTACTGGCATGGAAGAGTATGCTCAACAATGGACCATTTTTTGAGGCAACTAAATAATATTTCTTTGGACCGATTAAGTGAAATATGACATTTTCCCATGGCTCTGGCGACTTGTCAATCACAAGCCCTGTCAACTTCTCATTGACTTCCATGCAATCAGACTTCTCTTAACTCGAGACATCGCCCCCTGCTGGTCAGTAGAGAGAATGCACCTTTAAGACACTTCCACATCAGCTTCCCTCTTCAGGATCGGAGGCTGTTTCCCGGTTGGTATTCCCAGCTGTCAGGACCAAGCCTCGCTTTAATATCTGCATTCAGAAAACACGTTTCTGCTGTCAGTCACTCGTGTTTCATCTTTTTAAAACAAGGATACTCAGAGTTTGAAAGAACAAAACAAAACCTTTTTGTTAATGAGATAAAAAAAACTGCAGTTTTATAAATAATACGGACTAACATGAGTGTGAGGCCTGGAGGTCACGAGGTCGTGCATCATGTTCGGCTGCAGGCGGGTCAGCTGCTGCAACAGACGGTTTTTATTTTACTGACTGTCGTCTCACAGCAGCTGCTGAGGCTGAGACGGCCTGAACGCCTGCATTGTAATCATATATATATATATATATATATATATATATATATATATATATATATATATATATCCATTACAGTCGTACCGTAGAGGAGTCAGAACGGTTGCATGCCGGGAACTAAAAGCTGTTGCATATGGAAGCATATTACCACTAGTAAAATAAAAAGATTATGAGATAGAAAGTCATAATTATTTGTTCTGTTTTCTGGCATAAAACATTTTTTCGACTTTCTATCTCATAATTATAACTTTCTATCTCATAATTATGACTTTCTATCTCATAAATGATGTTATATTACTGCATGTTCCTGTAAGATGACTACAGCAGTGTGTGTGTGTGTGTGTGTGTGTGTGCGCTTTTCTTCTCCAGAGCTGAATATGGAGCACAATCCCTCGGACCACCCGCGGGCCAGCACCATGTTCCTCAGCAAATCCCAGTACGATGGTGAGTAGCTTCCTTTCTTTTTACAGGATGAGACTGATTTCTTTTTTTTATTGTCCTTTCAATGCAAACGAGATGAAAGTCAGTGAAACTAAACACTAAACACACTTCAACATGATCATGAAATATGATGAAGATAATAATGAAATGAAGTGCAGCCGTTCTGTATATTTTGGTTTCTTTGTTGTTTTTATTCCAGCCAAACTTGGTGTGGTGTCTTATTTCACCCACAATGCATTGCTTGACAGGCTAATCCAAGTCAGTCAGGAAGCTTTATGCAACAGGTGGATGTAAGAGTCTCTAAGTTGTATTTAGGAAAGACCAGAACTATTTGGAAATGGAATAAGGTTGCTGGTTCCTCTCCTTTCAGAGCCGCCCTGCAGGAGCGGTGAGTAGTGCCGTGAGCTCTGGCGCCCTCTAGTGGTGCAACGACGCATCTGTCTTCTGTTAACGCTCTCCTTCCTGCTTCCTAACCTCTCAACACTTCCTGCTTTTCTTCTTCTTCCTGCGTTCAGGGTTCATACACATTCTGACCAGGACTTTTCCATAACTTTTCCAGGACTTTAAACCAAATTCCCATGACCAAACATTTAGTGAAATCTGGGTGTGTCCATGAAAAAGTGATAAAATGTAGTATTTAAACTAACAATGAGGATTCCAAAGCATACAGTATTCCTTAAAGGACACAAATGAATGAGAGACAATAGTTTGATTAAAAGAATAAACATTTATAGATATACTCAGCGTATGCCTGCTTATATTTTGAGTCTTTCTTTTAAAAGCATATTCATTATTTCAAACTCAGCGTAAATGAACCACATGAACACATGAATATAACATTTACATGACTTTTACTAAACTTTGGGGATTTTAGTTTTTTCAATGACTTTCCAGGCCTGGAAATAACCATTTTATGATTTCATGACTTTTCCAGGTTTTCCATGAGCGTATGAACCATGAGCTCATCCTGTTGCTGTGTTTTGCTTACTGGTTTTAACAGTGTGTGTCACTGGTTGTTGCTCTCAAAAGCAGAATAAATATAATTTACTGTCTTTCTGTCTGCAGTTCGAGATAAACGGAAAAGCCTCTTTGTCAATAATGTAAGTGATTTTTCTCTCCACGTTTTTTTTTTCAAAAAATTGTTTTCAATCAAAATCAAAATGTTGTAAAGAAAGAAAGCCAACGGACCGGTTCTCCCCCCGGTGCACGGCACCCCGGCATGTGGGTCAGACCCAAACATGTACAGTCTAATAACAGTCACTGTGTGTGTGTGTGTGTGTGTGTGTGTGTGTAGCACGGGACATCGAGGAGGAAATACAACTCCTGCTCCACCATCTTCTTAGACGAGAACACGGTCAGCCAGCCCAACCTCAAAAACACCATCAAATGGTAGAGAGCCCAAGAAGATGCAGTATTTATATGTATATATATATAAATATGTCATATTTAGACATATTAACGCATGCATTGTTGTTGTTTTTTGCTCTTTATAGTGTGGCCCTGGCGATTTACTACCACATAAGGAACAGGTGGGTTCTCAGTCATGTTCAACAGTGCATCCCACAAAGTGAAGGCAGACCCTGATATGGATATTCTGCATATATATTTTATTAATGTCTCTTTTATTTTGTGTTGACTTTACTGAGATGAAGTGGCAGCGTGTGAGAGGATGAGGTCATGACGTCATAACCGCAGCATATTTATTGTGTCGAGTTTAGTGGCATTTAGCGGGGAATACACCTCCGCTCATCCCTCCTTTTCCAAGCGTGTTGGAGAACTACGGTGGCCTTTAGGGAACATTTAAACCAAACCGCAAGAAGCCCTCTCTGGAGCTAGTGTGCCATTTGTCCCTTCAAGGCTACTGTAGAAACATGTGAACAATACACACTGTGACTGCACCATCGAATGAATGGAGCATGTTATCAGGTCCAAATAAATAAATGGGGAAGTATATTTGTTTTATCATTTAAAGAAAAATTGTATTATATTGTGTTGCAATTAAAATAACATCAGCGTTTAAATCACGTGTAGTTATTAGTGCAATCATTTCAGTTCTTAATCTAAATGTTCGCCACTACAGTTTATCCACTTTAACAGCTTTACAGGAAGTCTTATGTCTAGATTTGTATTATTTACACTTTTCCTTCTCTCCAGGGAAACGGAAGGAGGAATGCTGCAGGATATATTTGACGAGAAGCTTCATCCTCTTTCGGTAAAACTATCAGTTTTCCTCAAACACATTTTGTTATTATATCTGTTATTATTATTTTGCTTTTTCTTTCCTTTACTTTGAACGTGTTCGTATTGGTCAGACTGTTTCCGGTGTCTACATCTCCTCGTGTGAGTCTTCCTCTCAACCCTTCCTCCCTTCTTCTCACCCGTCATCCCTCCATCTCCTCCCCAGAAGTCGGAGGTGCCGCTGGACTACGACCAGCGCGACCCGGAGCAGAAGCAGATCTACCGCTTTGTCCGGACGCTGTTCAGCTCGGCTCAGCTCACGGCCGAGTGCGCCATCGTCACGCTGGTGAGATTCTGACCTCCATCCTCCTCCATCCCCCTCCATCCTCCTCCATCCCCCTCCATCCTCCTCCATCCTCCTCCTCCATCCTCCTCCTCCATCCTCCTCCCTCCTCCATCCTCCTCCATCCTCCTCATCCTCCTCCCTCCTCCATCCTCCTCCATCCTTCTCCATCCCCCTCCCTCCTCCTCCATCCTCCTCCATCCTCCTCCTCCCTCCTCCCTCCATCCTCCATTCTCCATCCTCCTCCTCCTCCTCCTCCTCCATCCTCCTCCCTCCTCCTCCATCCTCCTCCATCCTCCTCCCTCCTCCTCCATCCCCCTCCATCCTCCTCCCTCCTCCCTCCATCCTCCTCCTCCATCCTCCATTCTCCATCCTCCTCCTCCTCCATCCTCCATCCTCCATCCTCCATCCTCCTCCATCCTCCTCATCCTCCTCCCTCCTCCATCCTCCATCCTCCTCCATCCTTCTCCATCCCCCTCCCTCCTCCTCCATCCTCCTCCATCCTCCTCCTCCCTCCTCCCTCCATCCTCCATTCTCCATCCTCCTCCTCCTCCTCCTCCTCCTCCTCCTCCTCCTCCTCCTCCTCCTCCTCCCTCCTCCTCCATCCTCCTCCATCCTCCTCCCTCCTCCTCCATCCCCCTCCATCCTCCTCCCTCCTCCCTCCATCCTCCTCCTCCATCCTCCATCCTCCTCCTCCTCCATCCTCCATCCTCCTCCATCCCCCTCCATCCTTCTCCATCCCCCTCCATCCTCCTCTTCCTGGATCAGAACGGAAAATGAACACTCTGGTTGGCTCGATGTGTGTCGTGGGCGTCGGAGGCCTCTGTGTGTGTCGGTGTGTGTTGTGGGTGTCGGAGGCCTCGACACACACCGACACACACCGTGCCGCTCCACAGATCTACCTGGAGAGGCTCCTGACCTACGCGGAGATCGGCATCGGGCCGGGGAACTGGAAAAGGATCATCCTGGGCGCCATCCTGCTGGCCTCCAAGGTCTGGGACGACCAGGCGGTCTGGAACGTGGACTACTGCCAGATCCTCAAGGACATCACCGTGGAGGACATGTGAGTTTATTTTGGCGGGGCGCCGGTCGCAGGAGGCCGGCGGCTCAATCCCTCTTCCCTTCCTCTCCCGACAGGAACGAGTTGGAGCGCCAGTTCCTGGAGCTGCTGCAGTTCAACATCAACGTGCCGTCCAGCGTCTACGCCAAGTATTACTTTGACCTGCGCTCGCTCTCGGAGGCCAACAGCCTGAGCTTCCCCCTGGAGCCGCTCAGCAGGGACAAGGCCCAGAAGCTGGAGGTGAGGCGCTATCCTCCCTTTATTGCTGTTTTTCACCCTTTTATTCACCCTTTAAAATAGGCACAAAAAACCTGTAAAGCTGATATGTGTAGAATTTGAAGATCTCTTACTTTGGCGCCCCCCAGTGGTTGTATTGGAAAAGACACTCTAGTAGAAAGCAACGCTTTCGTGACACAGGATTTTATTTTCTATCTTCAATACAATATGGTGGCAATCTAAAGCAGACATGAATACATCAAACACTGAGCAGAAGTTTATTTGCTTTTATTATTTTCTATCTCACTTTGCAACATCCCAGCATCACAACAAGAAACTGCAAAGTGATATATATATATATATATATATATATATATATATTTAAAGAAAAAACAGCACTCTGCTTTTTTATTTTAAGAAATGTAATCTATAAAAATAATCAGCATTTGTAAATGCTCAAGCAGATGGATTTTCCAAATATTTATGTGGTAAGAAACCCCACAAAAACGTAAGTTTATGCTAATTTCTGAAGGGACATGATTATCCATTAAAATAATATTAAAGATGCTATATTTACATCACGATTCTACAAACACTTGCTTTACTAAGATTCATCAAAAGCATGCATGAGACAATGACTGGGAAAACATGATCTTAAAATCTAAATCTAAATTTGAAATTCAGAGCTGATCTATGATTGAGGGATTGTCTCCACACGGCTCTCAACATGGCGACGGCTGAGCCAGCTAACAGCGCTAACAGCGCTAACAACGGCAACAGCGCAGACTGAGCCAAATAATCGTTTGCTGCCATATTAATGCTTTGAATTTTGAATTCCGTCCCTTTTTAAAGAGTTAAAATATAATAATAATACAAATACACTGTGGATACTGAAAGCATAATTCATAATAATAATAAAAACTCTTTGCATGTCCTCTCTCTTCAGGCTATTTCCAGGCTGTGCGATGACAAGTACAAGGACGCCCGCAGAGCGGCGAGGAAGCGCTCAGCCAGCACGGACAATCTGTGCGGGATCAGATGGGCTCCTGCGATCCTCTCCTAACACACACACACGCACACGCACACGCACACACGCACACGCACACGCACACGCGCACACGCACGCGCACACGCACACGCACACGCACACGCACACGCGCACGCGCACGCGCACGCGCACGCACACGCACACGCACACGCACACGCACACGCACACGCACACGCACACGCACACGCACACGCACACGCACACACATGGATGATACCGAGGCGTGGACCGTTGGTTTCGGGGCAGTGGCTGAAACCTGAAACCTGAGAACCTTCTGGACCTTCACACCTCGGACCTGGAGGCTAGACCTTTTTTTGGGGGGGAGGTGAGGCGAACGGGAGGGGTTTCCGACCCCCGATGCCTCCGCTGTGCCTCAACCGAGCAGGAAAGAGGGAGACGGGTGTTTTTATAAATCTAGACTTGGTAGGATGGAGCCCCCTGAACCTCGATGGAGCGGCGCTCTGTATTTGGTGGATTTGACTGCAGGATTTTAGAAACGTGTTTTTTCTACCGCTTATTTATTTTCCTGACTTTTCGTAGAACACCTGAAGTGTTGGCGGGTTTTCTCCTTCGGGGGATATTTACATTTCCAGGTTTACAGTATTTTCTAGCGAACCTCTCGATACTCAGGTAGTCCGTTTAATCGTCTGATTTCTCGTGATGCTCCTCGATATACACACACTTTTGGTTCAAACAAATATTATTACGAAGAAAGTGACAAAAGAAAAAGGAGACTAGATAATTACAAAATAATAAAAACAAGAGGCAACAGGTACATTGACATGAATAACCACACAACTAATACCACTTTTTTCTTCTCAAGCTGTAACATGGAATAAAGGCGAAACCCGAGCGGGTTTTCCAGAAGGTTCTGGTTCAGAACCCATCAGGCTTTGGTTATATCTTAACATGAAACTTCATTTAATGGTTCACTTCACCCAAAATCTCTACTGGATTTGGGATTTAGGCTCAAAAAACGTATCTAACTGATTATATTGACTCTGGTTTAGCAATAAAAGAGGAGATGATCATTTTGACATAATTACTCCAAAAACATATTCAAATGATTATGATGTGATTTGTGCACCAAAACAAAGATGTCTATATTTAGACGGCTATATTTAATGCAAAAATTGTATTTTGACACACACACGTACTGTGAATGCATTATAATTGGATTGAATTGTGCATCCCTAATTTCTGCTGATGGCAACAATACAAAAATAAATATTATGTTGCATTATTGCATTTATTTAGCACCAAATATCCCGTGACTGTACAACTCCAACCAACAGCCACAGGTCAGTAGAGGCTGTGAGGAGGCCACAGCTTTGTTTTTTATTTCTTCAGTATAATAGAGCTATAACACCACATCACTTTACATTTTGAGAATAAAGACTCACCCCCAGTGTTGGGGCTCAATGGCTGCTGGTCCAGAGTCTTCATTCCCAGCTGGACTCCTGTTGATCTGTAGAGAAACCAGCCGGGACGGAGACCCCCAAACCTCAGAATGGTGCTAACAGAATAAAAATGCAGCACAAAGGCGACCTTTAAAAAAATAAAATAAAATAAATGTGTTCAACACACAATAAATTGACAAAAATTAATAATAATTTGCTTTCCCATAAAAACTGTGGCTGCTGACCAATTGATGACAAACATGTTGTTTTTTCTCTCATTTGTTGTAAACATCATTATTTTGCTAACAAACTTTAATTCGTAGATTCACATTTTTCTGTGATTTTCAGCGTTGATAAACCTTTGACATAAAAGATGATTCCCTAAACTTTTATTCAGTCATTAAAATTAAAATAAAATTTAATAAAAATGTGTAGAATTTGAAGATCTCTCACTTTGGCGCCCCCCAGTGGTTGTATTGAAAAAGACACTTTAGTGGAAAGCAACGCTTTCCTGAGACAGGATTTTAAATTTCTATCTTCAATACAATGTGGTGGCAATCAAAAGCAGACATGAATACATCAAACATTGAGCAGAAGTTTATTTGATTTTATTATTTTCTATCTCACTTTGCAACATCCATCCCAGCATCACAACAATAAACTGTAAAAAAAACAAAACAAAAACAGCACTCTGCTTTTTTATTGTAAGAAATGTAATCTATAAAAATAATCAGCATTTGTAAATGCTCCAGCTGATTAGAGATCAGCCGTCTATCCGCTTTATGATTCTTCTATTATTACGAGCTCAGTCAGGTGCCTCGACATCCCAACAATGCTTTTGACGGCGGCCCCGGTAAGAATAGCTCCTCCACGGGGCCCCTGGCCTCCGGCGACCACAGGAAACCTCTGAGGTGAGCGAGTGTTCGGTGGCGAGCTGCGAGGGTCGGCGGCTCGGGAGCGTTCCGGAGAGTCCGGGCTGGTTTTCCCTCACATGGGATCGGGGTCGGCACTCAATGGGAGCGATGGGAGCTGGAGATCTACTCTTCATCATGATGAGCCACAATGTCTCCTTCGTGGGTACGTGGCCGCTCTTTGAAGTTCACAATATCAGAAGCGAAGCAGTGTTGGCATATAATGACAGTTAACTTTATTTCAATGTTATATTCTATATTTACAGCAAATTACTGGCTTTTACAGTTGCATTGCATTCACGAGAAGTTACTGTTTAATTTTACAGTAAATTATTGTGAAATGACACAGCAGTTATGCCGGTATATTACTGTGATTTAGCGGCAGCGGAATTACTGTATTTCAGCCTGTGCCATGAATATACCGTAATCTGATGTGAAATAATTACGAAAAATATATAACAGTGTAGTATGCATTAAAGAATACATAAAGATCAATGTATTCTTACGAAATACTACTTTACTAATGTTTTTTTACATTAATAACTATTTAAATTTGTCCTTTTGTGTTTTTATCTGTGCCTGTCATGATCTTGATATTTTATATTATAACAGCTTTTTATGGTAATAATAAAGTTTCATGGTGCTGAGTTTGATACATTCGGTTAATGTATTCCCCCTTTATGTTGTATTCTCACCCGCCAGCCCGTGATCTTTCAGGTAAGACGTGGTGGGTGCTGATGCTCGGCCTGCGCCTGCTCGTCCTGCTTCTGGCCGGCTTCCCGCTCTTCGGTGACGAGCAGGAGCGCTTCGTGTGCAACACCCTGCAGCCGGGCTGCTCCACCGTGTGCTTCGACGCGCTGGCCCCGGTGTCCGTGTTGCGCCTCTGGCTCGTGCACCTGATCCTCCTCTGCCTTCCCCACGCTCTGTTCGCGGTCTACGTCGTGCACAAGGTGCCGTCGCCGACCCGCGTCGGCGGCCTGTGATCCAGCTCCTCGAGGGAACTGTTCCTGCACGAGCCGGGAGCGCCGAGCTTCCACCGCGCCTACTTCCTGGTTGTAATCCTGCGCATCCTCCTGGAGGTGGCTTTCGCCGCGGGCCAGTTCCTCCTCTTTGGTTCGTCCGTTCCCAAGCGCTTCCTCTGCTACGAGGCGCCCTGCTCGTCCGGCGTGGAGTGCTACGTCTCCAGACCCACGGAGAAGACCCTGATGCTCGGCTTCATGCTGGCCCTGGCCTCCCTGTCCGTGCTGCTGAGCCTGGCGGACCTGGTGGGGTCCGCGAGGGCCACGGTGAGGTGGAGGAGGAGACGGGAGATGCTGATGGAGGAGATGAGCAAAGGGGAGCAGAGCAGCATGATCACCACCACCACGACCACGACCGAGGACGGCGACGCCCTCTCCAGCAGGAGAACGGGCTCGCGGAGCGGCCTCGGGGAGGGAAAACACGCCGTTGTGCCGAATGGCGACGCCCTTCATGCAAAGGTGAATGGAGAGGCGGGGCCGGAAAGCAAGTACGCCAAGCTGGAGACGTCTCGGCCGCCCACCCCCACTCCCACTCGCACTCCAGCACCAACCCACTTTGTGCTCCACAGCCACCTGAGGCCGCCTCTGGCCCGGCGCCCCGACAGAGGACCGGGCCCCAGGGCGCCGACGCCCACGGGTGTCAGGAAGCTGGACCGGGACACTCCAGTCGGGCCGAGCTCGGGCCAGCGGTCTGAGAGCAGTGACTCTCGAGACCAGAGGGCGTGGGTGTAGAGGACTGGGACCTTCAATGGACCAACAGAATGAGCAACATCCAGCAAGCTGAATGTGTTTGTGCAAGCTAAGCAACACATTAAGCTAGCAAGCTAAATTAACATCCGGCATTAGCAATAAAGAGAAATGTATTTTTCTAAGGAGATGGTGGATGTGGTGCTCCAGAGCAGCTCAAATGATTTTAAGTGAAATTGTACATTTTCCACTGCTTCTGAGCGATTTCAGTTAAAGTATTGATTTGTATTTGCTCGCTTGCTGCATGAAATCCAGATTTGACAAAAAACAAAGAAATGTGTCAGGAGAGGTCGAGAGGTCGCAGGCTTATTTAACGGCCCTCCCTCAGTTTGAGTAACTTGTATTGAAATGATGAAAACAGCACAAGGCCTCAAAGGAAAAAGTAACTTAATTACTTTGTAAAAGTTTTGGTAAAGGTACTCACTTAAAACGGTCTCAATCTTCATATTAGTTTGGAGTTTGTTTCACAAAACAAAATCAATATGTATTTGTTGTTGTTTTTTCATGCATGCTCACCGAATGCTATTCTGTTTAATTCAAAATAATAAAACGAGTGAATCGGTCAGATATATCTTGCACAACATCCCCAGCTAGTCACAAAACCAGCGGCCTTGACCTTGAGGAAGCAGCTGCTGTCTGGATGACAGAGTGCCGGCAGCCACAACAACAGACACACTGACCTCTGACCTCTGACCCAGGAACAACCCCAGCTCGGATGACACGAGTCCTTCAACCCTCCGGCCGGTGTCATTCAGCGTTAGCTCAGCATGCTAACGAAGTCCTGACAGCTTGATCTGTATGACACATGAAGAGGGATTTATGATCACACACATTTAACTTCAGGATATTTGGGTGCAACGGTTGAAATGTTTTCATTTTCTTTATTAGTTAGTATAATAAGTCCTCTTTTGTTCTCTCTGCGAGCTTTTATTGTTTTTCTCTATTTTCTAAAGTGTCCAAAACATCATCCTGTGACCAGACAACAACTCTCGACTGAAATAGTCGTAATACAGGAATACAACGTGTAGCCGTGACCCCCGCGCCCCCTTCTCCTTCTTCTTCTGCGGTGCTATTTGGGGCAGCGGTCGGGAGCTCGGGGAAAGGCCTCTGTCGTCACTGGTGGAGGTCAAGAGGTCAGACATGCTAAACCTGGTGACCCTGAACACGCGTTAACCCGCATCCACGCAGGACGGTGTCCTTAAAGAGACAGTACGCGTCCTTCAGTCAACTTGTTGTGTGAGCTGTAATAAGATCCAGGTTTATGGAGACAAATAAGGAATTTAATGGCATTATTGATCACGTTATTACATGATTTGGTTTTATTACATGATTTGGTTTTATTACATTTTGCTATCAGGTGCAAATGTTATTACTTTTTCTGGCGTCGTTACATTTGGGATTTAGGAGCCTGGATGCACTCACTAGTGTGTCACGTCATGGTGAAAGCGGAAAGGGCTTTATTGTGTTGCTGTAGAATTAAACATATTTTAATTAGATCGGAAATTAAATCAGGAAAATTTACCGAAAAAATAAATAAATATATATCACTTAGTTTTTTCTTTTTCTATTTCTTATTCTTTGTTTTTAGATATAGTAAAAGGATTATTCACAAAAAGTCAAAAATTAGAGAATATTTTACTAATGATGGTAATTATTACTCATTGATTTCATTAACCACAGTTTTGGGGGCTGAAAACACACCTTTGTAAAATAAATCTTTTAGGTTTGGCCCTTGAATGACCTCCCGGGTGTCTTCGCCTCGTGTAACCTGAGGCTCGTGTTGCTTGCACCGCCATCTAGTGGTCAAAGGTAAATATTGCTGTATACAAAGGATCTTTGCAGTGTGAGAATATCAATACCACACTAAAGTTTTGTATTATTCTAATGATTAAAAAATGCACTATAGCTTCTTTCTTGAAAGATGTCAAATGATACAGCTTTCAGAGGCACTTTTTAAAATATATTTCTACATATATAAGGTTAGACAAAGTGACACATATACACACATATATATATATACACAGATATATATACATACATACATACATACATACATACATACAGTATAACCATCTGATAATAGTTAAGCATTTTCATATAGAAACTATATCTACCCTGGACTGTTACAATAGTCAGTATCATTTTATTCCATATGTCCATCCAGGCAAATTGGTGGATCCAAATGTTATAATAAAAAAAACAGATTTGATGTAATTTCTTTATAATCATCTAAAACAATGTTAAGTGTATGGGTATTTTTCCAAGTAGGCCACTGACTGGTGGATACGATGCATTGAGTGGACAAGGTGTACTGAGGGGGCCGGTCTCTCAGTAACTCCCGGGCCCCTTTGGTCCCCAGTCCGGCCCTGGTGGTGACAAACAATGAGGAAGCAAAAGGTCTCGCTTAACCAGTTTGAGAGGGATTGCACAATCTGAGGTGAGGCACACCTCGGGTGTGAGTTTGTGTTTTATTGAGTCAATCATTACATACAACACAATAAGTAAAGCCACAATCTAACGTACAAGAAAAGACTGAACGGTAGAAGCATAATGCTTATACATTCATATCCTACATACTTATCAATTAAATCAGATAATTAATGAGATATAAAGAAAACATATATATATGGAGGGAGAAGAGTGAGAACTGCTACTTTGTCTTGTTCACATCAGGAAAGTATGTTAAATTAAACCAGAATCAGTTATGTAAATTCATAATTCATGATTTCCTCATTGATTATGATCATGATACTTTATTTTATGATACAACATAGTACATCATTATATGTTTTTTTCAGAAAAATACAACATTTAATATATCATGTAAAATAAATGTAATTTAACTTAAAACTATCTTCACAAAAAGTAGTGAGAACTAAATATCTTTGATAAAAGGTGATTTCTTTAAGACCCATGCAGAGGAAGAGACACAACAACAAATACATCAATAACAATATTCATCAAACATTTTCCTGCAGAGAAATATGAGTTCAGGTAAACAAAGATCCTCATGAGCAGTGAGAGCCTCCATGACTAAACAGACACAGGAAGGAGGCCACCTCAAGGAACTCAGACATCTACAGAGCAATGATGAGGAGACTGCAAAGTACCGCCCACAATGTTTGATTGACAGGTGGAGAGCAATCAGCTCTCAGCGACAATGATGGAAACAAAATGATTTTAAGAATTAAAACACAGAATTTAACCTGATGACCCTTAAATCACTTCTGTCTATTTGAGTTTACACAACTCAGCAGTGTCTCCATAATCATAAAACCCTAGTCCAGCATAGAGAGGCTGAGTGAATGTGGTCTGGACTCTGTGGAGGAGGGTCATGGTTTCAGAGACGCTGTAGAAGGACAGAATACCTGCTCTGTGATCCAGGTACACTCCTAGTCTGGAGGACTGAGGACCAGAGACGGGAGCGTTGATTTTGTTGTAGGAAAATGTAAAACTGTTTTTGTAACAATATAACGACCAAGATTTGTTATTAAATCCAAACCTACATTCAATACTGTTCTCTGTTCTGATGATATTCTTGTATGAGACTGCTACATTAACTCCTCTTCCTCTCCACTCCACCTCCCAGTAACAACGTCCAGTCAGACTCTCTCTACTCAGGACCTGCCACCAACCAGTGAACCTGTCTGTGTGACTAGAATAAGACTGTTGTTTCTTCATAAATGTTGCTTTTCTGTTCCCCTCAGATAATAACAGCCATGTGTTTGCTGTGTTTGGATCCAGAGTGATTTCACATGAATACCTTAAGAATCCAGCTCTGGTCTCGGGCTCTGCTGGTGGATGTGACAGTAAAACGTCCACTTCAGTCACTGCCAGAGAGACGTTTGTCCACTCGTCCCTCAGGACGTCCTGTAGTTTATCTCTGACTTCTGACACAGCCGCCGTCACGTCCTCAAAGTAGCTCAGAGGACGGATATGGATGCCGGTCCAGTCTGTAGACTCTCTGAGTGGTGGCAGTGAGGGGTAGTTGAGTAGAAACTGGTTGTGATCCTCTGTGTGTGAGAGCAGCTTCAGCTCAGCGTCTTTCCTCTTCAGCTCAGCGATCTCCTGCTCCAGCTTCTCCTGAAGCTCTTTGACTCGACTCACTTCCCTTTCCTGCTGGGATCTGACCTGCTGCTTCACATCAGAGCTTCTGTTCTCCAGGAGACGGATCAGCTCCGTGAAGATCTTCTGGCTGTCCTTCAGCGCTTCATCAGCTGAGAGATTGACGGCCTCCAGCTCCTGATGGAGCAGCTTCACGTCCTTCTCTCGGTCCTGGATTCTCTGCTGGATGTTTAGTCGACTCCCCTCCAGCTCTCTCTGCCTCTCGGTCCTTTCTGCTGCAGCTGAGACTGTGTCGTGGCCTTTATGTTCCTCCACAGAGCAGAGGTAACAGATACACTGCTGATCAGTACGGCAGAACATCTTCATCACCTCGTCGTGACGAGAGCAGATGTTCTCCTGGAGCTTCTTGGACGGGTCCACCAGCTTGTGCTTCTTTAATGGAGCTGCCTCATAATGAGGCTGGAGGTGATTCTCACAGTAAGAGGCCAGACAGACCAGACAGGACTTGAGGGCTCTCCGTCTCCTCCCAGTGCAGACATTTGGACGGGTCCACCAGCTTGTGCTTCTTAAATGGAGCTGCCTCATAATGAGGCTGGAGGTGATTCTCACAGTAAGAGGCCAGACAGACCAGACAGGACTTGAGGGCTCTCCGTCTCCTCCCAGTGCAGACATCACAGGCCACATCTTCAGGTCCAGCATAGCAGTGATCAGCAGCAGCAGCTTGGAGTCCAGTCTTCTTCAGCTCCTCCACTAAAACTGCCAGCATGGTGTTTTTCAGCAGGTCAGGCCTCGGTGTGAAGGTCTTCCTACACTGAGGGCAGCTGTGGAGTTTCTTACCATCCTCTCCGTCCCAGTGGGCTTTAATACAGTTCATGCAGTAGCTGTGTCCACAGGAAGTAGTCACCGGATCCTTCAGGAGATCCAGACAGATGGAACAAGAGATGCTTTCCTGATCCAGCTGAACTCCTTTCTGCGCCATTTCACCTCTCAGTAGCAACGACTGTCTGAGTTTCACTTCCTGAGAAGTGACTCAGCTTTGAGCTCTGATCTGAACAACATGTGACGGTTCAGTGAAGGGGGCGTGTCAGCTCTATCGCTGCACCTCCATGTTGGTTACACCCATCTGTAAGAGTGTAGATGTGAAGGGGAGGGAACGAGGACATGTGTGGACAGAGAGCAGGAGGAAGAGGGAGGGGCTTATCAAGCTGTGCTTCAGTCCAGGAAGAGGAGCAGCGCTGGGAATGTGAACTTTGTTCCTCGTTTACAGACAGACTCGGTTAAAACCTGATCCATGTTTGAAGACATCTGAGGGTTTTGTCTCTCTTTGATGTTGACGTTGGGTGGGGGGTTATTGTTCGGTGTAAAAGAAGGCTGAACGGCTTCTGGTCCACAGATCAGTTCATTACACACAACCCGCCATCATGAAAAGTGTCGTGAGACTGAAACGCTGCTCGGGAAACGGAAAGCCTCGTTCTGTGTGACGTTTTTATTCATTTATTGGATTAATTTTTACCGTCTTTATGAGAGTATCAACCCTCAAAAGAGTTCATTAGGAACGTTTCTGCTGCACCTTATGGTGCCGGTGTGGAGGAAGGAGGGACGACAGACGACAATGAAATGGTCAAAAAGTTAAAGCAGAGGAGGCGGAGCTCCAACACTTCCCCCAAACACACAGTCGTTAAGAACAGTCGTTAAGAACAGTCGTTAAGAACAGTCGTTAACAACGACCCTTCAACAGCCACACGTTTACTTCCCTTTCTTTCTTTGTTCTCCCCCCCCCCCCCCCCCCCCCACTGCAGAGAATGCCAGAAGCTCCGATGATCAATATTTTTATAGTCCTTCTGACACCACAAGGTAGGCGGTTCGATCCCCGGTCTCTCCATAGTTTGCATGTGGAAGTGTCACGGCAGTGCTGCTCCTTAAATACTAAAGATGGGTTCAATTTCCCCAAGGGAATAATAAACGATCATTTATTCTCTGGCTGTGATTGATAAATACTTGTTTTTTTTAAGAGTCACGTAATTGTTTATCCCAGCATGCTTTGGGGCAGACAGCAGTGAGGTCACCTGTCCGTCACGAGTCCCGTCTGTGAGAAGATTAATCGATATTGAAAGTAAAAAGCACCCAGCTTCTAAATGACCATGTGACCTCCTGACATCATTCATGCCAAACCACTCGCAGTCAGACCGCTAATTACATCACGAGGAACAAAGATGGCATTCAGAAGCTTCCCGATCCGATGGGGAAGAAGATCCCGTCCCTGAATTTTCACCAACAGGATCGCCCGCTCGTCCTGGAGGCCGACGCCCTGTTTGTGTTGGAGGGAGACGGAGCAGCCGTGACCTCTCACCCCACTTCCTGTGTTGGTTTTTAGTTCTGCTGGAGGGAACATACACACACACACACACACACACACACACACACACACACACACACACACACACACACACACACACACACACACACACACACACACACACACACACACACACACACACACACACACACACACACACACACACACACACACACACACACACACACACACACACACACACACACACACACACACACACACACGGTCCTTTGACCACCAGGTGGCAGCACAACACAACGTATCTCCGCCCTCGCGCGGGGGGCGGACTCTTCTCCAGAGTTTGGAGCACATTGAGTTATGTTGGGAGCATCGGTCATGAAATATTATTCATAATCCTGACACTTTGGAAGAATGCAGCATTTTCTAAAATAGACAGCACGTGGGCGCGCTGGCAGCCATCACGCGCGGAGCTTCATGGCGTCACCTTTACGCACGACAGGAAGGCGTCAGCCTGAACAGTCCACCATGAGCACGCGTTGCCATGTTTGAAGCAGACTTTTACTTTTAAATGTTGAAACTTCAAAACTTTGCATGCTCAACTCTTAAAATGATCGGAACGAGCTGATTAGCACGAGGGGGAAACACAGATTACGTCACGATCCTCAGCTCGCACCTGACCCACCTGTTCTAGAAAAGGAAAATGAAGACATGGAGTTGGATTCTTACCTTAAACGTGGTTGGACTGCCTCGTTAAGCCTGGATCAGGTTTACCAGGCAGCCGTCAGGACTTCATTAAGACTACAGCATGGGGGGCACACACTGTGAAGACCACCTGTTGTGCCCCTATTGCCATGCCGATGTTGTCTCACAGCACGTGCGCAGCAACACCCGGGAGGTTCCATAAAGCTGTCATTTCCCAGGTGGCCCCAAAGGCAACGTTTAGTTAAACGTAAAATAATCTTGAAATGTCAGAACTCGGCCACTGCGCTCAAATATAGTAAGATTATTATAGTAATATATATATATATACTATAATTATAGTAAGATTGAACCAGCTTCTGCATCAGGCCACTTCTTCTTCTCTCTTTCTTTTTTTAAATCATGCACAGCAGATTTTAAATATCTTTTAAATATATATGTGTCCAAACTTCAAAAACAAAGTCTCGGGGCGAGAATGACCAGAGAAGTTTCAATAAAAGTTTGTTTTATTCTCAAAATAAAATGTTCTATCAAAGTGGAAATTATACATATTTACAATCTCGTAAATTTTCATATCCAAATGTACAATATATGTACACCAATAATTATATAAATACACTTTACGCGCTAATGCAACCCGTATGAGACAGAATTAAGGCTTTGATTATAGAGTACTGGAAGTTCATCTGCAGACAGAAACAATACAAATGACCTCATTGTGACGATGAGGAAGACACTGCGGTGCTTTACAGCCAGGAGAGGAGGAGAGAGGAGAGAGAGGAGGAGAGAGGAGGAGAGGAGAAACTAGGAGAGGAGAGAAGGGAGAGGAGAGGAGGGAGGAGATGAATGAGGAGAGAAGAGGGGAGAGGTGAGGAGATAGGGGAGAGGAGGAGAGGAGAAGAGAGGAAAGAGGAGAGAGTGTCTATAAGAGAGGAGATAAGAGAGGAGACAAGAGAGGAGAGCAGAGGAGAGGAAAGAGGAGAGAGGAGATAAGAGAGGAGACAAGAGAGGAGAGCAGAGGAGAGGAAAGAGGAGAGAGGAAAAAGGAGAGAGGAAAGAGGAGAGGAAAAATGAGAGAGGAAAGAGGAGAGGAAAGAGGAGCCTCGCCGCCTGTAACTATCGGCAGCATCTCCTCAGCTGCCTTCATGACGCGATAAGCTCCGCATTCTCCTGCAGAGCTACATTGTTCCTGCTGACAGCCTCATT
The DNA here is from genome assembly GCA_023566465.1 of Cottus gobio. NCBI lineage: Eukaryota > Metazoa > Chordata > Actinopteri > Perciformes > Cottidae > Cottus > Cottus gobio. The sequence goes on along the minus strand of CM042230.1, from coordinate 2,646,528 downwards.
ATTTAAAGAGAAGTCATTAGGCGCTCATTAATGTGCTAATTACAACACGCTGATGGACAATCCCGACACAATTACCCCCCCCCCCCTTCCCCCCTCCAACACCCTCTATTCAAGCCCGTGGACGTCATCTGGATAAGGCAGGACGGAGCGCGTTGAGTCCGGACGGAACTTACAGAAGCAGAATGTCCAATTGTTTTCATAAAATATAATAGTTCACATTAGGGGAGTGCTCGTGACCAAAGTTGTATTTCAGCTGGCTTTGAATAATTTACCAAATAAAACGTCACCTCGACCACAGAAGCGCCGCTGGTTCGAAGTCTTTAGTGTCAGGCGACATAAGATGCATCGTGACCCCCCCAGTCCTTCAAACCCGGGACAGGGGCATCTGTTTGGGGCAGGACACGGAGCTGGCCGTCCCGGACCTCCAGGTCAGCCCCGTGCTGACGTCACTGTACATGGAGCCCGCGGAGGCTTTGCTGCCCCAGCAGCAGCGCGTGCAGAAAGTCCTCCAGGAGTCCAGGGTTTTCCCGGACCAGATCCAGGCCCCCGACGTGATGCCCACCAAGAGGCACATGAAGTACTTGAGCATGAACACGGCGTAGTCCGGCCGCTGCCGGCTCGGGTCCGTCACGCACGTGCAGTTGTGCGTAATCTCCCACGTCTGTCTGTTGTGCTGCTCGTAAAAGTAACACGCCACGATGACGGTGGCCGGGACGGTGTACAGGACCGTGAAGACCCCTATCCGGATCATCAGCCTCTCCAGCTTGTCGGTCTTGGTTCCCCCCTGCTTGATTACACTCCTGATCCGGAACAGGGAGACAAACCCGGCCAGCAGGAACATGGTGCCGATGAACAGGTAGATGACCAGCGGGGCCAGCACGAACCCGCGCAGGTTATCCAGGTTCTGGTTCCCCACGTAGCAGATCCCGGCCACGGAGTCCCCGTCCACGGAGCTCAGCGCCAGCACCGCGATGGACTTCATGCTGGGGATGAGCCAGGCGGCCAGGTGGAAGTACTGTGCGTAACTGGCGATGGCCTCGTTGCCCCACTTCATGCCGGCGGCCAGGAACCAGGTGAGGGACAGGATGACCCACCAGATGGAGCTGGCCATGCCGAAGAAGTAGATGAGCAGGAACACGATGGTGCAGAGCGCGGGACCCGTGGTCTCGTAGTGGATGTGCTCCGCGCCGTTCTCCCGGTTGCACGCCACCTCCTCGTGACCGGCGATCAGCCTCACGATGTAGCCCACGGACACGAACATGTAGCAGGCGGAGAGGAAGATTATGGGCCGCTCCGGGTACTTGAACCTCTCCATGTCGATGAGGAACGTGGCCACGGTGGCGAAGGTGGAGATGAAGCACAGGACGGACCAGAGCCCGATCCAGAAGGCGGTGAAGGTCCTCTCCTCCGGGGTGAAGTAGGGGTTGTGGCACGGCACGGCGCAGTTCAGGATCTGCCCCGTCTGGACGCGGTTGCGCAGCGGGTGGCCGTCCCCGGTCACCGGCACCATGGGCGCGCGGCAGAAGCAGCCCGGCTCGCACGGGGCCGCCGCCGGTTTGTGCTTGCCGGGGATGCCGCGACCGTAGCCGCTCTTCTTCCTCGGGTTGTACGGCTTATGGGGTCGGTTGGTCGGCTTCGCCACCACGGGAGAGGCCGTGGTGGTCTGGCTCCGGTTGTAGTCCATGCACAGCGTGTCCTGGTTGCCCTGCTCGGGCAGCAGGTCGCACCTCATCCGGTCCGGCCACGGGAACCCGTATTGCCTCATGAGCGGCGCGCAGCCCGCCTTGGCCCGCTCGCACACGTCCCTGCACGGCGGCAGCGGCTTCTTGTAGTCCTCCAGGCAGATCGGCGTGTACATGCTGCAGAGGAAGAAGCGCAGGTCCGGGGAGCACTTGATCTCGACCAGCGGCCAGAACTGGTGCACCTCCAGGCCGGCCTCGTCCTGCGTGTCGTGGTTGAACTGGTTGGGCATGTAGGTGTAGTTGTAGCCGATCCCCTTGCACAGCGGCACGGAGATCTCCTGGCACTGGAGCTCTTTGGCCGCCATGCAGCCCGCGCCGTGCAGGACGAGGGCGAGCAGCGCGCACCAGCCCGGGAAGCTGCTCTCCATCGCGGGTCCCCCCGTGCGCGTCTTCACGTGCTCGACTAAAAGTGCCAGCGAACTTGCTCCGAGCAAGTCGGCTGCGGGTGCGCTTTAATCCAGGGATGCTGCGGGAGTCATGCTCGTGCCCGCAGCGGAGAGTGTGACGGTCCGAAAACAAGCGCTCTACTTTCTCAGTCTCCCCTCTCTCTCTCTCTCTCTCTCTCTCTCTCTCTCTCTCTCTCTCTCTCTCTCTCTCTCTCTCTCTCTCTCTCTCTCTCTCTCTCTCTCTCTCTCTCTCTCTCTCTCTCTCTCTCTCTCTCTCTCCCTTTGTGTGGGTGCTGCACTGTGCCTGTCTTTGCATGCTCTGCCGCTGGTGGGTGCGCTGGGTTTTATACGGGAGGCGCGAGGACACGCCCCCAGCATGGGCGGGGAGTGGCGGGGAGGGGGCACAACAAGTCAATCAAGCGCTTCTTATATTAGGTGTTTGTTTAAAATGTTCACCCTGGAGGAAGGGTTATAATCACTCTGTCTCTGTTAACGCGCGCACACACATGCAGGCGCGCGCACACGCACGGGCCTTTACAAACAGGGGAGAGGGGTAGTTATCATACAATAGGGACATTAGGGAGAAATGTAATTACCATACAGACTGTGGCGAGTAAACTAACATTAAGTCGACCCCACCACTTATTAGTCTGGCAGATACAGGATGTTCCTGAATGCATCACGGCATCACGACGCGAATTAAAATAAGGAATGCACTCCTGACTGCTGCTGCTTTCTTATTCTTATCTATCACCACATGCTTTATATTAAATGTGTCTGTCCATATAGACAATATATTGAGGCGTCAACAATTATTATTTACTTGCAACTTGAACTCAAAAGTGGGAATAATGTTTTTAAAGCAGTTTGTGCAAAGAGACATTTATAGGTCAGGAATATCCATTTAACATGTTTCCATGAGCCAAGATATCTTCATCCCGCCGGATGCAGTGAGGTCACGTGTCCTCTGAGCTCTTAACAGCATGACCAGAGCTGCCATTAAATCATGCAACTGCAACATATTGAATCTGCAGTCTGTGGATATGCATCGACTACATTTCCTAATTTTGAATGCAGAATAGTGCAGCTTGTGTCTAAAGTTTACTTTAAATTGAAACTCTGACTGTGAAGCTCCTCCCACTTTGTGTTCATCTGGTGGTTTATTCTCTTAAAATAATCTTTTTAAGGAATCATTCGCTCCACATTAATGTTCTGTCAACACACTGCGACACTGTTCACCGTCAGAGGAGCTGATTGGTGCCAACGTGTTACGTTAAGGCCGGCGGGGTCCGCCACCAGGGTCCGGGCAGCGAGGACTTCCTGTCTCTGAGAGAGGGAAAGAAAAATGATGTTGTCTGTACATGCTCGTGTGTGACAGAGGAGAGTGTGTGTGTGTGTGTGTGTGTGTGTGTGTGTGTGGTGAGGGAGGTTAATGTGGTCTTGTTAGCTCCCAGTGGGGGGTCGTCTTGGTCCAAAGGGGGGGAGGGGCTGTTTGTCTAAACACTGGAGCCAATGTTTCACTCAAGGCATGCTGGGCCGGCGCTTAATGCGACGCACCACTGGGCCCCACAAACAGGACAGTGTGTGTGTGTGTGTGTGTGTGTGTGTTAACACCTCCAGGGCTCAGCCTAAAGAGCAGGAGGCGGGGCCAGCTCGGTGATAGCACTAATTAAAGTCATTCGCACGTCTTATTGGATCCATCGGCTTCAAACCAGCGCAGGCTGTTTGTCAGGTTTCTAATTAGCCCCAGAGACCACGTTGGCTGAGGGAGGCTTGTTTTAGCTCAGCCAGGGGTCCCAGCCGGGTGGGGGAGGGGTGCTTTGGGAGAAGATCTTTTGGAGGGTGCTCGTTAAGCTGCTAATCACAATGAAACGTTTCTGGATGAACTGAGTTTACTTTCCTGTAACTTCTTTACATTTCATTTCATTTTCTTCTCATCAGGACAAAACACTGTTTGTTTCCATCAAGAAACTCATGAGAAGTCTCTTTGATCTGGAGAAACATCTGGCTCTGGTCTCCAGTGGGGAAGGTCTTCATCGTCTGCAGCTCTTCGTCGCCTGCAGCTCTTCATCGTCTGCAGCTCTTCATCGCCTGCAGCTCTTCGTCGTCTGAAACTCTTCATCGTCTGCGGCTCTTCATCGTCTGCGGCGCTTCATCGTCTGCAGCTCTTCATCGTCTGCAGCTCTTCATCGTCTGCAGCTCTTCATCGTCTGCAGCTCTTCATCGTCTGCAGCTCTTCGTCATATGCAGCTCTTCATCGTCTGCAGCTCTTCGTCGCCTGCAGCTCTTCATTGTCTGCAGCTCTTCATCGTCTGCAGCTCTTCATCGTCTTCAGAAAAGTTCTACGTTTGAGTTAAAAAAGCTGTGTGGTTTTTGGGCTTCATACTTACTTGATTGCATAAAAACATTTCGTGGGATCCACCACACATGACGTGTTGTTACTGGATGAGACCGTCACCAGAATATCATTTAGTTAAAGACAGTGCCTCTTCCTCCTCCTCCTCCTCTTCCTCCTCCTCCTCCTCCTCCTCCTCCTCCTCCTCCTCCTCCTCCTCCTCCTCCTCGCGGGCCGAGCATCGGTTACACCGATCTCTGTCTGTCCGAGTGGAACCCGTATTGATTAACAAGGCCGATAGACTGGGAGGCCCCGGCCACCAACTGTCGACTACGCCTCCCCGCCTCCTGTGTGCAACGGCGATAGCGGGTGTAGGGTTACCCCCCCAGCACCCCCCCCCCCCTCACCCCCCTTCCCCGCATACCAAATCTAAAGGGGTGGAAATGGAATTACTGCATCTGTTTAGAAGTCGATTTCTGCATTCTCCGGGCTCCTTTATCCAACCTCCCCTCTTCCCTCTCCCTCTCTCCCTCTTCTCCCCACCGACTCTCCCAGGGCTCTCAGAGTTCACGACGGCAAAAGGAAGAAGACGGGGGGAGGGGGGGGGGGGGGTTCTCACAGAGCTACTGAGTCCTGCTGTGGGACTCTGACATGTCGGCCCTTGTAACCTCCTCATGGGGCGCTCGGCCTCGCGGTACTCTCAAACTCGTAGCATCCAATGTGCTAAATTCGAGTGGATCAACGTGAGCTGGTGCCACTGTGGGGGGTACACGCAACCCCACATATACCCAGCCTCCACGGCGGCCAGCCAATGAGAGCAGTCGGTGAAGAGGCAAGTCAAGCACATGCCAGGTGTTTTAATGTTTAATGTCCTTTGCTGTTGATGCGTGAAACTCACCAGGATGGGACGTTCAGGGGCCCACTGGCCATCTGGAAGTTTGAGACATAAGAGTTTTCTTATGACTGTAATGCTTTTTGTTTGTTTTATTGGCAAAAACACAAGCAAAGCACACAATTTGTATGTTTTCAACATAAAATACACACAACGAATTAAGTGGAATGAACAAGACTCTCCTCTCAGTTTTGGACCGATCCTCGTTTTTGGGCGACATCGGCTCAGTGTGATGAAGGTGGACCGGTGGTCCAGCTCACCTGGGCCGGTCTGATCCAGTTCTCTTTATGCCCGACAAACTGCATGAGTGTGACTCTGGAGGTTTGAGCCCGGAGGCCGCTCCACCTCAGCGCCGCTGGGCTGAACCTCCATCCCGGTACTTTCCTGATGATCCGGGCTCCCGTCCACAGGAAGCAGCCATGTGGTCCTGACCCGGGGCGATGCAGCCGGTGTGTGTGGCGCTCTGGTGTTAATGCAACCATCCCTCACCTTCCCCGTAAGGACTCATCCGCTGGAGGTTCATGGGATGCCCTCAAGACGATGCCCTCAAGACGATGCCCTCAAGACGATGCCCTCAAGAGATTATTGTTATTCCACTTGTGCCGAATGTATTCCTGCACAGACCAGAACGCGACATGGTCTGGATTCTCCCAGCGCCTCATTCTGCGTTTAATAATCAACCTGACCCAGTTTCATTGAACCCCTCAACTCCTCGCGGACTGGATGTGAAACCCGGTGCAGGAGGAGGAGGGGCCTGATGTAATGAGATCTGATGCAGGACGTCCAGATAAGACTGTTTACTTTCTTTAAGTTTGGACGCAGTCCTTCAGACGCCGCTCCGGATCTCAGAGGGAACGTCACGGAGTTCTCACTGGCTGAATAAATAATCCCGTGTATACATAAGTATAGGAAGGCTCTCGGAAAAAGCTCCGCAATCCGTTTGTGGGAAAATAATTCTATGTATGCAATGATGTTACAGCATATGGACGACCCATACGACCCATATGGTCAGATGATAACTCACATAACACGGCTTATAGCTAACACTGACTTATGAGGATTCTTCAGGACAGAAATTTCCTAGAAACTTTAATTTTTTTTTAAACCAGGAAACATAGATTTTTTTTTTTTTTTTTTTACTTTTGAGAGTGTTATTATTGAGTGGAAGTCTTTCATTTTCTAACCCAGACCAGAGGAAACTTAATTTTCCCGTTCATGCATGTCCATTTCATCGCTCCCTGTCAATGATGGATGAAGGATTCCTCCCCTCCTCCCCTCCTCCCCTCCTCCTCTCCTCCCTTCCTTCCTTCCACAGGTTAGATTCCTCCACAGTTTGCCGCCTGTTTACTTTAAAGACCGACTACTAATCAGCCTGAGGTGGGATGTGAGGCTTAAAGCAGTCACCCCTGACAGCATGTGCACACACACACACACACACACACACACACACACACACACACACACACACACACACACACACACACACACACACACACACACACACACACACACACACACCCCTCTGACAGCGTCCCTCTGTTGACAGAGTGTGTGTATTGTATTGGCTCACCTTCCTTCCGCTCATTAACCAGAGCAAACAGTGACACAAAACCCTCCCATCCAATCAGTCACACACACACACACACACACACACACACACACACACACACACACACACACACACACACACACACACACACACACACACACACAGATAAGAGGTCTACAATATAAAATGGGCTTATATGAGCTGAAGATCCCGCAGAACTAACACTAACATCCAGTGGCACACATATTTGTTGAAGAGATTAATCTGCTTCATTTGAACATATGACCAAAGTATGGAGAGAACACAATGTGTTGGCTGGAGGACAGAGAGAGAGAGAGAAGAGCAGGAGATAAGACAAGAGGAAGGTAATATAAGGCCTGACACTTTTGTTACTAAATGAAAAATGTAGCCTGGAGGTCAAAGGGCGCCAAGAAACATTCTCAAGGCCATTAGATAATTAAAGGATTACAAGTATATATATATATATATATATATATATATATATATATACAGTACTGTGCAAAAGTTGTAGGCAGGTGTGAAAAAATGCTGTAAACTAAGAATTCTTTCAAAAATAGAAGTGCTAACAGTTTATTTTCATCAATTAACAAAATGCAAAGTGAGCAAGCAAAAGAAAAATCTTGTTAATTGATGAAAATAAACTATTAGCACTTCTATTTTTGAAAGAATTCTTAGTTTACAGCATTTTTTCACACCTGCCTAAAACTTTTGCACAGTACTGTATATATATTTATGTCAGACAAAAATCTGTTTTCCTGAAGTGTGCAGATGAAAGTCTAAAAGACGTTTGATAGCCATCCAGTGAAGTTCATCTCTGCCCCATAATTAAATTTCCTTTTATTCCTTCAGGTGCCTTTTATACCTCAATGCACTGATATTATCATAGAGATGTTTCTGAGTCACGAAAACAATAAAGAAAAAGATGCATTAAACAACAACAACAAGTTAAAGTGATCAAAGCCCAAAGCTTCCCGCTCTGCATCTCCAGACATGGAACCGGCCTTTCACCTGCTCAGGTGTGTGTGAGGTGACTTCAAACAACACACAGCAGCAAATAACACCGTAATTAAACGTAAACCTGCATTCTCGCTAATGGCCATCAGGGGGCGACTCCTCTGGTTGCCAAAAGTTAAAAAAAGAGTCAAAGTCCACTTATTTTACTGTAGTTCTGTTGTGTAACGTCTGTATTTTACTCACATCCGTTTTGTAACAAGTGTAATTACTCAACCTAACAAACAAACTAATTTTACGTAACATTTTCTACTTATTTTAACCAACATCTCTATCTTTAACCCACCCTATACATGTGGGTTTGTTGCCTTTGTCACTCTAAAAAGTTTAAAGTTTAAAGAAGACATGTAACGAGTGGAAACTGTGAACAGAAAAGTTTATTTTGAACAGACAATCTGCATGAAACCAGCGGAAACCGACACAAAATGCACTCTAGAGGGTAAAAGCAAAGGTATATGATATTAAATATATATTATAATACGGAGGAGTTTGACTTTGAACTGTACATGTGTCCATGTGTTCTCACATCTCATGAACTAACTTGAGCGAAACTATCAAAATAAAACGTGCATTTTCACAATAAGAAAACATTTGTGTAACAAGTGGTCACATGTCCCAGATATAATTATTGATTTAACTCACAAACAAGGCTAATAATGTTGTGAACGTGGTCTTTAATAGACATGAACGCTCCCTCCTCCCTCCGTCCTGTTCTTTAAACCCGGCGGCCGGCCGGCCGGCCTCTGAACCGCCGCCTGTCCTGCTGCCGTCGTTAAGACGCCCGGAGCGCCGGGAGGCTGGAAGCGGCGTTTATAATTACCCTCTGTCCTCAGGCGGGCGGTGACGTCTCCACCCGGGCCGCTCGGGTCCCGCACAGACCCGGGGATTCATTAGGGGCCGCGTCGACAGCCCCGGAGCTCGGTTTAAACTCTCCAGTCGTTTTACGAGGCGGCGCTCGCCTCACAGGGAGGCTGGGCGGCGAGGTCGCCCTACAGGTCGCTTGAAACAACTCAGTCTTTTTGAATTAACAATTACGTCCTTTACGACATAGAAATTCATTATTTTCACTCCGTAACAGACGGGGAATGAGCTACTTTTTTGACATATTAATATTAAATATTGATATTTACGGAGCACGTGATAGCTTATGGTTGGATATTTTGTTCACACGACTGTGTGTGAGGTCAACAGGACCTTCTGGCTTGTGGTTTTGTGTCTGCACCAAATTTAATTGATATTCTCTCTTTGTGCTCTATTTTTGGTCTCCACCACCTCCTGAGTCAAATATTTGGCTCATTGTTCACCAGCTAGGAGCAAACTGCTGAAGAACAACAAAAATAAACTGTTGAGTTTGTGTTTTTGAATAATAGTTTATACAATTTCCACTATATATAAATATATATTGTATTGTAACTTATCATTAGAACTAAGACTGATACATTTGTAACTGTTTAAAACAATTTAAATCAAAATCATATAGTTGAAAACATCTTTCTGACAGTTTGACAAGACTTCTGATAACATTCCTGAAAAACAATGATTTTATTATTTTATGCTACATCTACAAACAGCGTGGGCTCTTAAAGAAAAATCACATTGCTTTGTCAATTATGTTCATAGGGAAAGCATTTTCTCCTGTATTATGCTCGTATGCAACATATCACACATACGTGTAATCAAAGTCCGTGTAGGGATGACATCATTGGGCTCTCACCCACCAGAGCTCTGTTTGTGTCTCGCTGTAAAACTTATTTTAACCCAAAACATGATGTTTTACTAAACATTAACCAAGCGTGTAGCATGTAGGAATAAACAGCAACACGTGTTCGGTTCAGAAAACATGCGTGTCTACAAATAAAGCTGAACTCACATGCAAAAGATGAAATAAACCAACTCGACATCAACCCTCTCTGGAGACGCAGCCGTGCCTTAAAGCCATTAAAGGTGCATCCGTACACCTCTTTGTTAAAGTGACTCCGGATGCCTTGAAAACATCCACCGGCCACCACTTCATCAAATGGAGCCTCGAACATTCGGGAAGATCAACTTCCCAGAAGTGCTGCGGCCGCGAGAGTAAATGTTTGAAGACGAGATAAGTAGCCTAGCATCGCGGCCTCGTCCGCTCCATCTCAGGGGAATTGGGGATTTGGCAGCTTTCCCTCATCCTCCAGGAGCTCGGCCTTGTCTTTTCTTTTCTTTACACCGCCGGTAAACCTGCTGGCCCCTCTTCACCGCCGTCCTCCGGCCTCGGAGCACTCGGGGAGCGGCGGAGCTGGAAAAGCCATTTAGGACGGATATCAGATGGTGTGTAATTTGGGCTTAAAATAACAGGCGAGCAGCGTGTGCGTCTGAGGGCTCCACTTGTTTCCTGCAGGGCTGGAGTGGCCTCGTTCCACTCACCGAGTACAAAATCAAGACTAACATACACATTTGTACAGGCAGGTTAATAAACACTCAGCCACAAACGCACACACACACACACACACACACTCACACACACACACACACACACACACACACACACACACACACACACACACACACACACACACACACACACACACACACACACACACACACACACACACACACACACACTCAGAAAGACATCCCACACACAAATACACACATCTGCACAGAGGGTAAACAGTCATGCTCTCTCTCTCTCTCTCTGCTAATATTTACCCATGTTAGCCCCTTAAGTAACAGCTTCTCCTGCATGTACTCAGGCTGTGTAGTGTGTGTGTGTGTGTGTGTGTGTGAGTGCGTGTGTGTGTGCGCAGATACACCGATGCATGCAAATGTATGATAATTCACAATTTAAAGACCTTTACGCGTGATTGTTTATGTGCTCTCGTGGAATTTATGCAGGTGCTTCTGTGGAAAGAGTGAAAATATGCACAGCATTAAAATCATATATAAAGTGTATCTTTTATTCAATTTACTGAAAATGTAACTCACAAAGTAAGTGATCATGTGCACACCCGAGCGATGCATCCTCTCACAGGCGTAGGCCTCATGTTGGTGCAGCAGAACGTATGAAAGAACGCTGGTTACGTGAGAACAGAGATTTCAAAATAAACTTCCTGTCTTCACAGGAAGCTGCTTATTGAAACACAACTACTTGATGAGGTTTAGGAAAAAGACGGCGGTCTGGGTTTAAGTTGCACGACAAACAAAGTACGTTTCTGGGGTAAAAATAACGAAGGAAGGGCCGTTAGTTACTTCGGAAGGTACGTGAGAAAATAATTTAATGTTTAACGGCTTAAAATAATAACAGAAGTGATGTAACTAGTCCGGATGTGAGGAATAACTCGTGAGGAATAACTCGTCAGGACAGCTTCTTCTCTGTGAAAGAGTTTTGGGACCTGACACATTTTGCAAAACATACAAATGATTTTGAGTGAAAAAAGACTTTTCGTCGGCGTATCCACGAGCACGAGAACATCGAGTGTAACGTATAAGATTCCACTTTCGGGAATTTCTCCCATTCCACCTTCCAAACATGCGGCGGGGTGTTGGCTGCTGCTCCGCTCGTGTTCGTACCTGGAGGGTCGACACATTCCACACGGAGGTGACGAGGCCACCTTGACCCGGACGAAGGCCGGGGCGCCAGGCCCCGCCCACCCGGTCGACTGGCTCCGCCCCACCCGGTCGACCCGCCCACGGCCCGTTGTCAGTCCAGATCCTTCCGGCCCGGCTTCCCTCACACGGACAGGCGTGAATTATTGTGGTGAATGTGGGTCGATGTGGGAGTGGGGGGGGTTTGCTGTATTCTTTGTGGATGATTCAGATTGTGTGCGTGTGCTTTTATTTTTCACAAATGAAGTCGGAAAAATACATTCTTTGAAGTGAAAAAGTAGTAAAGTATAATATAATAATATTATTTTATGTTTCTGCAAACCACGGATATGGTGAATGCTGATGCTTTTTGCTTTTAGTTGGAGCAAGTGTTGAGGTTTATTGAGAGAGCGATATTGAAAGTTACATGGTGTGAATGTTTGGTGGTATAATAACGAGACGTATCAAACACAGGACTTTCACCCAGCAGGCCGGTGTTGCTTTGTTACGTTGTTGTGTTAACACCTGAACACAGACCTGGATCTTTTTATCAAAACCTTCACTAAGTAGTGTTGCTGCCTATATCAAACCAATAATAATAATAATAATAATAATAAGCGTCTTTATTTAGAAAAGTGCACTATACAATTAAAGTATTATTGTTATTAATAAATTCACAACGTTAGCATTGTGCGTCGTACGTGGTTGATGCAAAACAAAACGTATATTTGAAATGCATACTTCTAGTTTAGATCCATGGTTTGCAGAAACACAAAACTGTGTTGATATTAATCATGTGAAAGTCATGCATTCAAAAATGTACCAGTTTAAGGATTGCATGCTCCATATGAGGGCAAAATCTTATATAAAAATATAAGATTATAAAAATATTCACAAAATAGTTCCTTTAGATTGCACTTTATTGAGGACTTGTGTTACTTTTTAATTCTAACGCTGATGCTACACATACTATCACTATTATATATTTTCCTAACTTTTTGTGGCATCATCTCAACACGACAAATAGTTGCCTCTCTCCGCTCCACAGTCGTTCTCCTCCATCTCATCTGTATTTCAACCGTGTCCCGGTGAACGATTACATCAAAAGTGAAGACGGAGCTTTTCTTTCCTTAATAACAATCCAGTTATCTCTGGAAGAGCTCAGCAGCGACCGCACGGCATTCCTGGAGCGCTGGAAGTGCAGCCCCTGTGCAAACTCCAGGGCCTGTCACTCAGCGATGATAAAGCAGGCAGCGGAGCGTAATTAACCTTATCTCACCTCAAATAGGTCTGACAACAGGTGCGTTTAGCGACATGGATTGCAGCTGCAAGAGCCCTCATTTGCCAGATAGCGCTGTCAAAGGCTAACCCACCGGAGGAGCGGCGGCGGCGAATGTTCAGACGGCCGTAAACACGTCCGTCTGCACGGCCGACTGATGGCCTTCGCTCTGCTAACGAGGCCGGAAGCTCCACCCGTTTACGGTCCAATGCCGTTTTCAGGGCTTTAATTAAGAATTTGATTGATTATTGGAAAAAAAAGTACCATTCATGGAATGATTTGGCCAGAAATGGTGCTTTTTTTTTTTGTCGGCATTGGAAGTTCCTGCAGAATTCCGATACATTGAACCTCATGTTTCATATCAACATTGCTACATTGTGTGTACATCAACGTTATGTTGTTGAAGTCCAGAATGTTTTTGGGTTAAAATAACTGGTTTTCACACGGGACCCGAACACTGGGTGAAAATTGAATGCAGACTCTAAATGTTTGTGTCAAATTTGTGTCAAATAAAAAATGTAATCTGGGAGAAAATATGTTCCCTGATAGTTGAAGCAGTTTTGTTGTGGCATTTTTTTGGAGGCCGAGGCCGATTAAATAAAATACTGTCGAAGAGTCTTTCTACCAAGATGGATCATTGTGCCGGTGAAGACATTGTCGGGGAGGGAGGGTTCATTCCTACCTGTCAATCACCTGTAGCTCACTGCCGATGGCTCTGTTCCATTCCAAGGGTTAGGGAGGGTTAGGGTGACGTCTGGCCTCTGACCTCTACTCCCCACAAGGTCACAGACTCCTTCCCTGTCTGTCAAAGAGCCCTCGGGCGCTCACGGGCCTCAGAGACACGGGCCTAAATCCATGAAGCTCTTTATTCCGCGCGGCACCCAAACACCTCGTCCTGCCCGGACAGCAACCCGCTAATCTGCAGCTGAAGGTAACCGCTTATTTACGATGGCAACGCCGTGTGTGTGTGTTGAGGCCGCACACACAAAGACTGCAGGGTTTAAAAGCACCGTTTGCATTGCAGGAAACAGATAAATGCGATCTGACACCAGCCGTTAAATATGACGCATCCCTTCTCGGCCCTTGGCGGATGGCAGACGCCTTCTGGAGGTGAGCGGGCCGCCGCCCGGTGAGTTTCTCGTGGACACGTGGAGGAGACGCATCTGCTTCTGTTCGTTTGCCAGAAAGGCTGCGAGGCGTTTTCAAGTGAGTCGTACGACAGAGTTCACGCCTTTGTTTCAATGACTTTTTAGCTTGACAAGAACGTCGTTCTTACGATGTCAGTGTTTCCAAACTCTGAGTCCGTCTGTAAAGTCTGCAGGTGTTCAGGGAAACCGACTTTTAGTACCCACTGTAGCTATATACATTTATGAATATTGATTCATTAAAAATGGTATTGGTTCAAATACAAGTGTCAGCGTCACCTGAAGCTTAGTTAACACTCTGCTTTATCAGACATCTGGTTCTTTGATATAAAGATGAAAGGTGATCAAAGACTTTTCTTCATAAAAGAATTATTCAATTCAATTCAGTTCACTGTGTACAGCCCAAAATCACAAATTATAAATTTACAATCTGGACACAAACGACATCCTCTGTCCCCTCACATCAGATCAGGAAAAATCTCTTTCACAGGGAAAACCTTCAGGATCCTTCAGGAGAGGATCCCTCTCTACGGATGAACAGAAGCAACAGATGTCATGTGACCAGAGCGAACAACGTGAAATGAATATGACAGATTTATGGCATTCATAAGCTTCCAACATTCAAACGTAGCCTTCAGGAATGGCTTGTTGCCAACCAGGTGTGTCGGTCCCGCCTCCACGTGCAAACAAAGGAAGGAGGTTGAAAGTGAAGAGGAAAGACAATTATGACGTCCAAAAAAAGGGATTTCTGATCAAAGAGCTGAAGGCGTGGTTGCAACCATGTTGATGATGTCATCAACATGGTTGATGTCAAAGGGAACGCTGGGGGAGCAACTTGTCAATCACCTTGTAGCCCCGCCCCCTAAAGCATAGCCTGCTTTATGGTTTATTTCATACCATAGTTTACTAATTAAACATCTCGCTGCATTGAAGACCGTTCAGAAGCAGAGGTTGGACACAGCTGGTTAGCTTAGCTTAGCTTAGCTTAGCACAAACACTGGAAACAGGCCCAGATGCAACACAATCCCTTTAATTACCACATTGCATCTAGATTATTTAATCCCAACCCTGAGTGTAAATACAACAGGTGGTTAAGGGCTCTCTGCCAGCTGCAGGGAAGTGTTCCTCTAAAATAACCTTTTTATTGTTGCCTGGACACCTTGTGCAGGACACACCTGACCTCCGAGACACCCTAACCCTCCCGGTTGCTCTCGTGAGCGAATGCAGGATCGCCGGGCGGCCGCTCCGGGGCCTTCGTAGTAATCCCGCTGGCCGGCTGCCGCGGCTCCGGCGGGGAGCTTTTGGACGCTCTGGCGTTGGGTTTCGCCGGCGGGTCACTTCTGACCGGGCTCACTGGGGATGAGTGGAGAACCCTGAGGCACTTATGAAGGACGCACATTGTTGCCAGCCCTGGGGAGAAAACCGAGCAGTCTGGCAACGCAGGCGGAATTTCCTACTGCGATGTTATCTCACACAAGACATTTAGCCTCGGCCAAAGGAGGGAGGGGGGCCGGGGGAGGGGGGGAGGGGGGGGGAGATGGAGGGGCGAGAAAGGTGGACAACTGAAGGAGATACAGAAGAGGGGCGACGAGGACGACGATGGGAAAGTAGAGTGTGAGAAAGGAAGCGAGGAGTAAAACTCCACAGCGAGTTATCGGAGGTGAACTAATGAATTCGTGCCCTTGAATCGTTCATTTTGTTTCCTTTGTTGCGGAGAAACATTTTGGTATCCTGTTATAAGACTGTAAGGAATTACAAGATGAAGACAAAGAACCCTTCTCTTCTTTATCTCGCCTTACGCAACAGCTAGCGGCCGCATGTAGCCGCATGTAGCCGTAGCATCGAGACTCTTACGGCCGAGGGCCGACCTTTGAACCCGTATTAAAGGGCCAACGGCGCTTTATTATTACGACCTTTGTACCGTAAAGAAAGATTTCATCGAGCGAGTCTATTGGCTGGAAGCAGTTTGAATCTTGTGTACTTTAAAAAAAAAAAATCTGCACCTGTTGGATGTGTAGGTGTGAATAAATAAAGGATTTACAATGCGGAGCACCGGATGACAGATTAAAACACGCCTCGGCCAAAGGTGGTGTTAATGCAACGTTCACTGGTTCAGATTAATATAGTTATGCCATGTGGTTTGAATGAGAACATGTGTCTGAAGGTGTAAACTACAATAAAACTACATTTACGAGGGAATATTTGTTTCCCGAAAGTCAAATCATGGAGTATGAATATGTGTTGTCTGCCAAGGGCTCAGGTTTATTAGAACGAATGTTGTTATTATTATGATTTATTTTATTTTTGCTTTTAGAATTAACTTCTTTCCAGACATTTATGCAAAGCAGTCCATTTCATATATGAGCTAAGCCCTGAACAATGTCGAGGATATAAAAAATAATGATAAAAAAAAAACACCTCATAAAAGAAGGAGCAACACAGCGTTATAAAAATTCCTCAGGCTTCAAATATTATCTGTCTTATCTTTCTGATTGGGCTGCAAAAAAGTGTCGATGGCACACAATAAAAAGTGTTGGCACACAATGGCACACAATAAAGAGTGTTGACTGCTTGAGTTGCAGAAACCACTGGGCAGACTGGTAAATGTTTTACTGGGGTTGAACAGGCGGGACTCTCCAGTGAAGCTAATGGGTGACGTGCTGCACCGGGACTTAAAGGGTTAAATCCCTGGATAATGATTTACCAAAGGGAAACCGGTCCTGAAATATATATATATATATATATTTATCACATATATTTATGATATATATTTAATATATTTATATATATATATTCATTTATGATATATATTTTTTATATATATGTATATATTTAATATATATATATTTTTTTCTATATATATGTATATATTTAATATATATGTATATATATATATTTAATATATATAATATATATATTTAATATATATATATACATTTAATATATATATATATTTAATATATATGTATATATATATATTTAATATATATATGTATATATTTAATATATATATATATTTATATATATATATAAATATATATATTTAACTGTATATAATTAACTATCGATATATATAACTATCGAGTACAGAATTAAAATCATTCAGAAAAACAATCGAACCGTCCGTTGCAGAGATTTTAAGTTTGTTCGTCACTTTCGGTTTCGTTTGTTCGTTTTCTTTGGTGAAATCTTCATCGTCATTTCTCTTCTGTTTACTTTGAGCAGCTGCAGTGACAGTGAGTGACGGGTGCCGGTAACATGCTGTCTGGTTATTAAAGGACATCACTCTCAGTCAGAGGGCTGATCCTCTCTGCTGTCACATCAAACCCTGCCTACCCCCATGAAGCCGAGCAGGGAGCCCTCTGTACTGTTTTAAATGAAGACGCATCACAGGGTTTGCATCCCGGCTGCACAGGATCAATCAGTTTACACTATAAAAAACATACAAACTGATCACTAGAATAACATAATTCATGTTACAGCCTGATCCGATGGATGGGCCCACCAGGCTGAGGCCTAGGGGCCCGAGTGTCGGCCTCTACCTACTAAATGACACTCAAGGAGATATAAAACAACTTCATATTGTCATGTATAAAGTTCTCTTTTTATACTTTGTATTGTCTTTGTTGTTTTTTTTCTTTTTGTTTTGTATTGTTTTATCTATTTTACCGTTTTATCTTTGTTAAAACATTGCCTTAGTTTGGCCTCACTTAGTTTGACAGACAGAGCAAAGCAGGCTAGGAGGCAATATAACAAGAGGCCAAAGCACTTTGTAAACCCTTGTTATTATTATTATTAGTATTATTATTATAACAAAGAGACACAAAAAGACCAACACAGTTACAAAGACATGCAAAACTGCTGCAAATTGACGACAAAGAGACTCAAATCAACTTCAAAAAGGCTCACATGACTACAAAGAGACACTGAATGACTACAAAGAGACACAAAATAACTACAAGCGACCCAAGACAACCACAAAGAGACACACAACCAGAGAGATACGTTACAAAGAGACACAAAGAATTAGGCTAGAAGTAGAAAGTGTGTTTGTTTTGCTCCTCGGAGAGGGGGCGTGGCCTATTGCCTCATACTCTGGCAATACCTGACACCTGAGAGCCTCTGCATCTCTTCTCCCAGATAATGATTAGCGACTGTATCGGGCTGTTAATGTTTTCTTACGTTTACGAGAAGGACACGACAATAGTGCTGTGTCGACACATTGTGCAGCGTGAGAAAAAGAGCAACACATTCTGATTATGAGTTGCGTCTTTATGACGAGAAAAGATTAACACCTGCAGAAACATCTGAGACACGCCCACACCGCTTGATTGACAGGTGGTCTGCCACTGTAAGTCATGTGGAGGTTTTAACAGCAGCATGCGTTGCAGGATGATTTGTGCGTGAGCTGCAACTTCACACACACACAACTTTAATTGAGCTTCTGGTCCAAACATGTGAGTGTCTTTTCTTCCTGCTGAACTCGGCCCGAGGCTTCAATCTGAAGCCGGTGTTAGAAGCTCACCGTAGTTTGAATCAGAATCCGTGAGCAGCAGCAGCCTCGTTTTCATTTTGTTATCAGTTGTTATCATCGTCTCTCTGACAGTGTTGTTTCTGTTTGAGTTCAATTCACAAGATAAATCACACTGAAACACAACCAGTCAGATCAACGCTGGTTTAATTCAATTTATTTAGAGTTAATAAGTGAAAAAATACACTTAATGAGGGAATCAGGGCAATGAGAACCCTTATGGCCTGAATGTATTTAGTATATATATAGGACATATATATATATAATTTTTTTCATATAATTGTACATTAATTCAGGCAATAAGAGGTTAACATAAACCTAATGTCGATAAATATAATTCACTTCGTCTCCATTCCTGCTTTTGACACAGTTATATACATGTTTTATATAACTGTAAATAAATCCAATAAGGGGTTAACTGAATGCATTTACCAAAATGTCAATACATATGACTTAGTTTGTCTCCATTCTTGCTTTTGACACCTTTTAATATATATATTTTCATATAATTGTAAATAAATCCAGGCAATAAGAGGTTAACGTTAACGTAATGTTGATAAATATGATTCAGTCTCTCTTCATTCCTGCGTTTAAATCCTCGATAGCGTCTCTGCTGTGAACACGTTGAGCTGAATGAGGGAAATCAGAGCAATGAAAAAAAAAAAATCACAAGGGACTTTTTCTTTTTTTCCTCCTCTGGATTAACAAGGAAAATGTTGAAAAGCGACTCCAGGAAAAGATGTGCTGCTTTGTGAAACCCGTCAGTCTGAGGCTCAGTTGGACCTGATTAAGCTGATGAAACCAACAGAGAGCCACTTGAAACCGACAGGACGCGTCCCATTTAGTTGGGTCGGGCTGTTCAATCTCAACCGGTCTCTGATTCGCAGCCTTTAACATGAAAACAATGAGGGAGACGACTTCACTCCTTTCACAGCAAATTAACTTAAATCAGAACGGCGTTGCATCTCGTGGCGTCATCTCCACTCCGGCGCTCCAGATCTGCATATTTATGACATCTGGAGAACTTTATTTTACATGTGTTGCAACTAATATGATTAATTTCATTTTTTTGAATGTACTGTGTGAATTTGGTTAAACTGATTAGTTTCATTCTACAACTGTTGTGCTTAAAAACAGCATTAACACCACATGTTACAAATAACTATATGCACAACATTAATTAGGACATGAACTTTCTAAACTTTAATAAATGTAAGAATACAATGTTGGCACGTCTGGCTCCTTTAGTCGAAGTTGGGTAGAATCTGATTCAGTAATAGGGCATTCAGGGTGTTCAGGGTGTTCAGAATGTTCAGGGTGTTCAGGGTGTGTTCAGAGCATTCAGGACGTGTTCAGGGTGTTCAGGGTGTTCAGAATGTTCAGGGTGTTCAGAATGTTCAGGGTGTTCAGGGTGTTCAGAATGTTCAGGGTGTTCAGAATGTTCAGGGTGTTCAGAATGTTCAGGGTGTTCAGGGTGTTCAGGGTGTTCAGAATGTTCAGGGTGTTCAGAATGTTCAGGGTGTTCAGAATGTTCAGAATGTTCAGGGTGTTCAGAATGTTCAGAATGTTCAGGGTGTTCAGAATGTTCAGAATGTTCAGGGTGTTCAGGGTGTTCAGAATGTTCAGGGTGTTCAGGGTGTTCAGAATGTTCAGGGTGTTCAGGGTGTTCAGGGCGCGTTCAGGGCGCGTTCAGGGTTTTCAGGGTGTGTTCAGGGTGTTCAGGGTGCGTTCAGGGCGTTCAGGGTGTGTTCAGGGTATTCAGAGCGTTCAGGGTGTGTTCAGGGTGCGTTCAGCGTGTGTTCAGGGTGTGTTCAGGGTGTTCAGGGTGTTTTCAGGGCGTTCAGGGTGTGTTCAGGGCGTTAAGGGTGTGTTCAGGGTGTGTTCAGGGTGCGTTCAGGGTGTGTTCAGGGTGTGTTCAGGGTGTGTTCAGGGTGTTCAGAGCGTTCAGGGTGTGTTCAGGGTGCGTTCAGGGTGCGTTCAGGGTGTGTTCAGGGTGCGTTCAGGGTGCGTTCAGGGTGCATTCTTGGTGTGTTCAGGGTGTGTTCATGGTGCGTTCAGGGTGTGTTCAGGGCATTCAGGGTGTGTTCAGGGTGCGTTCAGATTTCAAGATGCTTTCCAAACTCGCGTTTGCAATTGTGATAGTTGCCATTGATACCGTCTGCAAGGAAAAATATGATTTACTTTGCTCATATGTTTTTTTTTGTGGAATCTGATCTCAGTTCTGATTTGGGCCACTTCCATGTGTGGTCCTTTCTCAGGTGCAGGTCCGATTTTTAAGGAATTTGACGTCACTCTCGATCAACATTCATCTGAACATCCACATCCACACACTGCCTTCTGGCCATGGAATCCATCTTTGTTTCCTTTCAGACACCGTTAGATTATTAACCCATATATGCCCATATATGAACGTGCAGCTGCAAACATCCATCTATAGAATTAACAAACTTTATGTTGAACAACCAGGAAGCATCGATCGTATCGATTAGTTTACTCCTCAGATAATAAAGTAATGAAGTCCTTGTCACAGTACAGTTGTTAAAAACATGATTTGTATCCCATCTTTGGAGTTGCCTCCTCTCTGGCCTCGTCTCCAGCAGCTTAAACCCGGCTGCAGCGCTCGCCGCCACCTGAATGGACGCTTGTTGCCGAGCGTCTGGAGCGAGGAGGCCCGGTGCTGCTCGACTTAGCCGGCTGACACGCGATAGGGTCCAAATCCAAAGTGGAATGGCTGCAGGCTTCAACCTGCGCTTAAGAGGGTCACGAGGAACAAAGGGGGTCCAGTCAGCAGCCGAGAGGCGGCCAAGGCGGTGTGTGTCTGTGTGTGTGTGTGTGTGTGTGTGTGTGTGTGTGAATTCAACAAACCTTTCAAGGAGAGAAAAGTGCGTCTGCTCTTCCTCTACTTCTTGTCCTAGATCCTCCGTCCTAAGACATTAGGGAGCGAGGGAAGAGGGAAGAGGGATCCAGGAAGAACCCAATTAGTGAAATGAGCCGTCCTTCCCGTCCCGAGTCGGCACCGCTCAGTTCAGCTGCTCCCTGCATGGCATCTTCTGGCTCGGACTTATTATGGGATGTCCTGCCGAAATAAAGGGTGACGACAACTACAGCATGTGACAACAATCAACCCTTAAAGGGGACTTCATACTGTACCTGTAAGAGGTGATGGAGAGGTCATCTTCTTTTACAGGAACGTGGGTTTGGATCTTAAAACATACTTTGTAGAGTTTGCATGTTATACATTTTATTGGAGGTGGGTCAAGCAGTGTGGGACTCGCCCCGCCATGGTCTCAGGTCTAGACCTGGTCCGGGTTTAAGTGGTTCCCAGGATAAGATAAGAGTGAAGGGGCAAGATCACTGCAATGTGCCGCTCTCTACAGGGTGTGTGTGTGTGTGTGTGTGTGTGTGTGTGTGTGTGTGTGTGTGTGTGTGCACATCCTACGCCGGCTACTCAAGACAATCAAGAAAATATTAAATAAAATCTGATGCCTGCATTGCTCTCTTATGTATTTTGTCTTTAATGCTGCATTCACTGTCAATCTGTTTTTTTCGTCTTCCTATTTTTTTTACACAAAAAGTCACTTAAGAATTTATTCTCTTCAATATTTCTTCTGGACCATCATAATGTTTAAAGTTAGTGTGTGTGTGTCTGTGTGTGTGTGTGTGTGTGTGTGTGTGTGTGTGTCCAACATGCGCTGACATTGTTTAGCCGAGAGCAAGACTGAGATTTCAACAGATTAAATTCTTGCTGAGAGACAAAGATCGTCCCGCCCACGAGTGGACAGGAATCAATTCATTATATTATTATTTATTCATTTGTGTGTGTGTGTGTGTGTGTGTGTGTGTGTGTGTGTGTGTGTGTGTGTGTGTGTGTGTGTGTGTGTGTGTGTGTGGCACACACACACACACACACACGTTTTCTCGACGCGTCGTCTTTTCTCCGGTCGGTGATCTCTGTCGTCTGTGAGCATCACACGGAGGCTCGGCTTTCTCAGTTAACTCCCCCTCCTCCCCCTCCATCCCCCCACACCCCCCCACCCACCAACCCACACCCCCCCTTTTCCATGAGAACGCCTTAGAATCCCCCAGACATGACGGCTGGAAACAATATCTGTATTATTCCTCCAGAATAATGCAGTAAACATCCCGTACGGTCGAGGGCCGTCTGAGAGTCGAGCCTCTCTCTCGTCCTTTCATTGCTTTTTCTTTTTATTTCTTTGCCACACAGCTTCTTGGCAGAAAGACTCGTCGAATCGAGCAATATTTCACCCCTTGAAGCCGAACCTGAAGCCAAAACCTGCGACGCAGCGGGGAAGGCCTTTTCGGGCTTTTTCCTCTTTTCCCGCTCGGCTCCGGCACCGTCCACGCCGGCCGCTTCCCACGCCAGACGGGCCGGGAAAAGGGAAGCAAAGAAAGTCCTGTCAAGTTTGTCCACTTTGGTTTTCTTCACTTTTTCTCTTTCTGCTTTCGGTGTTTTTTTCACCTCGGTATCTATTTGTCCCCTCTTCCTCCCCTCCCCTCCCCCGCTCCCCTCCTCCTTTCCACGTCTATAACATGTCGCTCTTCGTCTTTTGTACCGACCGGCCCTTTTTTTTCTTCTTCTCCCTATTGAACTCCTCGCCCTCTCCACTCCTTTGGCGCTCCCTTTCCCTCTCTCAAGGGCCTAATTATGAGCCGGCATTAAATAAAAACATTTATATTTCTCCCCCCCTCCCTAAAAAAGGGCTCCTCTCTGTGCTTTCCCTGGACAATGAGGGCTTGTGATTGGCTCCGCCCCCCCTGCGCCCTCCCTCTGTCTCTTTTTCCGCTGAGTGGCCATTCACTGGGGGTCTTTGTCTCTCTTTGTGATTGGCTCGCTGTAGGACTCCTAGGGGCCAGTAATTGTGTCTCATTAAGTCTTACAGTAGTCGCGAGGTGGGAAGTGCAGGGGGGGAGGAGGGGGGGAGTTGGTCGCACAAGGCCCCCGCAATTAGAAATCCCAGAGAGCTTGAATGGGAGCTCTAATCAGGCCACAATGGCTGGGGCTCCCTGCCTATTAGGGCAAAAAGGAAGTGTTGCCATTGTCCAAACACACACACACACACACACACACACACACACACACACACACACACAGCACGAATGCATGCAGCACAGCGGGGATGGATGTAGCTGTGTGGTGGCGTCATCCCAGAGGCCAATTTGGAAAGATTGGAGGACTTAAGAGAGCTTTTCACTGTCTCAGTCACGACACACACACACACATTCATGCGCTCACAAAGTCACGTGCACGTGCACACACACACTTTTCCATCCATACTGAAGAGAGAAAAAGGCTTCTCATTAGCGATGTTCAGGGCCAGCCAGGAGTTTTGCTCTCTGTTTGCTCATTTGTCGCCCTGTGGTTCCTCCCGACGCACACTGTGCCGTTTTTACATTTTTGTGTGAAAAAAAACAAAAAAACATTTTTCCTGCAAGAAACATATTTCCGTGTCTCGGTGAAGCAGCAGCGGGGTAATAAACTCAGCATGCCGTGTCGGTGGCGGATACATAAATAACCCATGCAGCTCGTCTCTGAGGAAATTCAGTAAATTTCAGTGTCTGTGAATTAAATACAGAAAAAAATGGGGGAAAAAAAAAACAACATACAAATAATGATATTCCACCGCCATCTGTCTCTAACAGGGAAATGCATTGAAAAGTGAAAACTTTGCAAAGCCTTCCTCTTTTTTTTATCTCATAATAGGAGCAGAAAGTGGGTCTCTCTTCCTCCGTTTATCCGTGTGGCGTTCCCAGGAGAAACAGTGGCCGCCCCTCCTTATCTTTGTCACCGCCGAGTGCTGCAGTGGATTATGAAGTGGATTATGCAAATGCCTCACAATATATTCATATTAACAAAGGTTGAGGTTCATGCGCCCCGTGCCCGGAATTTATGAATACGCAAATAATAAAAAAAAGAAGAAGAGAAAACCTGAATTGGCTGGAATGTGTTATCATTTAATGGGAATTAACTCGGTTTACGGTATTGTGCCGTTTTGGCTCATTTGTTAATTTGTGGAATTCTATAAAGTAGAGTGATATCCAATTTGGCTCATTGTTTTAATTATGTTTTGGGGTTGTTTTAGTGGAGCTCCATAACTGATATGCCTGTAGGTATTATAATTGTATAATTGTGTCGACGAAGAACGGATTCTCTGTTTGCATTGTCGGAGGTTGTTGGATATCGATCCCAAATGGTAGTTTTTTGTTGTTTTTAACACTTTTAACTGCAGGGATCAAAGTGAACATACGAAAACCTGCTTTTTTTTGTTTTTTTTGGAGCGTCGCTCGTGAAAAATCATATCTGTCAAGCTGAAAAAGAAGAAACACTTTCAAACATCCACGATCGGGCTTGGAGCTGAGCTGAGCCGCTAAGCTGTGCAGACATGCTTCTAAAAGGACTGAAGAAGAAGAAGAAGAAGAAGAAAATGAAGGTCATACAATAAGTAATCTGTTTCACATTCAGCATATGCAAACTCAATTTGCAGCTCATTCCTCTGGACGGACGACCCGGAGAGCCTCGGCTGGCAGAGATGCAGAAACTGGGCTCGATCAACATTATTGAGACGTTTAGGTTGCACATGATCACTCGTTGGATTTCAAACTGAGATAAATAACATTTACATGCAACTGTGATATGTAATATTTGATCTTTTTGACCTGAGAATAAAGAAATCGGGAAGTTTTACAAACGTTTGAGTGTTCTTGATTCAAAAGCGTTGGCGTTGAATGAATGATGATATAAAAATTGGCCAAGGCGTGTCATTCAGAAACAATGAGAATACTGACTCATACATAGTGATGCAATCAGGAAAATTACAGCTTTCCCAGTCAAGATTCATCTAGGGAAACCAACGCTTCTCCAAGAGCATCGTGAGATAAAACAGGAAACGGGGTCTCCTCCCCGGCTGGTGAACATAATGGAGCTGATCCTTCCAGCAGGAGTTGGTGGAGCCCAAAACAGAGCTCAAAGGAGAGTGAATATAGTACTCAACACGTAACCACCCTTAAACCACTGGTCATACTGGACCACGTAATGGTGCAGTGGTAAAAAAGTGCATTGAATAGAGATGCTCTAATGAATTTGTTAAAAATCAGAATGTGTCTTTATTCTCACTTTAAAGCTCAGGATGCTTTAAAATGTTGAAATGTCATTTCACCGAGACTCGGGGACTCTTTAGTGTCTTCAGCCCTCAGGTTTGAGGTTTTGAATCCACAGCTGCTGTCGAGATGTTTCTCTACTGTGTCTTCTTATCGGACGGCATTCCTCGACTTAGCAACTAAAAGTTTAGTTCAAGGACAGTTGGACATTCGGCTACTTCATGCGCTCAACTCTCAGCGGTCATCTGCAGTGTTTTTCCTCCCAGGCTCGCTATCGGCGCCGGCCCCTCTGGATCATTTTCCACGCCGAGAGCGATCCGCCCACGACGTTCATGACCTCATGTCAGATTACGTTACAGCTGAACCGGTACGACCGGTCACCGCCGGGTACCGGTGGGTTTCATCCTCCTCTTCGGGTGGCAGCGGAGCTAATTGGTGTCGTCGGCATTTTAAACACAATTAATGACAGTTCCTCCTCCTCCTCTGCCCTAATTGTAGGTGATAATTATTGTTTGGGGACCTAATTTACACAAATAATTAACAGATGTATGCTGACAAATAGGCCGACTTGTTTCTCTGCAAATCCCCACCATTGTGTTGTTAATTGGGCCGAATGTAAGCAGATACTCTTAACGTGCCCCCCCCCCCCCCCCCCACCCCTCGCTGAATACAATCCTAATCTTCTGAATCAACAGCCTCAACTTCAGGAGGTGTGTTCTTCCCAAAAACCCAGATTGAGTTTCACATTGTTAGTCTGATTTAAAAAAATAATGCATGGACAGTTGGTTTAATGGAGCCGTTTGAATAGAAACACTTAAAAAATGCTAAGAGTGTTAAGTAGATGAGCGTTGAGGTTGGATGGCTGCAGGAGGACGGGGCTTGTCTTCATCAACGTCCCCCTGAGATGATCACATGACCCCCGTCGGCGCTCCTGGCGGCGCTCCACGTTATGACGAGCAGATTCCCAAGTCATGATGGAGGCATGAATCACGGCGGTGACGGCTATTTGTAAGGGGTTTCCCACCCGGCCCGGACACAAAGGGGGCTTAGCGGAGGGGCAGCGTGTTCTCATGGCATTGTCTCCGGGACCACCCGCCCTCCCCCCCACGCTGTCCCACTGTCACTCAAACAATGCAACGCTACAAGTCCTGCTTCGCCCCCCCCAACCCCCGCCCTATTTACTCAGCCAGGCCCCTCCCGGCTCCCACCACCCACACTCTGGTGACACAGTGTTTTCTTAGCGGTGAATGTGGACCATTAGTCAACAGCTGGGCCCTCGATCCATTCAGAGGGTGAGCCGAGTCAAGTCAAGACACGGTGGCTTTAAGCCGGCCATGCTGCAATGGGGGAGGAGGGGGGGGGGGGTGAAGAACAACAGAACACGTAGAACAACAGAACTCGTTTTTACAAACATCGCGCAGAAAGCTGCAAAAGCTTAATTATTTGGGACTCTAATTTTACATTTTCCCTTTATTAAGTATGCGTTTTTCTTTAAATATGATATTATTCACGAGGTCTTCTCGACATGTTGCAATCAGCTGCTGCACCTGGGGGTGCAGGAAGCACCAAGGCCGAGTCCTCATGCTGCCGTGGGCGGGCTGTGAACCCGTGACCCTCCGCTGCATGTCGTCCCCTCTCCTTCTCCCCCATCTTTACCCAACAAAGACAAAATAAATCAGTCCAGTGGTTGACTGGAGGCTCCGACAGCCTGTGTGGAAACATGCACTAGTGTTGGCACGCGTCCGCCTCACCGAGCGCTTCCTCAGGTGTCAGCAAGCGGTTGCATCATCACTCCAACCTGAAAGTCAGGTGAGTAATGAGGAACACGAGACCCAGGATATCACAGGTATGCTGCTCGTGTTTTACCAAAGAGGCCAAGAGACTTTCAGATCAGTAAACCTGGATATAAATGTTTCATAGTGTGTTTATAGAGCTAGAGGGGAGCCGAGCTGCTCTCCAGGTCGCCGGTTCAACTCCGGTTTGGAGCGGTTGTGGAGGTCGTGCATCATGAGGGGAGTCGAGCTCCACTGCATCGTCACAACAATGCATTGAAAGTAGTTTATGAATGTGCAAACCCGAATCCTAATGCATGTTCTCATGGTTCTATAACACAATACAGCTGTCACAGGGCTGCAGCTGCGTATTGGACTGGATCAATGTGAAATCAGTATTCAGGAACCGCAGCTGACGGGTGTTATTGAGAGCAGGAGCTCTACGGGTCCCCCCGGAGGCCTCGTCTGGCTTTTTTTTGGCCCTTCGCCGGCCTGACTCTGTTGACTGGCGTCTCTCTGCAGGCTCGGGCGCGAGCCGGCTGGAGCGGCGCCCGGGGCTGTGTTGACCGCTCGGCAGGCAGGAGTCGATATGGCTCCGGGCTAAAGCGTCTGGGCCGAGCGCCGGGAGGGGGAGGAGCCCGGCTCGCACTCGGCATCGCACGTGGGGAATCAAGAGCGACTTTAATAACGAGCGACGCAGGACTCGAGTGCCCGGATCGTTCAGCGGACAGGCGGCAAAGAGGCCAAAAGCACCGAGCCAGAAACGATCAGAGATGATTGACAGTTACGAGACCCAACGGGAGCCGAGGGGGAACGATGGCGTTAACTGACAGGGATGACAATGTTTTGTCATATTTGTTATTTGACGGTGAGCGACCGACCGGCGGGAGGCGGGATGAAGGTCACGGGGAGGACGGATGGAGCGCTCGTCACCTGAATCGTGAGGGAAACCTTCACCTGTCCCAAACCTGACGGGTGGAAGCTCGTCAAGCAGTTCACTGGATGCGTCGCATGGAAACATCTCCATGAGCGGGATTTATTGGAAAAGTTTAAGTTTCAACGGACACATGCAACACACCTGCAAGTCATAGCAGAGGGTTTATTTGTGATTTGCGGCTGCACAATTACATAGAAAGTCAGTGCAGGGACGCAAGATGACGCGAATACGCAGAATTTGAGCCAATTTTGTTTATTCGGAAATTTGTGTGATGATGTCATCACTGTCGGCCTCGAATATGGAGGGAAACAATATTGTAGCTTTCAGATAGTAGCATGTATACGAGTGGCTGAATGTATCTGTATAAAGCAGACTGCCATTCAGAAGACGAGCATTTAAAAAGACGTTTGAATGACAGACCTGACGAAGCATGAACTCTGACTTTCTGCAAATGGGCCTCATGATGTATATTTTTTATTAATTTATTGAAATAAAAATCTGATCATACCTCCATAGTAAACCAGATGACTTGCTGGTATCAGTGTCTGCAGCTTGGACGCATCTAAAACTTCCACAACGTGCAATGCAGCCAAAGTGTGTGTTTCAGCAAAAATTTCACCATTTGGTGTGAACGCGGCTTTAAACCAAATTTAAGACCAAACCCTCTTTTTTTCTTTCTTTCATTCAAATCCCACCAAAGTAACTACGCATCTCGAGGTCTTTGCAGAACCGCGCTGCATGTATTTTTAACGCACAACCTTTTTCCAGGAATAACTCACTGGGGCCAACAGGAGATGGGTATTATAAAAGAAGCATTAAAAAGTAAACCGACGGCCTCGTTCCTGTGTTTTTTTAGGCGACGTGGAGACGCGGCGGCTGCTCCTTGCTCGCATCCCGGGAAGTTTGGTGTGTGGTGGAAATGCTAATGACGGTGAATCACAGGTCTCCGGTCCACGAGCTACAGGGAGCGAGGAAGTCGGGAGACCACCCAGCTCTGCTCCCCGGCTCTCTGAACCACTTAGTGCTGTAATTACAGGGGCGGGATGTGGATTAAGGCCCAGACAGAGCTTGTGTCTGCGTGCATCTCCACATCTCACCGGCCTTTCATCATCACAGGACGTTAGGTGAAAACGGAGAGGGGAGTTTGTACGAGTGTTAAAACACATTAGTGGTCCTCGATGCCTGAGGGGAGTCGCGTTGTAGCTGTTGAGACCTCGTTAAGGTCTCCGGATGAATCCTGGAAGTCACTCTTGGGAAAGATCCTGCAGATTCAGAGGAATGCTGTCAGGCTCGGTCCAGGGATCGAATAACGAGTCTTCATGCGTTGTTTGATTGTTTTGTCCAAACCAGCAGATGCAGTAATGAATATAAAACATACAACATGCTGTAACTGTGTGCAGGTTCATTGATCCTCAAGTCAGAGTCCAATTAACCTGAGCTGCATGTCTTTGGACTGCAGGAGGAAGCCGGAGAACCCAAACTCCACACAGAAGGACCGCCCAGCCCGGGGATTGAACCCCGGCCCCTCGGGCTGCGAGGCAACAGCGCTAACCACTGCAGTTTGTATTGTTTTTCTTTACATTTATATTGGAAATGTATTCATGCACAAATTTGCTCATCTCACAATTCATAGATAGACTAGTTGAGGACTTGAATTGTCTAAATCTTTATTAATACCATCCACTACAGGGACCTGTGAAAGTTAAACAATGTAAACTTATGCTACGTCTCCTGACTTCACAGTTTACCTCCTTTTTTATTGACCACTAAATCTCTGCAGGTATTATATGATTTAAATTCAATATACCGTCAACATTTAAAAAGCACATGCACATGCATGTTGCCGTCTCTCCTAACTTTGACTCCGCCCACTGCATGTTGAGCAGGATGCTCTGGGATCACTGCAGAGCTCACCTCTCCCGTCCATGAAACCCGACACCGGTGTTTAGTTGATGGGATAAACATCTGCATGAGATCCCGCAGCCCGCTGCGAGACGCGCCCGTGTTTTTGGTAGGAGAAAAAAAAAGAAAAAAAAGACGGAAAACAAACACGGCGTTCTGAAGGGAAGACGATGCCGGGGAGGCGGGGCCAGAGAGCGCCGGGCACCCCGGTCCACTTGGGCTCAGATTCTGGGAGATTCTGTCCTTAACGTGATTACCGGGAGATGACGGACTCCTGCAGACGAGGATGGACTCCCGAAATACTCTGACTATGGGAGTGCTGCTAAATGCATTTCCCAGAATTCCAAAGGCTCACCAGCCGGACCGCTTTCTGCAGAGATATTAATGTAGGATTCTTCTTGGGACAAACTATTAAATATAGGAGCTCGGTGGCTGCAGAGGGCCGAGTGCAGCCGGCCGACAGATGTGAGGAAAACCTTTTGTTTCAATGTGAAGAACAAACTTCCAATCGGAATACACGCGTATGGAAGCATCCACGTTTATGTTTCTGCAGCGTTCCTCTTTAATGTGTCACCTGTGTGTAAAACACAAAGCAGAGCGAACGGATCAAACGGCTCCTAAACCGCCTCCGTGAGCGCCGCGCGTCACGCTAGCTATCGAGCAACCGGCTCGCCAGCAGAATGCATGAAATGTTGCCGTTGTACATTCCTGCAAACCCCAGAAGGGATGAACACAAAATACATTTTCATGAGTGTGTGTGTGTGTGTGTGTCTTATCAGCTGTGTATCACGCTCGCAGGAGGGTTGATCACGCTGTGAAGCGACAGCGTGGAGACGGGTGTGAAGCAATAAAGTAGCAACGGGAACGAGCTGGGAACACATCGGGTTACGCTCCGGTTTGGGGAAAAGGAAACATTAGAAGCGGTTGAGGAACTGGAAGTTCTGAGATTAGTTTGTATACATCTGCTTTGACAAAGTGTCCTTCACACACACACACACACACACACACACACACACACACACACACACACACACACACACACACACACACACACACACACACACACACACACACACACGCCCTCCTCCCTGCTCAGCAGTTGTTCTGGATGAGAACATCAGATAAAAGTGATGTCATTAACAGTGGAGTTGCTTTTTCTCTGCCTGAGTGTGAACGCTCTCGTCCTGCGTCGCCTCTAAATATGAAATGTTGATGCAAACTGACGTCCAGACTCGTGTCTCTCGTCCAATGTGGATTCTGATCTCAATGCATTTCCAGTTTGGGCTGGTTGGCATCGCTGAGTGTGTAGAGCCTGCACATCTCTTACTCCGAATAAAAGGTTTATTTTGACCAAATCAGGGCTGTTGGTGGTGCAAACCAAGACCAAGACTTTTATTTTGTAGGGGAGTAATTAAAGCGTGTTTTACGACGCGCTGAAGCTGTTCTGCTGTTTCATAATAAGGATATTTTCTTGGCGTCAGGGGATGTTTCTCAGACAATAAAAACTTGTGTAATGCGTCGCTCATCACTCGGCGGGTTTGCCAGGATGCTGCCGACCAGAACGCCGGCGCTGGAGATCAACAGTGACGCCATCGCTGCAGCGATGTGTCTCCGTAAATCACAGCTCACAAAGCGCCTCGCTGACAGGCTTTTGTAACGTGGCTGGTTTCATGAGACGCAGGTGAATGCAATTATTTTTGATCCATTTCAATAATATTTAATAATGTTTCACCAAAATGTTAAAGCTTGAGCTTCAACTTCAATCGAGGCCGTTCACTATGGATACGGAGCCACTGGATCGTTCAGTTAAGTTTTATACATGTTCAGGGTTCTTACATATCTGACCAATGGAGTTCCAGGACTTTTCCAGGACTTTAAACCAAATTCCCATGACCAAACATTTAGTGAAATCTGGGTGTGTCCATGAAAAAGTGATAAAATGTAGTATTTAAACTAACAATGAGGATTCCAAAGCATACAGTATTCCTTAAAGGACACAAATGAATGAGAGACAATAGTTTGATTAAAAGAATAAACATTTATAGATATACTCAGCGTATGCCTGCTTATATTTTGAGTCTTTCTTTTAAAAGCATATTCATTATTTCAAACTCAGCGTAAATGAACCACATGAACACATGAATATAACATTTACATGACTTTTACTCAACTTTGGGGATTTTTTTTTTTCAAGGACTTTTCCAGGCCTGGAAATAACCATTATATGAAGCCTGAGGTCTCTTGGTGAACCTTAAAAATAAAATGTTTGTAATAAACTGAACTTCAGGCCCCAATTTAATTCTTTCACCAAAAAAAAAGATGTTCTTGATTCCTATAAAACATCCATGAGAGATGTGAAAAAATAATGCATTGGAATATGACGTTTCACAAATCAACAGGGCCAAAACAAAGATCACACACACACACACACACACACACACACACACACACACACACACACACACACACACACACACACACACACACACACACACACACACACACACACACACACAGCTTCAGTGGTTGGAACATTTACACTAAATGCACCGGACTAAAAGTGTCTTGTTTTAAAAATAGAAATCTAATTTGTATAGTACGCTAAAAAAAGACATTCCCGTCTGGGAAAGCTCATCCATTCTTCCAGCCAGGACTCTTCATGACCACCCAGTTACAGAAACATGTAATTCACCACATGGCAGCAGCTCCCAGACGTCCACATGTCAGGAACAACCGGCGCTCCTGCCGCTGCACACTTAATGAATTAGCTGTTTTGGGTTTGAGACTGTGTGTGCAGCTCCAGTTCAATTACAATGCACTGTTCTGGCAGTGGAGAGGATGGAAAAGAAAGGGGGATGGGGAGGAGGAGGAATGGAGAGAAAAAAGAGGAGCAACCCGGAGAGAGCGTGGAGGGGATGAAATGAGAAGCCAAGCTGGGCTGCAGAGACGGGAAGAGAGGAAAATAAAAGGGAGAGATTTACATGTGAGATGTCAGAATATTACAATATGATAAAAGACGAGAAGAATAGGTGATGGAAAGATGCTCAGAGAGAGCGAGAGAAGAAGAACAGAACACAGAAAGTGTTGGCATGCAAACCACCGCGATGCGTTCAATGTCCGGACCAAAAATACATATTGGTAAATAAATTCACAACGAGCGCCCTTAGTGGACTCACTTTCTGGCTTTATAATGTTATGCAACAAGCTTAAAGCGTTGGTCTCCTGGGTGAAAGTCCTGTGTAACGAACCACAGCAACCATAACACTACAGTAAATACACAACAACTAACCTTTCTTTGCGTAACGTTATATAACAAGAGTGAAAAACCTATGATAACAACGGTACGTAACACAGGACTCGACCAGCGGTCTCCTGGGTGAAAGTCCTGTGTTTGCACGTTTTATTTGCTCTGACGATGCAAAAAAAAAGTTTCAACAAATGTGATTTGCAGAAACAGACCAGTTTATTTATGGTGACTGGGCTGAAAAAAAGGAAAGAAAAACAGAGGAGATGAGAGACATTATGAAGTGTAGGAAGAAAAGGAGAGGTGGTGAGACGAGTGCGGAGGAGGAGAGGAGATTAGAAGGGAGGACACGAGGGAGAGAGGGAAAAGAGGAGAAGATGCCAGAAAAAACAAAGAAAAAAACGATGGAAGACAATCGCCAATAAAACAGGAGACGAGGAGGTTAACGTGTGGAGGAAGAGGAGGAGGTGAGGAAGAAGGAGAGCGAAGGGGAAGTGGGCGACCCCGAAGGTCAGGGAGAGCCGGGCAGCACCGCCGGCCTCCCACAGAGAAACCACTGACCTCGAACAAAGAGGAGAGATGGTAGAGACTGAGAGAGGAGGAGGAGGAGGGGATGAAGAGGTGGAGGGGATGAAGTGAGGAAACAGCGAACAGGAGAGACGGACAAACAGAGAAGGGAAATAAACGACTATCTGTGTTTCTGTGTTTCGATGAACACACGTCTGTAAATAGATTGGTCTTGGCAGGTGCAGCTGGAGACCTGGGAAGAGGCACGATGCATTCAGGGAACGCAGGAGAAAAAAAAGCCATTCAATCAGAAAAATAAATTCTCAGCTGCAACAAAAAAGACAAACGGATAAAGAATTATTATCCCGACTTATCTACCTCACTGCTATTTTTAGTCAAATTACCTCAACACTCCGGCTTTTGCTAATTCAGACACACACACACACACACACACACACACACACACACACACACACACACACACACACACACACACACACACACCTCTGCTTTGTTCTAAGGAAGAAGTGAAAACAACTGTCCTTCATATTTGGACCGAGCAGAGAGACTTTACAACCAACAAACAGGGGAGAGAGAGAGAGAGAGAGAGAGAGAGAGAGAGAGAGAGAGAGAGAGAGAGAGAGAGGGAGAGAGAGCAACACAAAAGCATCTTCTTCTTTCTTCTTTCTTTTTGCTTACGCCACAATGCCGCACCAATAAAACCACCACAGAAGAAGAAGATGAACCCGGAGGGCGTCACGGCACAAAGCGTCTGGAGTGTTGTTGATTCAGCAGACTGTTTTTTAACACACACACACACACACACACACACACACACACAGACACACACACACACACACACACACACACACACACACACACACACACACACACACACACACACACACACACACACACACACACACACACACACACACACACACACACACACACACACACACACACACACATCCATCAATCCATTCTATTGACAGACTATAACTCACACACACAGTGTGTAACCTGTATTTATATATAAATATATAAATACCTGAAAGTTTAAAGTTGTCAGCTAAACAAAAGCTTCTTTTGTGGACGTGAGCGTCGGCCTGGAGGCGTTGCCGTCTCTCCTTCAACAGAAGGAATGCAACATTGAGTTATGTTGGCCTTCTGGAGGCGGAGTCATTTCCACGTCTTTGTTTTTATGAATAAATCAGAAGGCAGAATAAATACAATGAGAAACGTCTCTTCAGGCTGAATGAGCTTGAAGCAGCATCATCTCCAGCAGACGTGATCCAGTCAACGCCACAGACGGTGTGTGTGTTCACAGCCTCCACCGTGCACGGCAGCGGCGTGCACATGTGCATGTGTTGTGTGTGCGTTGTGCCGGCGGACTAATTCCCCTCTCTGTTTACGGCTCGTTAGGGATGAAAGGGGGGGGGGGGGGAGGCTAATGGGGATTATTACTTTCTTAGCTGATTAGGGAAGTTAGCTACTGTTTCAGTAAAAAAAAACTAGCCAAGTGTGGCACACACAGATGCACACGAACATACACACACACACACACACACACACAAACACATATACATGCACATACACACACATATATACACACACACACATATATATGCACATACACACACACATATACACACATACATGAACATACACACACACATACACACACACACACATACATGTACAAGCACACACACATACACATATATACATGCACATACATACATATACACACACACATTTACACACACATACACACACGCACACACACACACACACACACACACACACACACACACACACACACACACACACACACACACACACACACACACACACACACACACACACACACACACATATACATTATCGTGAACCTTGTGCTCTGAAGCCAGTGGGTTGTAGTTGTGGTTCTTTACTATTTTACTAAATTACTAATACTTTATTATTATATTATTTCTAACTGTTAATTCACACCCTTTCATCCTCAATTACTATAATAAATAAAATCAACTGTAAAAGCTTCGTCTCAGTCCAGTTCATAACATTTTGACTTTCTGTGTCTTTATTGCCCTGGCTGATGATGAAGACGATGATGAAGGTGACTTCTAGAGCCGAGGTGCAGTCACTCCACTGCCACGCGTCTCTCCTGCAGCTCCCATGATGCAACTGCAGGCCAACGTCTTCCCTCGCAACGAGAAGAGGAGGCGGGGCTTCATGCTGGTTACAGAAACCGTGCACGCGCCCGCCAATCACGTGCACGGTGGCGGGAAAAGACTGTTGTGTCGTGCACAACGTAAGAGTGTTCCTCGTAAACATATGTTGCACTGACTGGTTCCCACTCTTCTCCCAGTACAGGATGGTTCCCACTCTTCTCCCAGTACAGGATGGTTCCCACTCTTCTCCCAGTACAGGATGGTTCCCACTCTTCTCCCAGTACAGGATGGTTCCCACTCTTCTCCCAGTACAGGACGGTTCCCACTCTTCTCCCAGTACAGGACGGTTCCCACTCTTCTCCCAGTACAGGATGGTTCCCACTCTTCTCCCAGTACAGGATGGTTCCCACTCTTCTCCCAGTACAGGATGGTTCCCACTCTTCTCCCAGTACAGGACGGTTCCCACTCTTCTCCCAGTACAGGATGGTTCCCACTCTTCTCCCAGTACAGGACGGTTCCCACTCTTCTCCCAGTACAGGACGGTTCCCACTCTTCTCCCAGTACAGGACGGTTCCCACTCTTCTCCCAGTACAGGACGGTTCCCACTCTTCTCCCAGTACAGGACGGTTCCCACTCTTCTCCCAGTACAGGACGGTTCCCACTCTTCTCCCAGTACAGGATGGTTCCCACTCTTCTCCCAGTACAGGATGGTTCCCACTCTTCTCCCAGTACACGATGGTTCCCACTCTTCTCCCAGTACAGGATGGTTCCCACTCTTCTCCCAGTACAGGACGGTTCCCACTCTTCTCCCAGTACAGGACGGTTCCCACTCTTCTCCCAGTACAGGACGGTTCCCACTCTTCTCCCAGTACAGGACGGTTCCCACTCTTCTCCCAGTACAGGACGGTTCCCACTCTTCTCCCAGTACAGGACGGTTCCCACTCTTCTCCCAGTACAGGACGGTTCCCACTCTTCTCCCAGTACAGGACGGTTCCCACTCTTCTCCCAGTACAGGATGGTTCCCACTCTTCTCCCAGTACAGGATGGTTCCCACTCTTCTCCCAGTACAGGATGGTTCCCACTCTTCTCCCAGTACAGGATGGTTCCCACTCTTCTCCCACTCTTCTCCCAGTACAGGATGGTTCCCACTCTTCTCCCAGTACAGGATGGTTCCCACTCTTCTCCCAGTACAGGACGGTTCCCACTCTTCTCCCAGTACAGGATGGTTCCCACTCTTCTCCCAGTACAGGATGGTTCCCACTCTTCTCCCAGTACAGGATGGTTCCTACTCTTCTCCCAGTACAGGACGGTTCCCACTCTTCTCCCAGTACAGGATGGTTCCCACTCTTCTCCCAGTACAGGATGGTTCCCACTCTTCTCCCAGTACAGGATGGTTCCCACTCTTCTCCCAGTACAGGACGGTTCCCACTCTTCTCCCAGTACAGGATGGTTCCCACTCTTCTCCCAGTACAGGATGGTTCCCACTCTTCTCCCAGTACAGGATGGTTCCCACTCTTCTCCCAGTACAGGATGGTTCCCACTCTTCTCCCAGTACAGGATGGTTCCCACTCTTCTCCCAGTACAGGATGGTTCCCACTCTTCTCCCAGTACAGGATGGTTCCCACTCTTCTCCCAGTACAGGACGGTTCCCACTCTTCTCCCAGTACAGGACGGTTCCCACTCTTCTCCCAGTACAGGACGGTTCCCACTCTTCTCCCAGTACAGGACGGTTCCCACTCTTCTCCCAGTACAGGACGGTTCCCACTCTTCTCCCAGTACAGGATGGTTCCCACTCTTCTCCCAGTACAGGATGGTTCCCACTCTTCTCCCAGTACAGGATGGTTCCCACTCTTCTCCCAGTACAGGATGGTTCCCACTCTTCTCCCAGTACAGGATGGTTCCCACTCTTCTCCCAGTACAGGATGGTTCGCACTCTTCTCCCAGTACAGGATGGTTCCCACTCTTCTCCCACTCTTCTCCCAGTACAGGATGGTTCCCACTCTTCTCCCAGTACAGGACGGTTCCCACTCTTCTCCCAGTACAGGATGGTTCCCACTCTTCTCCCAGTACAGGACGGTTCCCACTCTTCTCCCAGTACAGGATGGTTCCCACTCTTCTCCCAGTACAGGATGGTTCCCACTCTTCTCCCAGTACAGGACGGTTCCCACTCTTCTCCCAGTACAGGACGGTTCCCACTCTTCTCCCAGTACAGGATGGTTCCCACTCTTCTCCCAGTACAGGATGGTTCCCACTCTTCTCCCAGTACAGGATGGTTCCCACTCTTCTCCCAGTACAGGACGGTTCCCACTCTTCTCCCAGTACAGGATGGTTCCCACTCTTCTCCCAGTACAGGACGGTTCCCACTCTTCTCCCAGTACAGGATGGTTCCCACTCTTCTCCCAGTACAGGATGGTTCCCACTCTTCTCCCAGTACAGGATGGTTCCCACTCTTCTCCCAGTGCACGAGGGACCCAGCATGGATCCCAAAGAGCTAGTCCAGCTAACCGTCCATTAGCATGTTTTAGCATCGTGCATCGCAACATAAATCAAAAGACACAACAGTGCATGATGATGATGATGATGAAGGCCGTGACACAGACATCATCGTGTCGCTGTCGGCGCTCAGCGGCTCAGAGCCGAGGGAGAGGGGAACCCCGCTGAGAGGAAAGTCCACCGCACAGCTCATCACACACACACACACACTGGAGTGTGTGTGTGTGTGTGTGTGTGTGTGTGTGTGTGTGTGTGTGTGTGTGTGTGAGCCAGAGACAGAAAGAAGGAATTATAGCAGTGCTGCTGCTATAATTCCTCACAGCTCCTCATGATGGACTCCTACTCTCTCTCAGTGATGATGATCCATGTTCCCTCGTGGTGTTTCCTGTTGGCACTAACATCTGTTTGTGGAGCCAGAAACCTAAACTTCAGTGTCTCCTCCCTCCCTTCTTAAGCTCCTCCCCCCCTTCCCAAGTCTCCCCCTCCTCGCTGACTGAAGGTTAAATGCACACTTATCTTGAATCGCAGCAGGACATTACATAATCTTCTTATCAATCTTTACCCCGTTTTCTTCCTCTTATCTCGACGATCGGAATTTCTCAACTTCGGTGGTGCTGTCGCGTCGCTGATGCAATTTAGATTACTCCCCCCTCCTACTCCCCCCCCCCCCCCCCCCCCCCCCCCAGGGGGCGGAACGGTGCCTCAGCAGGTTAAGGCGAATCTCCCCGTACCTGCACCATCGTAGATTCAAATCTCGTCCTTCCTCGTCTCCTCCCGTCTCCTCTTCCTCACAGTTCTCCTCTTCGCCGCTCCTCTTCCAGCTCGTGACCTTCAGCCTCTCTCCATCCCGTCGTTCCCGTCCTTCCTTCAAAACAATCCAAATCCTGCCGTTAAAAATACCGACGTGGATTCTTTCACCGGCCAAGAGCAAGATTTCCAAATCTCCGATCAGCTGGTTTTTGTTTGACTTTAAACTCCTAATGAGCAGTTTTATCTCCCACACTCACGTCGGCCGTGAGAGGAGACTCACGTCGCTCGGATTCATCCCTCCGTCGCCGAATGAGAGAATGACGAAGCTGTTTTGGGTTAATTAGGGACTCGACCCCGCGGGGACGGGCCGACCCGGGTTATCTCTAAGCGCCGCGTGGCCAACACGGCTTAAAACAGCAGATATTTACATTTAGAGTGGATCTAATGGCCCGACAACCCCGGACAGGAACTTTAACCACTCGCAGTCAAAAGGAAACAAATGCGTTTAAGTGCCGGCTTTTTAAAAAGTAATTAACCCGTTTGTTCAAATGTCACGGTTCGTGAGTTTTTTATTTTTATTTTTTTTTTTCACACAGAGTGAAGGTTTGATTAGACACGTCTGTTATCCACTTAAAGGATATCTGTCGTTCCATCTCGCCGCCGCGTCCGGAGACAAATGGCCATTTCTGACTCTCGATTGGTTGAATCAGAAAGTTAACGTCAAATCGGAGAGAGAGAGAGAGAGAGAGAGAGAGAGAGAGAGAGAGAGAGAGAGAGAGAGAGAGAGAGAGAGAGAGAGAGAGAGAGAGAGAGGGAGAGAGAGAGAGAGAGAGGTGTCTCACTTCCTATTTAGAAATGAGGTAAATCAGCATCTGGTATCTCTCTCCGGCTCGCTGATCAAATTGTTCCTGCTCCACACGTACAACGTACACTGAAACACACACATGCACTAACGTGCACTAACGTGCACTAACATGCACTAACGTGCACGCTCTCATGCCTCCATTGTCCTGCAAACACCTTCCGTGCAGGTGCATCTTCTCAAATGTTTTCCCTCGTTTGGAGCAGGCTTCTCATAGTTGAATGACTATGATGTCACTGAGGACACACACACACACACACACACACACACACACACACACACACACACACACACACACACACACACACACACACACACACACACACACACACACACACACACACACACAGGTGATTGGGGGAGTGGGATGTCGGCCGGTTGCATTATTGATCCATCTGACATTTTGCTCACCAGGTTGTTTGAGGGTTTTCTGTCTCGTTCCCAAACAAGTGAACTGCATTATAAATAACGTCTCCAGGGAAAAGTTATTTCTTCTGGAAAACGTGTGTGTTTGTTACTTAAGTTACGGACATGAATCGAAACATTACATTACAT
This sequence comes from Cottus gobio, assembly GCA_023566465.1. Taxonomy (NCBI): domain Eukaryota; kingdom Metazoa; phylum Chordata; class Actinopteri; order Perciformes; family Cottidae; genus Cottus; species Cottus gobio. The sequence continues at coordinate 2,605,764 of CM042230.1, read as the reverse complement.
TACATTATTACATTTCATTTAGCTGACGCTTTTATCCAAAGCGACTTACATGATATACAGTAGACCATAGACACAGCAACGGTGAGCAATGAGGGTTAAGTGTCTTGCTCAAGGACACAACGACACAGACTGCCGGAGCCGGGGATCGAACCACCGACCTTCTGATTGAAAGACCGACTTGCTAACCACTGAGCCACAGTCGCCCCAGAAACAAGTCAGTGTTGGCGTTTGCTCACATGGGACACGGACAGCGGTCACCTGTGTGATGGTCCAGACTCTGTTTACCCACGCAGACATGTCAGAGGATGTTCAAATGTAATTGACAAAGCAGATTTATGAAATGAGAAATCCTTTTGAGGAGACCTCAGAGGAGCTTATTGCTCATTGGCTAATGGGACAAATCGCTTAGTTGCGCTTCCAATACTACAAAACAATATCATAAAATATTATCAGAATCAGAACCATTTATTGCCATGTTTGTTTTCACATTCAAGGAATTTGTCCTGGAGGAAGGTGCATACATTTAACATTTAACAGTAAACAGAGTGCAATAAATGCAATTCTGTACAATATCTTGTATATTCAAGTATCCCTCTGTATATTCAATATTCTTCTACTGTTTTTTATTTTTATTATTATGTTTATTACTGTTTACTGTTTATTTATATTACTTGTTTTTTGAGCAATGCTGCTGTAATCCTGTAATTTCCCCACTGCGGGACTAATAAAGGATTATCTTATTCTATCTTATCTTATAAATGGGAATGAATGAATATTTACAATTGAACAGTAGAATATAAAAATAAGATAAAGTGCATTGATCTGGATGTCCTGGAATCAATGGAGAACGGGACGGAAATGTCGAAGGGCAACGCGATGGTGTTGCATATGAAGCAGCAACGCAACCTCCTGGGCAATCAGCACCACTGGTGTGACTCCAACGTCCATAAGCATCACTTACGTCCTTGTAAAGGTAATTCTGTCCCCACACTTTCATGTAAGTTGAGCGTTTAAGGAAACACACACACCCTCCCCATCGGCGATGACACACACACACCCTCCCCATCGGCGATGACACACACACACACACCCTCCCCCCCTCAAACCTGTTGCAACACACTCCGTACGCCGGCTCTCTGCAGCACAGCTGTGCGCCGCTGACGCAACGCCGGGCGCTCCGGCTGAAAGGCCCTGCCGCTCCGCCCCCGGCACAAGAGAACCATTGTGGGGAACGCTGAGCGCCAGCGACAGCTGGACCCCACGGTGGTTTATCTGGGACCCCCGACCCGCCGGCGATGACAGGGTCAGCTTCAGCCACAGAGCTGGACCCCGTCCACGGCCGGCGGAGGATAGCGTGATGGATGTGTGTGTGGACAGGCCGGAGGACGATCATTTTACTGGTTCTGCACTTTGAAGTGTGTGTTGATGAGCATGTTGTGTGTTGAATGTACAGGAGGTGTGTGTGTGTGTGTGTGTGTGTGTGTGTTTATCATTTTTGTACTCACAGATTTGCTCTTCAAAACTTTTCCGTGAAAAACAGACATTGCAACTTTTAGGCAAAGCTCAGTCTCAAGTGTAGTTTTCAACTTGTTACTTTGTAACAGATAATGATGTCATGCAACGAGTGTGAGGAAATTAAGAATTATATTGTTTCAAATCATTTTATATACAATAAAAGGGGTAAAAATTGCCACAGAGGCAGGAAAAGATGATATTAATGTATTGCATCATATAAAAAGCCCTCCCTCCTCCATGTAACCCCACACAGATGTCGAGGTGTGTGTCCGTCATCGGGTGTGTATATTTATGAGAGGATTATGATTGGACCTCGGCTTCCTGCGACCTTTGACCCAAGTTGATCCCTCCTAGGTTATTGGCTCATGAGTGATGCTCACGCTCTCCTTTGATATATTCACAGGGCTTCATGCTTTGACAGAAAGCCAAACACACACACAGACGATGAAAGGACCAGACAAGTACGTGAAAGCTATCACATAAACCCAAAACTAATTTTCCAGGAGGTCCAAGTTACAAATCCACCTTCAGATAGCAAAAAGAAGAAGAAGAAGAAGAAGAAGAGGAGAAGTGCTTGTATCGACCATAACAACATGATGCAACGCTTGCAGCTCTGAGTTGTAAGTCAAATGTAACACCTGTCTGGGTTCGGCTGAAATATTTCTCAGTCTGAGATTCTTCACCACGTATTTTTGACACAAAATGGTCATTTTCTCGGTAGGCGAAGAAGAAATATTAAAAACCAGACGCTAGTGCGTATAAATAAAGAAGCTTAAGGATGAACGTCTAGAATCCTGATGAACGTGTTACCTGTCTGACTCTTTTAAGAGAAGAGCTGACAACCACTTTCAAAATGTTTATTTTAAAAAAGAAATAAAAAAGAATCACTTGGGAGGCAGCGATGTTTCTCTGAGAGCTAAAGCAATTCCCCTCACCAGCTAACGTTGACATGAGGAAGCAAACGAGGCCCGGGAGTGAATCCCATCATTTCCCATATTGTCTCCAGACTTTTCGTGGAGAGGACCTTTACTTTCGGTTTGGTTGAAGGAGTAGTTTGACTTTTTGGAAAATATGCTTCTTTTCTTTACCGCTGAGAGCTAGATGAGCTTCTTAAACCCAGTTTCTTCATACTGGAAAACCAAACTAGATGGTAGGTTGAAGAAAAAGATGGTGGTTTTGGGTTTTGTACCAGACTTTGTTGCTCTTTATACTACGTCACCTGACTTCCTCCTTTGCACCCATCATAATTAAAACAACCTTTTTAACCCCAGTTGAACACAGCCATTTTTCTCAAAAATTCCGAATGGTTTGCATCCCATACTAATACAGAATAATTGAATAATTTCAAAAGGTTTAATATACAGAAAACACTTGTGAGAGTAGTTAAGAGGTTCATATAGCAATATATGTGTAACTGGTTTATTGTATAATAGCACTATGTGTTAACAGTATTTCTGCAAAGTTAAATATTTTTAGTAATTCATTTGGTGCACATTTCATGTACCGTCGGTTTAGGTCCGCTAAGAGACAAAATGCCCTAACTTTCTTCCTGGACATTGAACGCCTCTCGTTCCATAACAGAGGAGCTCTGCTCAAGCCGATGCATCAATACATACCAAGCAAGGCCGTGTGGAATATCGTTTCATCCATAAGTAAGTCATATTTCAGTTTTGTGGCTGGAATGTGGTTGATATCATGCTGAGGCTTTTTGTCTCACCGGATTGGTGGATTCTGTAGGTCGTACGTTTTCCAGAAAGGTGGCTAATCATGTGTAGCATCAAGCTAGGGGAGAGCTCTCTCAAGTCCTCTCGAGTCATATTTATGGATTAAATTAATATTTATGGTTGAAATGTGTTATAAACATGTAAAATGGACTTATATGGCTGTGCAGTATTTTTTGCTATATCACATCAATGGCTCTGGTATCGATTCATGGGAGTACGACGACTTGGAGAGTGAGGAAGACCTCCTGATGAAGAATTCAGCCCCCATTTTCGGGGGCTGCTGGCGCTCATAAGGGGCTCATAAGGTTTTAATGCAAATATGGCTCGTAATAAGTTGTCCTCCTCAAAGATCGGCTGCTGAAATTCCCAAACACTTGCCACTTGTGTTCAGTGATGCTACATGCTGTCAGGACATTTTTTTTAGGGTTTACATTTTCCTGGCTTTTTCGTGTACCGAACTCTGCCACTTGACTTCCTTTGTGCCACTGGCTTCTACTTTAATAATTAAAAGATGTATAAGCTTTCATGAACTGTGAATACGTTGAATGTCTTTAGAGGATGTATAATGAATGAACAGCTGAGCCGCTGGAGGATGAGCCAAAGATGGTGTTTTCTTTCTTTTTTTCTTCTCTTGACATATCACATGCTAGCATGTCATGCATATTTCATTGGGCATGTCTGGTTGGGCTGCTGCTTGCCTAGGGAGCCGGGCAGATGTTGCATTTGCCTTCGTCTGTGTGTGTGTGTGTGTGTGTGTGTGTGTGTGTGTGTGTGTGTGTGTCAGAAGATACAAATAAAGCATAAAAATGTGTATGTGGGTGTGTACCTGACTGTGGGGTTTGGGATTGATCTAAAATCTCTCTGGACAGGTGGATGGAGTCGGAATATCTACACTGATGTTTCACTTTACTACAGGTTGAAATACTGGTCTAAAATACACACATTATAATATTAATATTATGAGTTATGACAGGAGCGTGTGTCATTATTTCAACATCAAAGTGGGAACTTATTTGTTTGAACTTGTCGATGTAAAGTACATGATAACCGCACAATATAATGGCTATAGCACAATGACACCATCTGCTCTAAGATTGGTTCTCTTTCATAATGCTACTGCATCTGCCATACTTATGTCCATACTTATGAAGGTAGTAAAATAATTACATGGAGGCTTTGTAGTTTGAGCCAAGAGGACGAACTTTGTATTGCTTGGAAAACAATTTGCACATTTCTGTGTGTTTGGCACAGCTAACGGCAGCTAACGGAACTGCCGGTACACTTGCTGCTGAGTACATCGCGGCAAGTCAGCCGCTGCTATTGGGAGCACACGGCCTGGTGAGTTTTGAGTTTCATTTTTGAAAGGATTGTATGAATCCAGCCCATTGTTGTCTCGGCATGCGGTTAGCCAATTGGTTGTATTTATTAAACAACACAGCCGTGGTCGTTGCAGACACACCTGGCGGAGATCTACACACTACTGAGTGCACCGTTAAAATGCAACACAACATCATGCTAGTTTGTAAAATACTCACAAAATGCATTCTATTAGATTTGTGTTCAGATACACCAAGTAAACAATTTATTTTTTACTCGGCACTACTTCTTTTTCAGGATATTACATTATTAAAAGAAAGTTAGGGTTTAGTCAACAAGATCATTAAGCTAGATTTATAAAAAGAGCACTTAATTGACTTTTCATTGAGATTGGAACACAATGAAAGAAATTAACAATTTGTGTCCATGTCCACAAAACCAATAGAATGCATTTTGCACTACAAATAGTGATTTAAGACACACAACAAAAGAAATATTCTACAGTATTATTTTTCTCCTACGCTGGGTTTAAACCGGGGTTTCAGAAAACGCTGTCATGGGTTAGAAGAGTTTTTTTCTGTAGAACGATCGTTTGATTTGGCACATGAAGTCGCTTTTGCATCAACTGATTGACACCATCCTTTTTAACAGCCTGTCACAACACAAGTTTGGGTTTTCTTTATTTCAGTTTCTCTGAGGTTAAGCTGGAGCTCAGGTGACTTGATGTATTTCACTTTTCTTTGCATCAGTATTAAGAGGTGCTTTAACAACACAGCAGTCTATTGAGACAGGAAAACTGAGGCAAACAGTTTTAAAGGCCGATGGGGAATACTTTAATTTACATGGAGAAGCATAAAGCGAGAAACTCAGGAATAAATTAAAATTGTCTAAATCACCGGCAATAAAAGCAACCAGTACTCAGAAGTGAAAAGTGAAATCCACGGTCCACAAACTAAAGGCATATTCTTCTAGTCAGTACAATATGCATCTACTTTACCTTTAAAAATCATATTTAAGTGATTAACAGAGCAGAGACCCACAAAGACAAGTGCTCAGACGACAACAACACTTGAAATTAGCGACCGATGCAATATTAGCATCGGCTGCAGGTTTTTACCTCTGAATATTGAATAATTTGAAGTTAGTAGCAATAGTTTTGCTTCCATTCCTCTTGGAAATAACTCCAACTGTGGGGCAACTGTGGGTCAGTGGTTAGCAGGTCTGACTTTCAATCGGAAGATCGGTGGTTCAAACCCCGCTCAGCCATTCCATGGTTGTTGTGTCCTTGAGCAAGACACTTAACCCTAATTGCTCACTGTTACTGTGTCTACAGTAACGGCCAGGCTTCCCTTGGAAAAGAGGTCATTGTATCTCAATGGGACCGACCTGGTTAAATAAAGGTTAAAAAAAAAAAAACTCTGCGCTGACTCAGTGGTATTGATTGTTTTCTTGTTGTTTCCCAGTGACAATGCATTTTACGTTCCTCAAAAGTAGGAATTGAGCTGATTTGGATGCAACTATGCTTAAACTATGCAAATAATCCCGGGAGACGATGTATTTTGAAGCAGCCTCCTTGTTCTTCAAACGCTCGTCCTCGTCTAGTTACTCCTCATGCATCATGTATGGATATTTGTTTGATGCCGTTTTCAATTCACTGAGTCCATTTGTTTCGGCATCGGTGTTCATCAAAATCACGCTAATGCCGAAGCCTTCGGCTCAATCAATACTATTCAACTCCTCCTGAGACTCTCCAGAAGTGTCAGAGTTGACTCTACTTTGATTATCGTATTCTTCACGCGAAAATGTATGTTTCATAAGAAACACCTTCAATGTTTATATTAATTCGACATGAAGGCGATCAAACAGAGAAAGTTTTCCATGAGCTACACTGTTGAGTTGGTCTGCAGGTTCTCCGTCAGCCCACATCGTTATATATTGTGCGTGTTGAAAGACGTATCGCTCGCTGCCCTTGAAAGCCTGAGCACCGAGACGTAAATGAATGGGCCTTTGCCACCTCTTGTATGCGTCTTTATTTATTTTTTAACACATTGCTCATTTTAATTGTTAGCATTGGAGTGCGGCCAAGGTTTCCTTGTGGCCGTATTGCTTTTGGCTGTTTGCAGGTCTCTGGGAATTGTTTTTCCAGACTTGGAGAGTTGCCCCACCTCCTCCTGAAGTCTTAGCCGGGCCGAGAACGGAGCCCTGGGGTGCTCCTCGTTTCCTGTGAACACATACCGAGTCAACAACGGGACACGCAACTCACAAGCGATCACGTCCACACTCAGAACTGTGCCCGCGAACAAGCCCCCGCTCCAGCATCTTGTAAGTATTACGTCCATGAGCAGCTATTCTGCGTTAGCAAGTTACTAAGGATGTGGAGGTCATGGTGGTGAACGGACCTATGGGTGTGTAACTGTAATGTTGGTTTCCTGGGTCCTTCTCTTTAATTTCCTTAATTAATACTCTGCTGTTTTGTTGTATATATTGATTAATGCAAATGGCTTTTCCCCAGTTGCACCTTAACCACGCACATGTTATAGGTCTTGTAGGTCCACATGTAGATCTTGTAAGTCCACATGTAGATCTTGTAAGTCCACATGTAGATCTTGTAGGTTCACATTTAGGTCTTGTAGTTCCACTTTTAGGTCTTGTAGGTCCACATGTAGGTATTGTAATGTAGGTCTTGTAGGTCCACATCTAGGTCTTGTAGGTCCACATGTAGGTAATGTAGGTCTACATGTAGGTCTTGTAGGTCCACGTGTAGGTCTGGTAGGTCCACATGTAGGTCTGGTAGGTCCACATGTAGGTCTGGTAGGTCCACATGTAGGTAATGTAGGTCTACATGTAGGTCTTGTAGGTCCACGTGTAGGTCTGGTAGGTCCACATGTAGGTCTGGTAGGTCCACATGTAGGTCTTTAGGTCCACATGTAGGTCTTGTAGGTCCACATGTAGGTCTTGTAGGTCTACATGTAGGTATTGTAGGTCCACATGTAGGTATTGTAGGTCTACATGTAGGTCTTTAGGTCCACATGTAGGTCTTGTAGGTCCACATGTAGGTATTGTAGGTCTACATGTAGGTCTTTAGGTCCACATGTAGGTCTTGTAGGTCCACATGTATGTCTTGTAGGTCCACATGTAGGTCTTTAGGTCCACATGTAGGTCTTTAGGTCCACATGTAGGTATTGTAGGTCCACATGTAGGTCTTGTAGGTCCACATGTAGGTCTTGCAGGTCCACATGTAGGTCTTGCAGGACCACATGTAGGTCTTGTAGGAAACCCTGGAGCCAGCTCAATGAACATATTTCATTATTGCAGCATCGCACGTGGCCACTGATCTAATCCGGCTCACACTTTTGTGGACTTCAAACTCTCTTCTCTAAGACACCCTTTTCCCTTTTGGTGATCATACCATCTATTACAATGACATCCGTGTCCTTTTTTAATTTATCGCCATTCGGCGGTCCTGTTGCGGCTCCTCTTTGACCTCCTGTGTCTGTGACTGATGTTTTTATTGGTGTCCTACTGACTCTGGAGTGATGCGCCCATTAGAGGGGTCACATAGGTTACCCCCCCACCCCTCCACCACCACGGCTTGACAGCGCTGCTCTTTAACGGCGCCCTCGCCCCATTACCTCGCACTGGAGCTGAGATCCACTTCTCTTCAAGTCATCCCCTCTTCTCTCCCCTCCCCTTCGCCACAATTTAAATTCGTTCCACCTCACATTGAAACGCTCACATGATCCTCGTGCACAAGTTCCAGATTACATGCATGTCAGTGAGACGGCTTCTCGCCGCGGACAGGAAGACGTTTGCAGTAATCGAGTTAAGCAGCTCAGACAGTAGTGTCCCTGTAAGACGGCACTCAGGGAGCATTATCTGCGTGTTTTAGAGGTATTTACTCTAAAAGCATTCTCGACATGGCCGCACACAAATTAGCAAAGGTCAATATCTCAATTATCTGCTTCCTCTCATAGCACACACACGTATTTCCATAAGATGAAGCTTACACAAGACGCAAAGCGGATGATAGGCGCAGACGATGAGAAGCTACATATTAAATTATTGACATCCTGCACACTTACCATATTTCCACTCTTGCCAAAAGAGTGCCAAATGATGATGATGATGATGGTGGTGGTGGGGGGGAGGAATAAAAAACAACATATTCATCTATTCCCTAAGTGCTTCAAAGCACCCAAAGTAACCCAGACGAACCGAGCCAAATACAAAACACTTGAACGTGACGATGGGGAAGCCAAATGGCGGCGAGCGGCGCCGGTGACAGGAGGCGAGCGAGGCGGGTTTTGAAGAGCCATGCTGGGCTGCTGGCGGCCGCGACACCGGAGCCGCGACACAGCTCACCGGGATGCGATTCAGAGCGTGTACTTCCACCTCCAAATGATGGCACGTCTCAGAAGTGAAAATAGATCCTTCTGCCTTCTCGCACAGTTCACAGACTTTTTATTTTTTGTATATTTTTTATTTATTATTTCTGCTACTGAATCATGAAAACAGGGTCTTTGTGGGGCTATGAAGCGCATTACGCTTATTTTCGGCTCGGTAACAACCTTTCTCGGCTCATTAAAACTCAGGTAAAAGTTGTAATGATGCTTGTTCGTGATCAGCTTTTCACTATTGTGTGTGTTTTTAATTACAATTGCAGATAAACACATTTAATGGGTTTATTCCCTTTCTTACGATGTGAAGAAAGGGAATAAATGAGTGAAGTCAGGCAGCCAATCACGTCGTCGGAGGTCACTAGCGCCAGTGACTGCTCTTGTTTTTCATTGATTGTGTCGTACGTTGACCTCATCCTGGAGGGGGGGGGGGGGGGGGGGGGGGGGGGGGGGGCTTCTGCAAGGAATTCATCCAAACTCTGAAAGGAAAAACAAACCGGGCTCCAGCACCAGCTCTGTAATGGATCCTTGGGAAAACTCTGGTTTCCAAAACATCTCTTAGGGTTTAATGAAGTGTACAGTACAGACATTACATAATACACATAAGTAATATTACCACTACAATGGTGGTAGGTTGCTCCTTCCTAATTTATTTAAGTAATGCGATACGTCTACATGCACAGTGGGAATGTGGTCCTGTCGGTCGGCCTTGAGATGAGACGCAGCCGCTCGCATCGTTTCTACCTTTTATCCACAACATTTACCTGGGAAAACTATGAAAATACACGATAGAGTCCGTTATCTGGAATTATGGAAAGATGAACAAAGATTGGTTTTGATGACTTATTTTTTGTTCCCGTTGAGTTTGAACAAACCGTGTTTTACGATAATCAGTCATAAACATTTACTTTTACTTTTGTGTGACTGGAGGAGAGCATATTAAATTGTGTGTTTTTTTAGTTTAATCAATTATAATAATTCGCCACATCTCTGTTGATTTTATTTACTATTAAATATTCACTTTGACGTTGTCACCTTTCACAATAAAGACTAAATATTAGATGTTAGAGGGTTTTTTGTCCAGTGGTGTCCACAACAGGTGAAGATTGAAGAAGCTTAAAGAAGTATATTGGTGTAATTGTATGTATTTACCATGATATAAACCTTATTCAAAGCTTATTGCCTCTTCTTTTTCTTTGGATTTACTACCTTTAGACAACACATGTACCGTAGACGACAGGTCGGATTACTTTGCAATAGTCTGGAATTTCAGGAAGTCCTCAAAATGTAAGCGGGTCCTTTTCTGTCCATGTGAAACAAATGACGTCCGTTCAGCAGCTGAAAACCAACGTTTTAAATAAAAAGCGTCTAAATGGGAATGACTTGACTTTTGTCTTTTTCCTTCTGCTTCATTTATACCTTCTCTCTGCTAGCTGGCAGTCGCTAACATTAGCATTAATTTATTCATCTGTATGTGCGACCGTGTCTTTGTGTCTCTGAGACCCTGAAAGGATTCAGAATTCCACGGAGGAGGAACTTTAAGGCCTTTTTTTCTCCCTCGATTATTCCCAGTTCGTCCTTATTTGCGTTTCAGAGGACGTGCGATGTGAAAAAGGCCTTTTCCCTCCCGCCGCCGGCCGCCGGCCACCAGCCAGCCCTCGGCTTTGTCTCGCATCTATTTATTTAGCCGCCGCGGTTAAATGGCTTAGTGACAAATTAGAGTGTAACGATAATCACTGCTCACTTCTCGTGGAACAGAAGGGGGCGGGGCTTCCCAATGCTCCTTTTCTCTCATTCTTATCCTGACGTATTTCACACCATCTCATTGTGACCCCCCCCCCCCCACCCCCCCATGTGTATGGGAGCTCTGAACTTTGTTTAATTTCTTTCTCATTGGAAGCTAATGTGGCCTTCCAGAAAAGAGAGGTGGCGACTGAAGCACACAATTAAGGGGGGAGGAGGCTTTCTTCTTCTTCTTCTTCTTCTCCCGGAGGAGAAGGCTAGGTTTTGAAAAAAAATTAAATAAAGGGGGTCAAGAATCAAAATGGGAATGACATTTGCCATCAGCGGAGGCCCGCTTCACGCCGGCCATTGATGCGGCTTTTTCCCAAAGTGGGAAGAGATCTGCATTGCAAATCGGCAGCGCTCCCTTTTCACAAGTGGACAGGCGGGCCGGGGCACGGTTCCCACACCCCCCCTCCTCCCCCTCCCCCCTTTGACAAACGCCCAGCCCCTCCCACCTCCTGAAACCTCAGCTCGCCCAAACGGCCTCCGTCGTAGCCGCCCGGCGTTCCCCCGGGCCGCCTCCCCAGAGCAGGAGCACACAGTGGGGGCTTTGTTCCAGCAGCGAGGCCCCGGGAGGGTCCGGGGTCAAGGGCAGGGGGCCGACAGCTTTGACAGGCTGCAAGGAAAAAGGTGTAGCCTCCTCCCCTCCTCCCCCCACACTGAACTTTGTTTGTTTTCACTCAGCTTTTCCAAGCTCCGGTTGTGTATACGTTTCCTTTATCGGAGGCTTGTTTAAACCGGTCACGTTTAAATAAATGACACAGGTCGTGTTTTCATCATCCACCCAAAGTGACACAGTTTCCCGTCATGTTTCCGGATTAGACCGTTCTCTCAGGACTGTGTGAAATTGATTCTAAGAAATAATTAATAATCTGGCAAACTGTCTTATTAGTAAAGAGGAAACGCACAACGCTTTCTGGGTCATAAAATGACAGGATGCCATTCCTGAGTCAAGCAATTTTGTTAAAGTGAAAGAACAATTAAGGAAAGGGGGCGTGGCCAAGCCGACGCCCATACAGCGTCTGACACCTGTCACCTGATAAGACCTTAGAGGACTTTAAGAAACGTCCAGTTATTCATCGGTTTATGATTTTAATAAGACATGACATCATTAATATGATGCAATAATACTTTACAGTAGCCCCTGCACTGCTTTGACATTTACATGTATCACATCCCTTCTTATTGATGCGTTTAAGGCGTATTAATAAACACATTATAGACAGAATCCAGGATATATAAATAACGGGAAGCTTCATAACTCATCTTAATCATATGTGATCACCCAACCCTCTTTGGCTCTTTGCCTCGACGAAAATGTTGATTTCCCAAAAATCAGGGCAAACTATTGAGGAGGAAAGATTGAGGGGAAGTGCAGCAGGAGCTCAGTGGGATGAAATATGAAGTGGGACGTCGTTCTCTGGCGACTGCATTCTCACCTCCTGTTTCACAGTTATGGCAGAAAACTGCTTTTGGCCGCTCTCGCTCTCTCTGCGTTTATTTCACCAGCAGATGTGAAGTCTCCGCTTCGCAGAGGAGGAAACACTGAGCGAGTTCACGCTGGAGAAATATGGTAAAAATGTGTTTTAATGTCTATAATGTTAATGTCCTGCAGCCTGCATGCTGTTTATCTGCATTTAAAAACACATGTACATGCATGTTGACACGTGAATGTCACATCAAATACTTCATCAACCGTTTCCCAGATGATGAATGTGTTTTTCTGTTTTTTTTTCATCGCACTGCGATTAAAATGACAAACGCGTCAAAGCTCCGCCCCCCCGCACAAGCCAACAACAGCTCGCTTTAAAAACACGACCGTAAATTGTGACCCCGTGAAGCCCCCTTTGACCGAGCTTTTAATATCGAGAGTTTTATTGCCGGCCTTGACGCCGTGAGCGGGGTTCGGTGGAGTGTCGTTGAGAGTGAAAGGGCTTCTGGGTGTTGTGGTAGTCGGGCGCTAAAGGTCGCCTTAAAGCCCCTCCCCCCCACCCCTAACACGCTTTGTTATCCTGCATGTGTATTTAAAGGGCCAGCATCATGGCATGCTGTGAAATAGTCGAGCAATGCAATCTATTGGTTTAAGGAACAAGGAATTGTGTGTTTTTTTTCAAGTAAGCGATGGAAGGTCGACTACGATCATATTTTGTGGCGGACGCACAAATGAAATGCTTCCATGTGATATTAAAAATCTCCATAAAGTCCAATTATGGGCGGGGTTTGAAGGGGGATTGGTCCAATAAACGCGTTCCAAAGTGTTACCTGAACCTAATTCAGTGTTTTGTTCCTTTTTTAAAAATCAAATCTCTCTGTTTGCAGTTGCTGTTCCTCCCGGGTGATTCTGGATCTCACTAAATGTAAAACTCTTATTAACCGAATGAATGAAATTATTTACGATCCTGTGAACCAAATGCCAGGAGGGTTGAGAGGGGGATGAATGTAAAAATACAGAGAAAATAGACTTGTTCTTGCAGGACACACTACTCGATACTCAGCCTCCGACTTCATGGACCGCAGCAGAAAAACAATATGTGGAAAGTGGAAAACAAAATATGGAAAGTACATTTGCATATATCTGCAAATGCCCACTAAAAAGGCCCAAAAACAAAGAGCAAATAATTCACACGGAAGCCTTTTGTCTGTTTGCAGGTTCACCCTTCCATCGTTTCTTCATTCTAAATTGCATTAAAGCAGAGCAGCCGTCGGCCGGGAGGCGATTATGTGTGTAATGAGCAACTGGAACACAATAAGGTCCGAGGTGAGGAGGTGGAGAGGGTATTTATTTATGTTTCCCTTTTGCACTGGGAAGCTGGTGGTTTTACATGGGCCCGCCTCTCCGTCTCCGCCTTTATGTTGGGACGCCTTTGAGACGGGACGTGGAGGTATGCGGCCGTGAGATGAATAGCTTCACGTTTTGAGTTGTTTTTAAAGTACGGGCTTGTTTTTAGTTCTCTCCTCTCGCTCGTTACAGGCAACTTGTTGGCCTCCTCGTGAGCGGAGAAGAGACCGAGACGTTTGCAACAGCAGATGTAGTGTGAAATAAAAGAGATGGATGAAAATGAATGGACAAAAATTTAAATAAATAATGAATTACTTGAAAAACAATCAGTAAAGGAATTAACGTGACCTCTCAAAAGCACATCGTCAACATTTTGAGGTCACGTGTTTCCTTCTGGATAACAACAACAACAAACACGTTTAATCAAAGTCTGCGACGTGTGTGACTTTCACCCAGGAGGCCTATGTCCGTGTCTCATATGACACTATTTTAACCTGATCATTTACCTAAGCAAGTAGTTTTGTATGCAAGAAATACAGTTTATTCATGCAACTGTATTTCCTTCATGCAACAGGAAACAGTTCCTTCATGCAACAGGAAACAGTTTCTTCACGCAACAGGAAACAGTTTCTTCACGCAACAGGAAACAGTTTCTTCATGCAACTGTATTTTCTTCATGCAACAGGAAACAGTTTCTTCACGCAACAGGAAACTGTTTCTTCACGCAACAGGAAACAGTTTCTTCACGCAACAGGAAACAGTTTCTTCACGCAACAAGAAACAGTTTCTCATGCAACAGGAAACAGTTTCTTCATGCAACTGTATTTTCTTCATGCAACAGGAAACTGTTTCTTCACGCAACAGGAAACAGTTTCTTCACGCAACAGGAAACAGTTTCTTCACGCAACAAGAAACAGTTTCTCATGCAACAGGAAACTGTTTCTTCACGCAACAGGAAACAGTTTCTTCACGCAACAGGAAACAGTTTCTTCACGCAACAAGAAACAGTTTCTCATGCAACAGGAAACAGTTTCTTCATGCAACTGTATTTTCTTCATGCAACAGGAAACAGTTTCTTCACGCAACAGGAAACAGTTTCTTCACGCAACAGGAAACAGTTTCTTCACGCAACAAGAAACAGTTTCTTCACGCAACAGGAAACAGTTTCTTCACGCAACAAGAAACAGTTTCTCATGCAACAGGAAACTGTTTCTTCACGCAACAGGAAACAGTTTCTTTATGCAACAGGAAACAGTTTCTTCATGCAACAGGAAACAGTTTCTTCATGCAACAGGAAACAGTTTCTTTATGCAACAGGAAACAGTTTATTCATGCAACAGGAAACAGTTTCTTCATGCAACAGGAAACAGTTTCATGCTACAGTAAGAAGGTGAAAATGAGAATTTCAGTGCTCGACAAAGCTGAGCTTTGGTGGCTCCGTTCAGACTCAGTTGAGCGCTCCTCTCTCCGAGCCTCCGGGAGACAGCTATTAACGAGCGAGCTGATTTCAAAGCCCCTCTGGGTTGGAGAGGCTGCAGGTCCGGGCATCTGTGGAAGAAAAAAGGAAGAAGAAAAAGTCCTCTCTCTCTCCCTTTGAGACTTGACAGAAGTTTCGACAGTGGCAGTAAATTCACTGCGCAGACCTGCTGGGAGGCTGGGGAGCGCGGCGACGCGAAGGCCTTTTCTGCACTTCAAGGACCCCGAGCGCCTGCCGGATAGCCTGTCAGAAATACTAAGGCTGATAATAAATTTGCTTTTTTTTTTTTGCACAGCTGTGGCTGTGAAACGAGCGCCGAGGCACCAGGGGTGGAGGCGAGAGCTGGAGGAGACACATCTCTGCGAGGCAATTGGCTGGCCCGACTTTATAGAGGGAGCAATTGTTCAAACGGGGACGGCAAGCTGAGAAGTGAACTTTATCACCGCCGAGCAATTCTTCACAAACAGAGCGCCTTTTTCGGTGTCACATTTCAGCTGAGAGACACGTCGGAAATATATGGCGGAGTAATTCTCAAACTCACACGTCTATTCTGCAGACAATTTCCAATTACCCACAACCTTTGAAGAGGGAGACGGATCAATTATGAGTTTTTGTTTTGAGACTTCGCAGCCAAATAAACAATTTTTTTTTCCGGAAAAGTCTTTGCGTCCACAGGTCTGATTTATGAAGCACCTCAGATCAACAGTCACACACCCAGCCTACCCACAATGCAACTCGACTGCTCGAGCAGAGATTCGGTACATCAAGAAAATGTCACCGTCAAACCCTACCTTTTATGCGGCATGCTTTTTATTAATTTGTTCTGACAACATAGCCCAAGTATGCACAGGGTTGACTCTCAAATGTTCGATATAGTTTGCAAAACCAGGTAAAGTTTTCATAACATTATTACCACCTGATAATAATATAATCTTGCACTCTATTCGTAGCTATACCTACAACATATAAGGCGCTATAACTTGCATATAATTTGTCATCGATTGGTGTAATCGTGTAATCCAGAGCAGACTTTCACCCAGGAGACCCGTGTGAAACTCGAGTTCAACATTAGCTTATTTGAGCTAACGAGTAGTTTTGTTGTCTAAACTTTATTTTAACCCAAACAAACACCACAAGAGGCTCACTGGTAATTAAAGTAACTTTTTTGTACAATATCAAATATTTGAATACGTTGAACTCAACTGAAAGTATTTCTGCCAAAACTGAATTCCGCAAATTTTCCCTCCAAAAAAAAACACACGGCAACAACATGCTTAAAATAGGAAAACCCTCGGGCACGACGGTCCCGATGACAATCGCGGGGATCAAACCCGTGACTGAACTCTCAGTCGCGGGGCGGACTTTCTACACACTCCCTCTGCCTCGGGGCCTGTTTTCTCTGCAGCACATCGTATGTCAGAATTTACTTCGAGAAACTCTGAACTGTCAGTTTTGCGGCGCCGTGAATAAAAAATAAAAAAATCCTGCCGTTATTGCACTCCGGTAAATACAATTGATTCCGAATGAAGAAAGTGTTGATGTGAAGTTCTCCAAGTCTGAATGTGTTCATGTTCAATGAGCTTTTATACAAATACTCTTCTGAGGCGGGTTACGAGTACATCGGAGACGTCGCCTCACATCCTCGCCAGATGCCTCTCGCTCCGTGCTCCCTGTGATCCGCCTCTCACAACGTAAAGGGAGGGGATACATGCCCCTTTGCAATTTCCCTCATCTGAAGCCCTTCTTTCCTTTCTTACCACACAAACGGAGCGAGATCTGTGAGAAATCAGTTCTCCTGGTATCCGCCCCTCTCCCTTTTCCCCCTTCTCTTACGTCGCCCACTCGCTGTCCCATCGCTCCCCCAGCACCCCTCCCCCCCCCTGTTCGCTTTGAGCCACTCAGTGCATTAAGGCTGGAATTTGAGTATTGAATAAATCTATTTGGTCCCTTTTTTATTTTTTTGCACACGGCACCCACCCTGCAGTTCAGGCAGACCTGGAGTGTCCAGGACCTCCTCATGAGGCTCCCATGGGGGGATACCTGGTGTTTGAAGCCATCTGCCTGGGTACAAAAAGAAGCTCCAGTCTGGGGGGTAGAGAGGCTGGGATGGTGATACAACGTCAAAAAGGGAAAGAGTGAAGTAGAGAGGCTGAGATGTTTTTTTTTCCATTTTATATTCTATCATTTTTAGCATTTGGCTTTAAAATGTTGTTACATTCCATTTATTTCTAATTTATTTATCTCATGAATTATAGACTTTTTTGTGATCCAGAACATGTCCTAATAACATTGGAGAATGATGACCCTCTTTACACCTTTGCGGATTGGAAAGCGTAAATTCACCAAAGAACTATTTAAAAAATAGGATTGACAGCTGATCTACATTATTATTATTTTATCTGGATGCCAAAAAAGTGTGCAACCCATCCATGAGACGGATCCACCAAGACGCATTCATAATCTTTATTCTTCCCAAAAAAGTTTGTCATCTGCACTGGCACATTTTCTTGACTGGATTAGGGCTGTCCCTGATTTGCATGTTGCATTTTGGGGCTTAATGAATGTGAATTAAATTGCATCCGGAGTCAATCCAGGTTCATGAGACGGATGACTAGTGTGAATGGGTCTTTAAAACTCCCACTAAGACGTCAACTAATAAGGAAGGTGCAACAATGCTGCTGAATATATCTTTGTAGCAAAATAAGTAGCACTTTAGTAGCACTTAAAAGGTACGTACTTATCGCACTTTGTAGTTTGGCTTCTTAAAGAAATGATACCTTCTTGATTCTTGAGTTCGTACTCATGGTTGGTGCACTTATTGTAAGTCGCTATGGATAAAAGCAACAGCTAAATGTGATGGTCCGTCAAAAAAATGGAACATTCAAATGTATCTTTTTGCCTTTGGCCAGTCTTCCAGCGCTAATGTAACATTGTAACTACGCCAACAAGCGATTGACCAACACTTCGATCTGCAACAATGTAGCTGGCAACAATGTAGCTGGCAACAATGTAGCTGGCAACAATGTAGCTGGCAACAATGTAGCTAGCAACAATGTAGCTAGCAACAATGTAGCTGGCAACAATGTAGCTGGCAACAATGTAGCTAGCAACAATGTAGCTGGCCACAATGTAGCTTTGCCACGCGTAGTGTGAATAAAGCATTAAAGTTACAAATAACAGAACTTTTATTGGCCAACAATCGCCTTTGAAATTCAGCCGACCCGCTAATGAATGAAAAACTGAAAGCTTTTATCAGGTTTTGTGCCGCAATAGCTTTCAGTCTCTGCATGAAAGATTAAAAAAGGCTAAAATCCGGTGCATAATTTCCGGCATGGATTAGATATCACAGCCTGACTCCGGAACATCAATCAAGCCACTTCCATTCAGAATTGCTACACGTACTAACGTCTCTTTAATGTAATATGAAATGTCTTTATTGAAGTGGTTTGGCGGCTTTGAGGTGAGATCAAATAGCTTCACGCATCCAGATAAGAAAGCACCTTTCCGTGTTCAGCCACCAGCCTCACGCTGTCGCTCCGGCATGTTTCTTGTTCATCGCGGTCTCACTATCTGAGTACATGCGTTACTCACTCGCTGCTTTTCAACTCTCGCCTGCAGAATTCAAAGAAGGGAGCGTGTTTTGAATTAGGCTCATCATTTCAAGTGGTTGCAGCATGGGCAGAGTGTTTCAGTTTCAAGATCACCAGGTGTTTTGAGGACTGGATTTATTATATATATATATATATATATATATTTTTTTTTTTTCCCCAGTCTGACATAGGATTGTGTAACAGTTGAGTTGGGTTCCCCCTTTTTTTTCTTTCAGTAAAGATACTCAACATTCTTCTGGATAATCGACCAGCAATGAAGGTATTTATTGTCATTTAATTATGTGTGTACATATATATATAAATGTATATATGTGTATGTGTATGTGTGTGTGTGTGTATATATGTATGTTCAAAATAATTATATTTATTCTCTCTGTGTATATATATATAATTTAGTTGTTGTAGATTTTCTTTACTGGATTTCACAGTTTGTTACCATTTATTTTTTATATTACTTGTTTTGATTTGCTGCTGTAATCCTGTAAATGTCTCCACTTCGGGTATAAAGGAATATCTAATCTAATCTAATGAACCTCAGCCTACGTGGGTATGGAGAAAAAGAGCCAATTCATAATTCCTATTTTGCACATTTTGAAACAAACCCTCGGGGTGTAATAACCAAAATAAATTGGTATGTCTATCTTTGGTTTGGGGGTCATGGTCCGGTTCATTTCTGTTACAGCAGGAAAATCAATCAGGATTTTATATAATGCATTTCTTTAAATTTGTTTAAATTATATACTCTATCAACAGTGGCTCATTGGGTTAAAATAAGTGCTAAATTATGTTGCAGTATGTTACGTAACTTACTTTATTAAGTTATAACTGAAGTGTGTTGCGTTTGAGTACAGTCAACTTTTTCCGTTATACGCGGGACACATCAGCGGTCTCCTGGGTGAAAGTCTTGTGTTTGTTTGACCCGTCAATCTTTTTAATATTTTCTGAAAATCACCCAAAACTGACATTTATAGGATATTTCAGACAAAGAAGCAGCATATAACTGTCAAGCTTTGCTGTGTTTCAACAGCGTGGAGCACAAAATGAGACACAGATGTGTTAAAAACTTATTTTTTTATATGTGGACTTTTTTCCTGTTTGAGTAATAGGGTTTAAACAAATGGGATATGATTGTTTTGAGTCATTTAATACTTAAACTCACCCATATGCTGAGCCATCTGTGCTCCACATAGCTTTTCTGTTTTCTATTGGATCAGCACACTAACTGGCAACCTTACAACTCCAAGCCCGAATAATGGAGCGTGTGTTTTTGAAATCAACTAATTTCAGGTTCACATATGTCTTTTTCCACGCCACCCTTAGACCTAAATGGCGACGGTTTCTCTTGGCTGCACATGCTAAAGCTAAGCATGCTAGCAGGAGGGCAGCATGCAGCCAGAGCGTAGCGCCTTCTGCCAAGGGCCAATTTAGCAAACCGAGGGTCCTGGAGGAAAGAGCCTGTGCTTATGTTGGCTCGGCCCGCCGCTCCAGTTCAACTGACTCGACCCTTTTCCAGACGAGTCGACCAACAAAACTCCGTGGACACCCAGGGAGAAGGCAAAGGAAGGGGGGGGCGATTAGAGGAACTGGATTCTGTCTACTGTTTGGATACAAATACAAATAATGATCTTTATTTAAGGACGCTTCTCAAAGTTCAAGTTACAGACTTCTTCGCAAAGACAGCAAACATTAAAATAGACATGAATCATGATTAAAAGAGCAGAGGGTTCCAAAGGGGTGTTTTAACTGGAGGAGGCACTGTTTCCACACTGCCAGAACTCATTTTTTACCAATTATACCGACGCTACATGAATGCAGCACGGAGCCCGTTTAGGCATTTGACGTTGCATAGATTAGCCGAGGCGCTAGCGGACGTCTATAGATCTTCTACTCTTACTTTCTTTAAGCCACTGCACACCAGAGTTGGCATTCAGCCAGAATGCCGTTTTTTGTGGCACAACATTGTTGAAACGGAGTAATAAATATTGGTAGCGGGAGCAACAAGTTAGTAGAAATGGTCTCCAACAGTCTCACAATCCTACGAGAGAAATTAGCGTGACAAAACATGGCGACAAAATGCTGCAAAGACTCACTGAGCTGAAATTAAACTAATAAAATTATCCTATTTTTTTTTATGGGGATTATGGTGGGAGGGAATAAAAATGAAAATGGTCGGGGAACACTTGCATGTCATCATCAACAACCATGACCTTGAGCAGGGACGTTTCAGTGATGTCGTACACTTCCTGAAACTAGATTTAAACTTTTGCAAAAAAAATGTTTTTCCCACTACTGAGAGAATTTGCCTGTCCACCATTTATTCTACAAATTTAGAAATGAAAGAATCATATTGATCTTTAGCAGCATAATACAAAACTATTTGACTTCAATGTAATTTCACAGGGCTATAAGGATATATCACATTATAAACATATTGCTTGTCTTTATTTATGACAAAGAGATTATTTTAAATAAGAAGCAGTGGCATTTCCCATTTGTTGGCCAGCTATTTTACGTCTACACTCTCAGAGTCACACATGTATGAATGCGGTGTGAAGCTACCAGACTGTAATCTGATCGACTCAACCGGTGTCGACCCGTTTGGCATCTCAGCAAACTGCCGCTGTCAGTAATTGTTTTTAATTAACTTTATATTTATCCGACGTCTGTACAGCAACACTTGGTGACGTTGCACACGTTTCACACCTGAGCGGCTCGACGCAGCTGTTGAGGAAGGAGGCAACATGGGGTCGTTTCCCTCCATCCAGTTACTGAAAGGGGAACCGACACATTTTTACAGGTTGAATTCCCCCTCGGTTCTGGAGGGGATTATAAAATAACCCGAGTGATGTCACGGTGGGTTTGGAGGCTACAATTATTTTTAAAACAAGGAAAGTTCATTGTAACGCGCATTTCAAAAACAAGGAGATTCAAACTGTTTCACATAAAAGCATCAAAACATAATGCAGAAGAAAACAAGATTAAAAATAATTAAGAGCATTCATTAAAACATTCAAAAACAACCAAAAAGCTAAAAAATACAATATTGAATAAAAGTCCAGTTTAAGAAATAAAATGCAGTATGAGATGCAGAAATTGATTAATATCCTTGAGTCTGGTTCAATTAAAGGTAACAGTCTGGATTTAAAGGAGCTGAAGGTCTCAGTCTGTCTATAAACTGGATTTACAGAGGTCTAAAAATAAAATCTGTATTTTGCGTCTATTGTTAGGCAGCGAGTTCCAGTTATAATTATGACGCCTAACGGTTAATTACTGGATTCCTCTTTCAAAGTGCATGTGTGTAGGAATCTTAATTCATTTTCAAATCGTCCTCATTGCTTTGGTTTTGTTTGCGTCACCGAAAACTAAATTGTTTCCTATCTTTATATATTATATTTATAAATAATCTTCCCTGAGAGAGCAGCAACCACAGTGGACGTATTGCTGAGCTTGTGAAGTTACATCCCATTCAAAAGTAATTATTCTAAATGATGACTGAAACATTTGTGATGTTTAGCTGAGCTGCTACAGGCATCGCTTGGAAAATCTGAAAAGACTGAGAACATGACCCACAGGGACCCGGGTTCAAACCTGACCAGATGCAGCCTCCCTGGTCACTAATGTGTCTCTCTATTGCTGTCTAAAGTATTTATAATGACAAGTGTGTTGCACTTAAAAGGTGCTCAAAAAACAAATAGTTAAATGTTTAAAACGCTGAACAGCAAAACTAAAAACTAAAAGGTGTGAGCACCTTTGACCTCACGTCTGAAACATTCACACAAACAACCCGGCAGCTTCAGCCCCTCTTGGTCTCAGTAGAGGTTCGACCTGAAAGTCACTAAGTTAAAGAGTGTGTGTGTGTGTGTGTGTGTGTGTGTGTGTGTGTGTGTGTGTGTGTGTGTGTGTGTGTGTGTGTGTGAGTGTGTGAGAGACAGTACAAAACATCAACTGCTGCGTCGCTGTGGGCGGCACCCTGCGGAGAGGAAGTGCAGAATGAGTGAACGATAGCTGTCACAGTTCAGGTGACAC
Source organism: Cottus gobio (assembly GCA_023566465.1). NCBI lineage: Eukaryota > Metazoa > Chordata > Actinopteri > Perciformes > Cottidae > Cottus > Cottus gobio. Next base: position 2,583,133 of record CM042230.1, on the reverse strand, counting down.
TTAAGACGCTCTTTTTGTTTCAAGACTTCTTCTTCTTCTTCTTCGTAATCTGATGTGAGGAAATCCGACGAGGGTTAGTCCAGATCTGTCACTCACACTGGACTCAAATAGCCTCAGCCTCCTCTAGAAATGATCTCAATTAACTCTCAATAATCACATTTCAAGCGTTTGCATATCTTATGTCTGCTGCATGCACCGCGTTTGTATTTTTACCGTGGATAAGTTTAAGCGCGCTAATGCGTCCATTGATGCCACGGTGCAGTCACAGGTCCGGGGTCCTTAAAGGTCCTTAACGGTCCTGAACGGTCCTTAACGGGCCTCGTTCATCGGCGCCGGAACGATGAGCTTCTCCGCGGTTATTTACGGCGTCGGTCTGATGACATCTTTATGTGCAGAGAATCTGTTATCGGAGGCACCGCCGCTTTCAATTTGCCTTTTGAGGAGTCTGGGGAAAGGGAGGGAGTCGACCCCGTCAGTGTGCGTCCGTCCCAGGTTGTGATCGCTTCGCAGCTGTTTTTCATTTTAAAGTGCGTTGTCTCGGCTTTCAAAACTGTCTCTTTGCATTTTTCTCACAGACATTTTCTGCAGAAACAATTGTTATATAAATGTCGCACATCGAGATGACATCGTTCCTAATTAGGGGGAGTTCATGGAAGGGCTTTCCCAGAAACACAACCCGACAGTATAATTCTCATTGTATTGATTAAAGCAATGTCCATTGTAATAATTTAGCTGCTTTTTGTATAAAAGTACAGTATCAGTTACTATAAAGTATTTTACTAAAGGATCACAACTCTTCAGCTCTTCAATGTGTTTATTTCCAATGTTTAATTAGTATTTCCCGACGTAGACAAGCCGATATTAGTCGTGTTTTAGGAGCGTTTAATGCGTCGTGTGTCTCTTTTCGCGTTTTTAATCCCAATCTGGAAAAAGCCCACCTTAGTGGTCGGAAGCAGAAAACACGCTTCCATCACGGCTGCATGTAAACGGGACATTTTGTGGATAATATTAATTTTCATGAGTCATGTAAACAGCCAAGTGGGACTATTTGTTTCGCCCACCCTGAAACCGTAACTCTATACAGAAGAACTGGAAAAAGATGCAAACATGAGAACTCCAGCGTTCAGTAACTCAGGTTGTGTGTGTACAGTAGTCACGCGTTTGTGTGCACGGTGGTGTGTACGGTGTGCACGGTGGTGTGCACGGTGTGTGTTCATGAGAGTCAAATCTCAAATCTACGTGAGAGCAGCGTGACCTTTAGGGAGTCCGGAGTGTTTACTAAATCGTGCTGATGAGGGGGTTCAGGGCCTCGGGGGAGGAGAAGAGGGGTGAGGGGGTGTGGAGGGGTGAGGGGGGCGGGGGGGGCAGGATGTCAGGGAGGTCCACTTGGCCATGAAATTAAAAAGAGAATGCAACGCGATACAAGGAAAATAAACAGAGGAGGGCCTCCCCGGTTCGGGTTAAACAGCCGGGGTGATTATTGAATTGTGTTGATTGTTTCCTGGCTCGCCGTCTCGTTATTAAAGCAGAAGACTGACGGAGGACTCACAACTCTGAACGCACAATCGGATCCCATTGGTTCCAAAATGTAACATCCACATCCGTAAATGTCATATTTATAAAAGGGTAGAGGCCAAGTTTGGTCTTTTTGGCTACAAATGAAATGGGACTTCACTGTAAGACAACCAGGTTGGTTTTTCCTTTTTAATGCATTCCTATGTAATTGATGTAGAAAACACATTTCTTGTTTGTAAGTAAATTGTTTAAATTATTTGTTAGTTTTGCTTATGAAACTAGAAGTTTTGGCTGCAAATAAAAAGATTGCTCTCAAAAAAAAATTGCTCTCAAAAAAGGACTTTTGTTTTTGAGAACAAAGATTTTTTATTTGAAATTTGCTCTCAAAAGATTTGTTTGTTTCCGTAATAAACAAATCTACCTCCACGCTCGTCTTCCTGAGTCTCCTGTGAAGTGGGAGGAAACATGAAACATAAACCTGCAGCAGCGATGATAAACAGTTTTGTAATTGAGCAGAACAGCGTAATGATGCTCAGCGTATTGGCTGTTTCCTGTTCAGCTCAGTCGCTGACCTCCGACCCGCACGCTCGTTCCCATGCTCCCCGTGTGGGACGCCACACAAGTCACCTTTTTACATTTAAATAAAGTTTCTCTTCATGAAAAGGCATTTTCTTTTCTTCATTTCTACTTGAATATCATATTTTTACTTGGGTTGTGCCTCTTTCTTTTAAAGCTGTATGTTAGTCTGATGTCTGCAGCTCCGTGTTGCGTTCAGGTCGTTCACATATTAAGTCCAGTTAGCGGTTCCCAAAATCCAACGCTCCGTCATTTAATGTGACGGCTGCACAAGTTGCACTAAACGTCCAGCCGGCGCTCGTGTAACCGAGACGGCATCGACGGACTCTGAAGGGAAGCCGTGCAAAGTCGACTCGTGCACAGTTACTCTGGGAAAACCGCTTTCCTCTTTGTAATGAGTTATTTTCATTTTCTTCTTCTTCTTCTTCTTCTTCGTAATGAGTTATTTTCTTCTTTGTAATGAGTTATTTTCTTCTTCGTAATGAGTTATTTTCTTCTTCTTCTTCGTAGTGAGTTATTTTCTTCTTCTTTGTAAGGAGTTATTTTCTTCTTCTTCGTAAGGAGTTATTTTCTTCTTCTTTGTAATGAGTTATTTTCTTCTTCTTTGTAATGAGTTATTTTCTTCTTCTTTGTAATGAGTTATTTTCTTCTTCTTCGTAATGAGTTATTTTCTTCTTCTTCTTCTTCGTAATGAGTTATTTTCTTCTTCTTCGTAAGGAGTTATTTTCTTCTTCTTCGTAAGGAGTTATTTTCTTCTTCTTCTTTGTAATGACTTATTTTCTTCTTCTTTTTTGTAAGGAGTTATTTTCTTCTTCTTCTTCTTCGTAATGAGTTATTTTCTTCTTCTTCTTCTTCGTAAGGAGTTATTTTCTTCTTCTTCGTAAGGAGTTATTTTCTTCTTCTTTGTAATGAGTTATTTTCTTCTTCTTTGTAATGAGTTATTTTCTTCTTCTTCGTAATGAGTTATTTTCTTCTTCTTCTTCTTCGTAATGAGTTATTTTCTTCTTCTTCTTCTTCGTAAGGAGTTATTTTCTTCTTCTTCGTAAGGAGTTATTTTCTTCTTCTTCTTTGTAATGACTTATTTTCTTCTTCTTTTTCGTAAGGAGTTATTTTCTTCTTCTTCGTAAGGAGTTATTTTCTTCTTCTTCTTTGTAATGACTTATTTTCTTCTTCTTCGTAAGGAGTTATTTTCTTCTTCTTCGTAAGGAGTTATTTTCTTCTTCTTCTTTGTAAGGAGTTATTTTCTTCTTCTTCGTAAGGAGTTATTTTCTTCTTCTTCGTAAGGAGTTATTTTCTTCTTCTTTGTAATGAGTTATTTTCTTCTTCTTTGTAATGAGTTATTTTCTTCTTCTTCGTAATGAGTTATTTTCTTCTTCTTCTTCGTAATGAGTTATTTTCTTCTTCTTCTTCGTAAGGAGTTATTTTCTTCTTCTTCGTAAGGAGTTATTTTCTTCTTCTTCTTTGTAATGACTTATTTTCTTCTTCTTTTTCGTAAGGAGTTATTTTCTTCTTCTTCGTAAGGAGTTATTTTCTTCTTCTTTGTAATGACTTATTTTCTTCTTCTTCGTAAGGAGTTATTTTCTTCTTCTTCGTAAGGAGTTATTTTCTTCTTCTTCTTTGTAATGACTTATTTTCTTCTTCTTTGTAATGAGTTATTTTCTTCTTCTTTGTAAATGCATGTTCTCCCACCATGCCCCCCCCCCCCCCCCCCCCCCCCCCAATCCTGATGGTTAAGCTGCATTCATTCAGCACTTATGCATTCACGAGCCTGCAGTTGCAGTTCTGGGGACAGCAGGACTGTAGATATAAAGAACAGGTGGCTGTTGTTAAATTACACATCCATTATATATATATTTTAAAAAAAAGTCACTTCCACTGTCGGGCAGTTCAGTCTCAACAGGAAGAGAAAGAGGAAATTGTGACGGAAAGGTTGAAATCCCTTTTCACTGGAGAACAAGAAGAAACTTTTAGCTTTGACCAGTAAACTGTCAGACCCGAGAGCATGAGGCAGTGTGTTCAACGCTCATGTGAATTTATTTGTAGCTGGAAAATATGAAGCGGTAATAAACTCCCAGCATGCTCCACGGCTCTGTGTGTCTCACTTGTCTGCAGCTCATCTTTTGTATTTATTGTTTGGACATTTCCAACTCGTAGGGGCTGTAATTCATGTGCTGACACAGCACAACACCTGGAGAGATGGAGATGTCGGGATCTCGGGTAGAACGGGATCTCGGGGTAGAACGGGATCTCGGGGTGGAAAGCGATCTCGGGGTAGAACGGGATCTCGGGGTGGAACGGGATCTCGGGGTAGAACGGGATCTCAGGATTATAAATGCAACAATATATATATATATTTTTTTTTTTAAACGACAAAAGAGGTCAGAACCAGAACCCAGATCCTGGCTGTTAGTGAACATACCTTTGGGTATCTGAGTATTTCCTTGAGAAATATTTCTTTTTGCAAATATCTTCCCCCGCAAGCCAATCAGAGCAGACCGGGCTTTTTCGGGAGGAGGGGCTTAAAGAGACAGGCGCTAAAACGTAGCGATTCAGACAGTATGATAAAATAAAGTATTTTGATTTCTACTAGAACATGTTAACATGCTTTAATATAAACAAAATATTTATTGTACATGCTTTTTGGATAGTTTAGTCAAAAACAAAGCATTATATTGTACGTTCATGTAAAATCTTAATCTGTAACACACCACAATGTGAATAGATTTGCTTCTAAACTAAGAAAACAATGTACTTTTAGCGCAGAGCAGAGCATTAAGTTACACGCTAGCTTCCACCACTGGTACACAGACTCGACCTAACGGGCTAAACTTTGCACACGGTGCGTTTCCATGTTTGCCTTCGTTCACACATGAGCGTGAGAAGGCTCCTCGGCTCGCTCGCTCTCTGCAGACTCTTTACTGACCCGGTCCAATCCGCTGCTGATGGCTGGCACATGTGGCCGGAGCCCCCCCGCCCCCCCCAACCCCCCACCACCGCTTGCACCGCGGCACAAGAATTCACACCCGGCCTCCGCCGAGCTCTGCCATTCGACAGCTGCACTTTTAACAAGAGCGCAGAGATTCAATTACTGGCCCCGCTTCTCCTCCCAGACCTCGTCAGCTGAGCCGCACAGGAAATTGCCTCTCGTCGTGTAAAAGGTGGTAACTGGGTTGCTGGACCTCTGAGGGGAGAATGTACACACATTGTTCCTGTGTGCGTTTCATTACTCAGTGAATTGTTGGCAGATTGCATAATGGCGAGGGGGGGGTGCAGCTCCGCCGGGTGCAGTTCCTACAGACGTTGCCGATGGAGGCGGTGCGGTTTTGGCAGGTTTTACCGGACAGAAGTGAACACGGGAGAGTTTAAATCAGATGCTTTCAGTTTCTGGCCCGGCGTTCCCGTTTTTCCGCCCCTCCGCCGGGTCGGGAGTCAGGGTGGAGCGGTGCAGCTCCCTCCGCCGACGCTCCGTTTACCGCTAACGTAATAATTGTCTGACAGCTTAAATATTCGTGCTTTGGTGACGGACCGCGATGCTGAATCACAGCGAATGTCCTGCAATAACATTTTCATGGAAATGAAGTCGTTAGCCTCTCTCCTCATGCCGAGTACATGGCGGAGCGAATATTTTCTTCTGCTGGCGATTCACTGTTATCATGTGGAAGCTCGTTTCCGTCAGCAAAAGAAAAAAAAATAATGAAAATTTAGCTGTGATAATAAAAAATATCCCCATGGTAAATCGAAATAATGAGATAGAAAGTCAAATTTGACATAAAAAGACATATGTGCTTAAATTACATTATTTTTTTTGTCTTCCTGTCATCTTCCATATCATACAAAAAAAATGAAGCTAGATTTTTTTTTATTATTTGCATTAAACCACTAAATTTAATTTTCTTTTTTTTTTTACTGAGAATTGGGCTTCCATAGATTAACTTGCATTATCGCTCTGATGACAACTGAATATTTCCGACTCTGCCGTTATTTTTTAATTTGCTTATTAGAATAGAATAAAGTAGAATATTTAATACCAGTGAACTTGTTGAAATATTATGATTTTTAATCTCTTATCGTTTGTGCCTTCTACTGAAGGGAAATGACCGAGCCCACATTCACCCCCCATTGGTGATGAATGGTTCCATCCCACTGTGGCTCGTAAACCCATGGTTACACACATAAGTGTGTGTTGTCGTCAGGTGGAACAGTAAAGTCGGTCTACGTGCGTCACAGAACTCGTGAAAGTCGTGCGTCCGCCACATCCGCCCGCCGAGCCGCGGCAGGAATGCAGAGGGGGCCGACCCGGGACCGATCCGGGACCGACTAGAACCGGTCCCTTTCCCAGGAGACGGAACGAGGAGTCAGCTGTTGATTTATTATCCGGGTAACGTTCCATACTTCAGGTTTGGGAAAAGGTGGTTTGGGTTCAAATAACCACTCTGATGCCCAAACCCAACTTCCTGAAATCACCGTTCCAGCGAGCGGGAGATTTGTCATGTGTTGCCAGACTTTTATTGGAAAACGCACAAAAAATATTTTTTCTTCATAAAATATCATGAAAATATATCATCAGCACTGTTGGCATGTACTTGTACACTTTAACCCTTCCTGTCATTCATCCATTCACACACTGGTGGGAGGAGCTAAGTTGTCACCTGCCCATCAATAACTAACATCCATGAATATATATATATATATATATATATATATACACACACACACAGCTACATACACACAGCCACGACATATGGGCACATCCACATGGGCTAGCGGAGCCGGGGATCGAACCGCCGATCTTCTGATTGAAGGACGACCCGCTCATTACTGAAGCACAGTCCATGCTAAAGAACTCAGAACTGACTCTCTGAGGTATCGGTGTCTCCAGGACCACATTTTCCCACCATGACACACACACACACACACACACACACACACACACATAAACAACACTGGTGCTGCTGGTAAAGACCCTTCCTCCCAGTACAACCAGTCATTTTAACGGAATGGTTAAAAAACCCTGTGAATTCATGTTTTCTCTGCGCTGCTTTCTTCCTTCGGGCTGTGGGCCGGCGCTCTGACTCCCTCCAGATAATGTTGTCATCTAAAAGTGGCTGAAATGTAAATATTAAAAAAGTGCTGGTAATTCAAACTGGGAACGGGGAGCGAGCTGGGAGTTCCTCCTGCAGGCGTCTGCGTTTCAGCTGCTCTGACATTTAGTTGGCAGTCGGCGGCCGAGCGACTGAATGAAACTCTTTGAACACACACTTCAGGGTTTTCTTTTTTTTCCAGCAGTGGGAAGTGCATCAAGTTATTGGTTTCCTTTTCCACTCTCACCTCACACACGAGGAGCGTTATGAATGTGTTCCTAATGGCTTCTACAAAATGGGTTTTGTTTGACTCAGTGTTCCTCCAGGCCGCAGAACATGGAAGAATAAACGGTTATGAACCGATAATGAACGGTTCCCAGAGCCCGCAGGGCCGAGACCACAAGGTTGGAACCACAAAGGAAAAAAAAAACTAGTTTTAAATCATAAAAATGTGAAATTGAACATGGATTTTTTTGCTTCTTCTCTGCAGACACGTCTGTGAGGATCATCAGCGAAGACGCAAGCGTTTCTCTTCCAGAGCACGCTTCACGGTGTCGACGAGTCAGAAGGAAACGCTTCCCGTCTCCAGACCAAAATAAATAACCGGAGAGCCTGGAACAAGCACATTCCTTCCCCCTGAAGCGGCCTTCTTTCCCCGTGATGCGGGGGCTGCACGACGGTGGGCCGACGCCTCCCTGGGAACCTGGACCGCCATCGGTCTTCATAGATTAACTTTAGATGAACAAGGACCCGGTTTTGTAAAGACCACCGCCCAACCCCTTGGGATTGCAGAACCAGATAAAGCCAAAGACACATAAAGATAATAAATAAAAAGATAATAATAATAACATAATATATAACATATTATATAATACATAATAATAACATAAAGATAATACATAAAAATCATAAAAAATAAATAACATGAATATATATATATATATAAAATAAATAATATGATAACATGAAGATAATAAATAAAAGATAAACATAATGACCACTTTTGGTCCTTTTTTAAATCAGCATTTACTTTGTTTTGAGTTAATGTGCAGGAAACAATCAACAACGAACGCTTTCTCTGATTAAATAAATAAATAAATCATTACTACGTCATTCTTCAAGGCTCAATCTGAGCCGGGTGCACGAGGTCCTTCTTGAACTGATCTGAGGAGATCGCTGGACTTCACAATGCGTCGGCAAATCTTAAAGTTAAAGCTTTGCAGGTGAAACACTCGTGAGATTTCTCGTGGAAAATGTGAAACAAACCGGCTGCGTGCAGCTCGTTGGCGTTCAGCTCGATGCCTCGTATCGATTACGAGTCTCGTTTCAGATCAATGGCGTCGAAGGCTCAAGGTCGGAGCGTCTTCCTGTCCGTCCCTCTGCTAACTGATGGACTAGCGTTAGCTTCAGGCCCACATAGTGATGCACTGAGGCCACGACCCGGGTGAAGGCAAACCTCATGGTCTCGTGGTCTCATGGTCTCATGGTCTCATGGTCCTCTCCCAACTCTGAACTACAGTAAGTGAATGAATGGGCATTGTGTGACGGGCTCAGGGTGTGTAGCCTCCTGTGTGTGAGGTCCAATGGGTCCGCTATGAAATATGTCCGTCTCTCAGCCAACACACTTCCTGTGTATTTATTACACGCCGTCTGATGATTGCAGCGCTTTAGAGAAAGATGGAAACCTTCTTCTAACGTTGTAGAGCTTGACCTTTGACCCTGAACCTCTCCATCTCCCCTCGGGCTCTGTGCAAAAGAAAGGGATCCCGTTTGCTTGGCTTGCATCAGGTTAAAGGACCTTAAATAAAGTGGTGTGTTTCCGAGATGCAAAATAAAAACACACAGGTTGATCTCTGACTGTCGGTGTTCCTATAAAGACAAACATATGCTTAGATTGATCAACACTTACGGCCTCTTTTCCTTTCTGGGCCTTTCTCACCGGGTAGAAATGTTCATGTTGAGCCGAGTGGAGACACTAGAAATAATCTGAATCTCGTTATTTTGCTCCTTTTAGTCAAATCAAGCCCGATAAACTCAGACAAACATTGATAAACAGCATCAAGAGGAGCGTTCATGCCCTTACTGACGCTGCATATGGATTATCTGGTGACCTTGAGACAAGAAGCCTCTTGTGCAGCACCTCATTGGCCATTAGACCCACAGGCTGCACACAAGGCTGGAAAAAAAAAGAAAATTCAATATATCGACTCTCTCCCAATAAATGTCAGCGAGGCGGAGGGAGGGGAGAACAGTCGCACCCTCTCACTTTAGAGAGCTGCATGGTTAATTCACAGAGTGAGATATCTGTGTTCTCTACACGTCCAAAGTCAACAGGCTGGTTTTTTATTGGAGAACTGCAGCTTTTCTAGAGCGGCTGCTGCGGCTCCATTAAAACTACAACAGATTCCCTATTATTGGCTGGAAATGAATTGGGCCCTATATGAGCTGGAGGCATGAATGGAGCTTTGATTGGTTTAACTGAAGACACGAGGGCGCGAGAGAGAGAGAGAGAGAGAGAGAGAGAGAGAGGGAGAATGTACATTATTTCAGATAATGTACACTCAAAGATTTCATTCTTGTTTGATTTGATAAAACCAGCCGACACTAATTAACTAAAAAAATGACACGTGCATGAACTTTACTGGGGGCAGCAAACGCACCGCAGAACATCGTGAGCCTTGCTGCCCTTCTGTAAGCGGTGTTGTTGTAGAGATGTGATGATGAAAACAAAGCCTCAGCGGGTGCATTGACGGCTGGGTTGTAGCGCCGCCTTGATTTTTTTTGACATACTATGACTTTTTTCATACTTATTTTGACAAATGACATTTTTTTACTTTTTTGACATACTATGACTTTTTTCATACTTTTTTTGACAAATGACATTTTTTTACTTTGACATACTATGACTTTTTTCATACTTTTTTTGCCAAATTATATTTTTTTTGCTTTTTTGACATACTATGACTTTTTTCATACTTTTTTTGCCAAATGATATTTTTTTACTTTTTTGACATACTATGACTTTTTTCATACTTTTTTTGCCATATTATATTTTTCTTTGCTTTTTGACATACTATGACTTTTTTGACATACTATGACTTTTTTCATATTTTTTTTGACAAATTATATATTTTTTTCTTTTTTGACATACTATGACTTTTTTCATACTTTTTTTGCCAAATGATATTTTTTTACTTTTTTGACATACTATGACTTTTTTCATACTTTTTTGCCAAATGACATTTTTTTACTTTTTTGAGAAACTATGACTTTTTTCATACTTTTTTTGCCATATTATATTTTTCTTTGCTTTTTGACATACTATGACTTTTTTGACATACTATGGCTTTTTCATACTTTTTTGCCAAATTATATATTTTTTACTATTTTGACATACTATGACTTTTTTAACATACTATGACTTTTTTCATACTTTTGACAAATTAGATTTTTTTGCTTTTTTGACATACTATGACTTTTTTGACATACTATGATTTTTTCATACTTTTTTTGACAAATTAGATTTTTATTTGCTTTTTGACATACTATGACTTTTTTCATACTTTTTTTGACAAATTATATTTTTTTACTTTTTTGACAAATTATATTTTTTTACTTTTTTGACATACTATGACTTTTTTGACATACTATGACTTTTTCTTACTTTTTTTGCCAAATTATATATTTTTACTATTTTAACATGCTATGACTTTTTTCATACTTTTGACAAATTATATTTTTTTGCTTTTTTGACATACTATGACTTTTTTGACATACTATGATTTTTGTCATACTTTTTTTGACAAATTATATTTTTTTTGCTTTTTGACATACTATGACTTTTTTCATACTTTTTTTGCCAAATGATATTTTTTTACTTTTTTGACATACTATGACTTTTTTCATACTTTTTTGACAAATGACATTTTTTTACTTTGAGAAACTATGACTTTTTTCATACTTTGTTTGCCATATTATATTTTTCTTTGCTTTTTGACATACTATGACTTTTTTCATACTTTTTTTGCCAAATGATATTTTTTTACTTTTTTGACATACTATGACTTTTTTCATACTTTTTTTGCCATATTATATTTTTCTTTGCTTTTTGACATACTATGACTTTTTTGACATACTATGACTTTTTTCATATTTTTTTTGACAAATTATATATTTTTTTCTTTTTTGACATACTATGACTTTTTTCATACTTTTTTTGCCAAATGATATTTTTTTACTTTTTTGACATACTATGACTTTTTTCATACTTTTTTGCCAAATGACATTTTTTTACTTTTTTGAGAAACTATGACTTTTTTCATACTTTTTTTGCCATATTATATTTTTCTTTGCTTTTTGACATACTATGACTTTTTTGACATACTATGACTTTTTCATACTTTTTTGCCAAATTATATATTTTTTACTATTTTGACATACTATGACTTTTTTAACATACTATGACTTTTTTCATACTTTTGACAAATTAGATTTTTTTGCTTTTTTGACATACTATGACTTTTTTGACATACTATGATTTTTTCATACTTTTTTTGACAAATTAGATTTTTATTTGCTTTTTGACATACTATGACTTTTTTCATACTTTTTTTGACAAATTATATTTTTTTACTTTTTTGACAAATTATATTTTTTTACTTTTTTGACATACTATGACTTTTTTGACATACTATGACTTTTTTCTTACTTTTTTTGCCAAATTATATATTTTTTACTATTTTAACATGCTATGACTTTTTTCATACTTTTGACAAATTATATTTTTTTGCTTTTTTGACATACTATGACTTTTTTCATACTTTTTTGACAAATGACATTTTTTTACTTTGAGAAACTATGACTTTTTTCATACTTTTTTTGCCATATTAGATTTTTATTTGCTTTTTGACATACTATGACTTTTTTCATACTTTTTTTGCCAAATGATATTTTTTTACTTTTTTGACATACTATGACTTTTTTCATACTTTTTTGACAAATGACATTTTTTTACTTTGAGAAACTATGACTTTTTTCATACTTTTTTTGCCATATTAGATTTTTATTTGCTTTTTGACATACTATGACTTTTTTCATACTTTTTTTGACAAATTATATTTTTTAACTTTTTTGACAAAATATATTTTTTTACTTTTTTGACATACTATGACTTTGACATACTATGACTTTTTCTTACTTTTTTGCCAAATTATATATTTTTTACTATTTTAACATGCTATGACTTTTTTCATACTTTTGACAAATTATATTTTTTTGCTTTTTTGACATACTATGACTTTTTTGACATACTATGATCTTTGTCATACTTTTTTTGACAAATTATATTTTTTTTGCTTTTTGACATACTATGACTTTTTTCATACGTTTTTTTGACAAATTATATTTTTTTACTTTTTTGACAAATTATATGTTTTTACTTTTTAGACATACTATGACATTTTTCATACTTTTTTTGACAAATTATATATTTTTTGCTTTTTTGACATACTATGACTTTTTCATATTTTTTTTGACAAATGATATTTTTTTACTTTTTTGACATACTATGACTTTTTTGACATACTATGACTTTTTTCATACTTTTGACAAATTATATATTTTTTCCTTTTTTGACATACTATGACTTTTTTCATACTTTTGACAAATTATATATTTTTTCCTTTTTTGACATACTATGACTTTTTTGACATACTATGACTTTTTTCATACTTTTTTTGACAAATTATATTTTTTAACTTTTTTGACATACTATGACTTTTTTCATACTTTTGACAAATGTAATACTTACATACGTTGCAGCGCCTCATTGCAGCCCGCCGTACTGAGGCGGTGCAGCCTCGCCACAGGCCATGAAGCATGCAGGCCTGACCACAGTGTCCGAGGCAGGTCCACCCTGGATAAAGACATGTCATTAGCAGAAGCTTCTGACAGGACAAGGTCAAGTTAAGGGCCACCTGGGATCGCTCACAGGCGGGGAATCTGAATTTAGCCTCTGAGAACACAGGGACTTTTACTGCAGACATCAAATTGCTGTGTTCTTATGCAATTTCCAGTTGTGCTCTGGACATTTTGTATCCGTGACCAAAGCTCGGACTCGTTGGTGAGACGGCGATCGCACACAAAAAGTACAAATACGTGTCTGCAAACAGAGTAAATGCAGCCAGACCAGAAATGCATATTTGCTCCTCTCACCCCATATTTGCATAATTTTGTCATAATTTCTGCTAAAATATTACTATTTTCTATCTTTCTAGATATCGTTCTCTTTGTTGTTTGTTTGTTTCTGCACAGTGGAAAGAAAGCATGAACCCACCAGGGGTTGGTGTCATTGATGGAGTCGAACCCACGGCTCAGCCCGATGGCCCCTGTTGGCCCAGGTGGTGTGCGACCTGACGAATGGGGGTCACTGGAAGTCAGGGGGGCCTCTGCAGGGTGGAGCCGGTCGGTGTGGGTGGTATGAGGATCCACTGCAGGAGACTTTGCTGCTTTGAGCCAGATGTGAATTGAACTCATATACAAAATATGTTTTTAAATATATATATATTATATATAAAAAGATATTCATTAATTTATATATGTATATAAATATATTATATTTTTCCTAAAAAAATATATATGTAAAAAAAATTAAATATATATATATATTTTAAAAAAGTAAGCCAATTCAACTTAATCATTTTTTCTCTCAGTGTCCTCAATTCCAGTGAAAGAAGTCGTTCATTCACAATAATATCAGCTGGATATTGATCAGGTTCAGTCATTGTAAAGGAAGGTTACTGGTTAAAATCATATTAAAAAAATATAATCATTTGATCTACTTTGCCCACCTAGAATGTACAGAACATTGTTTCTCATCCTAAACCGATGCAGACGGGTCTACTCGCTCCACGCTGATCCAGAGGAGTGACCTTGACGACCTTTCACCATTTCTCACACGTAATCCCAATAATCCGCGTTGCACTATCTGGCGGCCGCCGTGCATTAGCGTGACGGTTCTGCCGGCCTTTCATCATCCTCTTCACATGGTTTGCGTTGGAGGCTTTTAGGGACCGGCCTCAGACACTTACACTCCAGCGTCCTCCCGCCGGGCTCTCGAACGCCCCATTTAGGTGGGCTTGTGCAAACAGACGCTATCGGGCGTGTGGAAATGTTTTGTCTCGGTTCCATTAGCCGGCGCACGTGTCTGCAGCGAGATGCAAGCCAACGACCCGCAGCGCGCTGGGCTAACGCTAACAGTTGAGACTGAGCGCAGGCCGTGTGTCCGAACCCGGCAGGTGACGTCCACACAGGTGTAGCTGTGCAGCATCTGTACGCCACCGTGACGGGCTGCAGCTGCTGCAGCGCCGCCGGCTCCCAGCCGACAACCAGAGAGCCACCAACCATAAAGCCTCCATTCATCTCTTGTAAATATATACGTTGGCGTCTTATCTGAGGCCGAGCATCGTTTTTAAAAGCTTTCAGATCTGAAGATGGCAGTTTCTCGTGGGTCGTCCTGTAAAAGCATTTCTTCTGTGGACATTATCGGTGCAGCTGCTCAGTGATGGATCCCAGTGAGCCGAGTCCAGCCCAGTGGAGTTGTTACTCAACTGGGTCGCGGCCCACCGAGAGCGTTCTCCATGAAGCGCTTTAGGCCGAAGCCCCGCTCGCCAACTTTGGAGTTTAAATACTACATTTTATCACTTTTTCATGGACACACCCAGATTTCACTAAATGTTTGGTCATGGAAATTTAGTTTAAAGTCCTGGAAAAGTCCTGGAAATCTATTGGTCGGACCATCTTCTGATGATGTGTTGTTTATGCTAATATCCGGAAGTTGAAACCGAAGTAAGTGAGTCTGAACCCTTTCCCGACTGCTTCCTTGAGCTCTTTCCAGATTCAAACGATCCCGTGGTACATCCATCCCATAATAAGCCTCGCCGGCCTCCCTGCAGCCTCAGTAGCAGCGGTTAGCATCTCACAGTTTTCAGCCATGTGTGGCGTCAGCAGCATCAACCGCTAACTGGATCACTGGGATCACCCAGCTGTCCTCCGGGGCTCGGCCGGTAATTCGGCCCGGTCGACACATGGCCGACACTTTGATGAGCACGCCGCCGCCACCGGACACCGCGAGCAGAGCCGGCTCACACATCGAAATGATATCCATACGCCCCGGGGGGAAGTATTAAAAATAAGTGATGCCATGTCGTAGATGCCAGAAGGTTATGGGGTTTAATGACCTGTCCACCTCCCGTACACCGGGAGCCTTATTGTGAGGCTGTGAGGAGTTTTTATTAACTTTTTAAAAATGTTTACTTAACTTTCTCTTGCACCTTCAACGTTCCATCTCCCAATCTTTGAATTTCCATTTTATATTCACGACTCCGCGGCCGTTACCCAGTGTCTCATTCTCCTGAACGCCATGGTTCTGGAATGGGAATTGAGGGAATTTCTTCAAATTCCACTCGGACTGGATCAGATCTCGGCGGTCAAAAGGTCAAAAGGTGACCTCGACCACGCTCTGCTGGCCATAAGTGTCTAATGAGGATGAAATGATGATATAATAAAGGCTGTAGTTCTTCAGTTCTGGACTCGGCCCTTCTCAAAGTCTGCTGACAAGAGTTGTGCAACCCGAGCAGCTGCAGAGCAAATGGGCCGCTCTGATTGGCTCTCAGCGTGCAGGTGCCTCCTCGCTCGAGCCTGAACCCGACCTGAGCCTGAGCCTGAACCTGGACCTGAGCTCCAGTCTGTGTTGACTCTGAGGCTCTGAGTCTGTGTGAGTCCTCAGAGATGCAACATCACCAGAGATGAACGCACACACACACACACACACACACACACACACACACACACACACACACACACACACACGCCGCCTACACACGCCGCCTACACACCACCTCGCTGACCAAACGCGTCTTGATTTACGTCTCTCGCTCCGTAACCTCCATGTTGTTTTCGCCCGGCAGCAGAAGCATTTTCGTGCCGACGTTTGTTTTGGCGTCGACGTTCCAGAGCTGACGAGTCGCTTCCCTCGGACCCGAAATGCAACGGCCATGTGTGTTTGTGCCGGAGTTTTTTTTTCCCACGCCCGCTTTTGCTTTTTTCGCGGTGGCGTGCGACGTTTAAAATGCATCGCCGCGCGCACAACTTTCTCACATGTGTTCGACAGTTTGTGTCGTCTCCAGAGGGACGCACACGGGAAAACACTGGGTTGCTATGTGCGGTGAAGGAGCAGCAACATGCTCCGAAATGTGGCACACAACCGCAAACTGTCTGCACCCGCCGGCCCTCGAGCACCCGCCGTCTGGACCGGACCCCAGCTGACACCAAACAGAAACCCAGAACCGTGATATTACAAAGCTGACAAAACGTTGATATTACAAGTCTTTCGAGGTTTTAAGCTCATTTCTGAGAGCTGTGTGAGATAAACCTGCAGTTTCAGCGTAAAAAGAACCAAATCGTCACCGATCCGGAGCTTATTTATGCTTCTTGGAGGCTGATTTAGTCACTGTGGGGCAGGGGCATGGTTAAGCGCAGCTGCGGAGGGGGAGAGAGAAGGGCGGCTCAGGGAACAGGTGCGGACAAGGAGGGCAACGAGCCGCACCTGGGCTGAGGGGTGTGTGTGTGTGTGGGTGTGTTTGTGTGTGTGCAGGCGGCCTGGGAAGGAGGTCCTTAAAAGGACACCGGAGGAGACGGAGGGGGTTGGTCGGCCGGAAGCGGAACCGGAAGCAGAGAGCTAGCGGCCGGCACGAAGAAGAAAGTTTGTTGTTGCACGGGAGGGTGGGGGACAAAATAAAGTCCTCTAAGCATATACTCCGCGTCTGTGATCCTTGGGGATACGGGGCACGAGATCGAACCACGCCACAGTCACACTTGATTTTCTAACTCTTTCCATGTTTCCTGACCCAGAAGAAGCGAGATACAAGTTACTTGAATGTGTTTACACTGTGAGGTTTGGCTCAACTGCTTTTCTAAATGTCTTTTTTTTAAATCTGGGTCTAGTATATGTTGCTCGACCCTCTGGGATGAGGCTGATGAGGCTAAAGAGGCTAAAGAGGCTGATGAAGCTGATGATGCAGATGATGCAGATGAGGCTGATGAGGCTGAAGATGCAGATGAAGCTGATGAAGCTGAAGAGGCGGATGAAGCTGAAGAGGCTGAAGAGGCTGATATAATGATGAAGCTGCACAGACTGGGTGGAGAAGCGGCACTAGACTCAGTAGATGAAGACACGTGGCGTTCTGCCCGATTCAAACTCTGGAAGTCACGAACACAAGCTCCTCGCCAGCTGATCAGGTAGAAACCTGCAGGATCTAATCAGCTGATGTAATCCGGACCACGTCGGCAACGAGGGATCCATCATGCCTGTACAGCAATGATCCGCTCCTCACGGGGTTATCTGGAGCTCATCATCATCATCATCATCATCCTCCGAGACGTGCAGGTTTGTGCACACTTCAGGTTCTCAGAGGCAGAAAGCGCCTCACGTCACTCACACAGGTGTGTGTGCAGCGAGCAGGTGTCAGTCTTCACACACACACACTGACACACTGACACACACTGTATCCGTGAGGCTGACAGGAGGTACAGTGCCCCCCCCCCCCCCCCCCCGGCGCTCTGCTTGACTCTGTACACATCACTGGGTGCTTTAAGCTCCTCGCCTAGAAGAACTGTCTGCCGTGAGCTTCATCCACATTGTTCTGACTTCTGACTGCCGAGTGCTGACTTGTTGTTGTTGTTGTTGTTGTCATCTGAGGGATGTTTTCAGGTAGGAAATCGGAAGAGGGTGCAGGGATAGAAGTGTACTTCTGAGACCTACTACTGTACTTCTAGTTTGTCTGTGACTTTGTTTACACGGATCTTCCGTTTCTTTGGGGTCCAAACAGTCAAACTAAATGATGCGACCATACCATTTCTTATAGTGTGTGTGTGTGTGTGTGTGTGTCTCTCTGTGTGTGTGTGTGTCTCTCTGTGTGTGTGTGTGTCTCTCTCTCACACAAATCTGAAAGTCGAGCAGAAGATTTCTCTCCCAAGCATCCAACCTGCCTGAAGTCAGATCAAGCAGATGGCAAGTGCTCTGCGTAAAGGGCATGAAACTGAATCTGCGGGGCACCTGCACCGCCGAGGCCGGCCTCAAAGTGAAAACCAATACGGGCTCTTCAAATGCGACCAGGAAACCAGAGCGCTAATGGCCCCCTGACAATGGGCGAACTGGGAGAATTCGGCTCGGCTCGGCTCCCTTTTTGGAATCGGCATGAATGAGGTCATTATGGATTTGGGTTGTAGGATAACATCTGCATGGACACGCACCGACGGAGCTGGATGAAAATTGAAGAGGTTTCATGTCCTGCACTTTTACTCTTTGTCCCACTTTTCCACCGAACATTTGATAGATTTGTGAAATGCAGACTGAGGGACACCTTTGACCTCTGCATTGGCTTTTGTTTTTTTTACAGTGTAAGCCAACAGATTCAAATTGAAGAGAAAATACCAGAGTGCATGATGGCAGAAAACAGAAAAAAAAGTCTGTTTATATAATTTCAAAAGGTATAATATACAGAAAACCCTTGTGAACATAGATCATAAGTTCATACATGTGTTAGTGGTATATTAGTTTATGATAGTACACAGAAAAGACTGGGGCTGGTATTGATTGACAGGTCGATGAACCCCAGAGCCCCCATCTTTGGGGGCGCGACGAATAAATGAATGAATGAAACGATGATCAGGTCAAAGTTGCATTATTAAGTGTGGCGCTGCCAGCAAGGGCTCATAGCCCTTGCAGCAGCCCAACTTTATATTCTCCTGCGGGCTTATTAGTTGGAGTGCTTCAGCACCCAACTATTGTTCTTCGAATCTTTATTATTATTATTCTATTTCTTCCGTACGTATTTTGAAAGGTTTCTCCTCCTTCATATGTTCAGCTACAGAAACTCTTCAAATATTAAAAAATTCAGCTCCTTCAGGAGAGGGGTGCTATGACCTTTCATATTTTTAACTTTTCAACTTTTCTTAATATTAATCTTTTTATGCTTTTTTTTAACATGGGATTCCTATGGAGAAAATCCTCAACTTTAACAGCTTATAGGTTCAGCATACTTTCAGCTAAAGATACCATTTCAACTTTAAAATGTAGACATATTTTTCAACTATGACTGCATATTTTTAGATATTTTCTATCTTTTAAGAATTTTAAACTATGAATTTTTGAATTTAATAAATCTTAAGCTCCTTTTCTTCTTTTAACATGAGTGTGTATGGCGGAGCTCAGAGTGCGTGATGTCATCGCTAGAGTGCAGAGAAGCGTCAGGATCTCGAGAAAAAAAGAATTGTAAATTGCCATTGACTCCACAATTCTCACTCTTCAGGCATAATTTTTACATATAAACGTAAGAAATATTGTGCTTGCTTGTACAAATGTGTCGTGGAATCCCACAAACATTTACTTTTTTATCAAAAAGCAAGAAAGCGACATGAAGTCCGCCAACTGCTCCATTAAGCCCAATGTTAAATCGGAGCACAATCTTTCTCTCATGGAGCAAACGGGGGCCCTTTTTGAACTGCCTCTAAGCTCTCATTTCTAAACCCCCCAAAAATTTGAGTACACGTAAACGTTCACAAAAGTCTTGTGCTTCTCACGATGCCTTCATTTTTTTAAACGGAGTGACGGTTTTCCTATCACATTCATTAGTTTGACAGGTTGTTTTTGTTAAATCTACAGTGCAGTCTCCCTCTGTCACTCACTGACACAGGTGTTTTTAATTAGCTCTTCAGGACAGTTTGACACAGGAGCAGTGTCACTATGGAAACCTTTGATGTTACCAGCACACAGCTTAATGCAGTTTGACAGACACACAGACACAGATACACACGCACACACATACGGCAACTGACTTCTGAATGTCTGTCTCTCTCTCTCTCTATCTCTCTCTCCTTCTGTCTCTCTCACTCTCTCTGTCTCTCCCACCCCTCCCCTTTTGAGCAGGTAGTTTCTCTTTTCTGTATTTTAAGCTATTTTAACCTATATTTAGCTATATTCAGCTATCTGCTAAATTGAACTATATTCAGCTTTATTCAGCAATTCACAACTATAATGAGCTATATTCAGCTATATTCTGCTATTTTGAGCTTTATTCAGCAATATTCAACTATTTTCAGCTATTAGCTATATTCAGCTATATTTAGCCATATTCAGCTTTATTCATTAATTTACAGCTATATTGAGCTTTAATCAGCAATAATCAACTATTTTCAGCTATTAGCTTTATTCAGCTTTATTCATCAATTTAAAGTTATAATGAGCTATATTCTGCAATGCTCAGCTTTATTGAGGTATATTGAGCTTTATTCAGCAATATTCACCTATCAGCTATATTCAGCTTTATTCAGCAATGTTCAGCTATAATGAGCAATATTCTGCTATTTACAGGTTTATTGAGCCATGTTGAGATTTATTCAGCTATTTTCAACTATCAGATATATTCAGCTTAATTTAGCTATTTTCACTTATTTCTTTCAAATATTTAAGCTTTAAGCTTCAGCTTTTAGCACTCCAACGCATTTTCAGCAGGAAATGCTCTTTCTAGTTAAGTGTGGCGCTGCCAGCAAGGGCTCATAGCCCTTGCAGCAGCCCAACTTTATATTCTCCTGCATACTTATTATTATTCCTCTTCCGCCTAAACTTTGGACCACTAAGGATCCCGGAGCGTTGCCAGCACATGCGCACAAAATACATCAAAACGAGCGGCCTGATCGGGAATCGTGTGCTATGACCCTGCTAAGAGATTCGACCGGCGGTTTTCCCGAAAAATGCAAAAAACGGCGAGAAATTGTCCCATCCGCTTACATGGGGTTTCGGCGAAAAGAGAGCAAAAGAAACACTCAACTTTGTGGCCATATTGACTCGCCATACTTTAACGTAGAGAAATGATTAAACCTTTGAAACGTTAACAAAAGGATGGACTTTATTTTCCTAATTGGACATTTTTTGATAGCTAGCACAGTTTTCCTCGAATATTTGTTCAAGTTTAGGAAAATATTCAGACCGTTTCTGACTTTACAATGGGTGTGTATGTGGCAGCTCAGAGCACGTGATGTCATCGCTAGAGCACGAACCAGCTTCAGACTCATCAGAAATAAATATTTGTAAATTGCCATTACTGCCACAATTTTCACTCTACAGGCATAATTTATAGCACAAAACGTAGGAAATCTTGTGCTTGCTTGTACAAATGTGTCGTGGAATCCCACAAACATTTACTTTTTTGTCAGCAAGCCTGAAAGCGACATGAAGTCAACCAACTGCTCCATTAAGACCCATGTTAAATCGGAGCAAAATCTTCTCTCATGAAGCAAACGGAGGCATTTTCTGAACTGCCTTTGCGCTCTCATTTCTAAACCCCCCAAACATTTGAGTACACGGCAACGTTCACAAAAGTCTTGTGCTTCTCACGATGCCTTCATTTTTTTAAACGGAGTTACGGTTTTCCTATCACATTCATTTGTTTGACAGGTTGTTTTGGTTAAATCTACAGTCCAGTCTCCCTCTCAGTCACTAACTGACACAGGTGTTTCGAATCACCAGCTCGTCAGGACAGGACCAACTGCTCTTATCACCGTGGAAACCTTTGATTGACAGATACACGCACACACATAGGGCAACTGACTTCTGAATGTCTGCCTCTCCCCCTGTATCTCTCTCTCTGTGTCTCTCCCACCCCTCCCCTCTGTCTGTCTGTCTGTCTCTCTCTCTCTCTCTAAAATGAGCTATATTAAGCTATATTATGCTATTTTTAGCTTTATTGAGCTATATTGAGCTTTATTCAGCAATATTCAACTATTTTCAGCTATTAGCTATATTCAGCTATATTTAGCCATATTCTGCTTCGTTCATTAATTTATAGCTATAATGAGCTATATTGAGCTATATTATGCTATTTTCATCTTTATTGAGCTATATTGAGCTTTATTCAGCAATATTCAACTATTTTCAGCTATTAGCTATATTCAGCTATATTCAGCTATATTGAGCTATATTCAGCAGTTTACACCTAAAATGAGCTATATTAAGCTATATTATGCTATTTTCAGCTTTATTGAGCTATATTGAGCTTTATTCAGCAATATTCAACTATGTTCAGCTATTATCTATATTGAGCTATATTCAGCAGTTTACACCTAAAATGAGCTATATTAAGCTATATTATGCTATTTTCAGCTTTATTGAGCTATATTGAGCTTTATTCAGCAATATTCAATTATTTTCAGCTATTACGGCAGTAGGCGCCACACTTTCAAAATTTCTTGCGAAATTTTCTAGTTAGTTGGAGTGCTTCAGCACCCAACTATTGTTCTTCGAATCTTTATTATTATTATTCTATTTCTTCCGTACGTATTTTGAAAGGTTTCTCCTCCTTCATATGTTCAGCTACAGAAACTCTTCAAATATTAAAAAATTCAGCTCCTTCAGGAGAGGGGTGCTATGACCTTTCATATTTTTAACTTTTCAACTTTTCTTAATATTAATCTTTTTATGCTTTTTTTTAACATGGGATTCCTATGGAGAAAATCCTCAACTTTAACAGCTTATAGGTTCAGCATACTTTCAGCTAAAGATACCATTTCAACTTTAAAATGTAGACATATTTTTCAACTATGACTGCATATTTTTAGATATTTTCTATCTTTTAAGAATTTTAAACTATGAATTTTTGAATTTAATAAATCTTAAGCTCCTTTTCTTCTTTTAACATGAGTGTGTATGGCGGAGCTCAGAGTGCGTGATGTCATCGCTAGAGTGCAGAGAAGCGTCAGGATCTCGAGAAAAAAAGAATTGTAAATTGCCATTGACTCCACAATTCTCACTCTTCAGGCATAATTTTTACATATAAACGTAAGAAATATTGTGCTTGCTTGTACAAATGTGTCGTGGAATCCCACAAACATTTACTTTTTTATCAAAAAGCAAGAAAGCGACATGAAGTCCGCCAACTGCTCCATTAAGCCCAATGTTAAATCGGAGCACAATCTTTCTCTCATGGAGCAAACGGGGGCCCTTTTTGAACTGCCTCTAAGCTCTCATTTCTAAACCCCCCAAAAATTTGAGTACACGTAAACGTTCACAAAAGTCTTGTGCTTCTCACGATGCCTTCATTTTTTTAAACGGAGTTACGGTTTTCCTATCACATTCATTAGTTTGACAGGTTGTTTTTGTTAAATCTACAGTGCAGTCTCCCTCTGTCACTCACTGACACAGGTGTTTTTAATTAGCTCTTCAGGACAGTTTGACACAGGAGCAGTGTCACTATGGAAACCTTTGATGTTACCAGCACACAGCTTAATGCAGTTTGACAGACACAGGTACACGCACACACATACGGCAACTGACTTCTGAATGTCTGGCTCTCTCTCTCTATCTCTCTCTCCTTCTGTCTCTCTCTCCTTCTGTCTCTCCCACCCCTCCCCTTTTGAGCAGGTAGTTTCTCTTTTCTGTATTTTAAGCTATTTTAACCTATATTTAGCTATATTCAGCTATCTGCTAAATTGAACTATATTCAGCTTTATTCAGCAATTCACAGCTATAATGAGCTATATTCAGCTATATTCTGCTATTTTGAGCTTTATTCAGCAATATTCAACTATTTTCAGCTATTAGCTATATTCAGCTATATTTAGCCATATTCAGCTTTATTCATTAATTTACAGCTATATTGAGCTTTATTCAGCAATAATCAACTATTTTCAGCTATTAGCTATATTCAGCTATATTCAGCTTTATTCATCAATTTACAGTTATAATGACCTATATTCTGCTATGCTCAGCTTTATTGAGGTATATTGAGCTTTATTCAGCAATATTCAGCTATCAGCTATATTCAGCTTTATTCAGCAATGTTCAGCTATAATGAGCAATATTCTTCTATTTTTAGCTCTATTGAGCTAAATTGAGCTTTATTCAGCAATTTTCAGCTATCAGCTATATTGAGCTATATTCAACTTTATTCAGCAATTTTCAGCTATAATGAGCTATATTCTGCTATTTTTAGCTCTATTGAGCTATATTGAGCTTTATTCAGCAATATTCAGATATCAGCTATATTCAGCTTTATTCAGCAATCTTCAGCTATAATGAGCTGGATTCTGCTATTTTCAGGTTTATTGAGCTATATTGAGCTGTATTCTGCTATTTTCAGGTTTATTGAGCTATATTGAGGTTTATTCAGCAATATTCAGATATAATGAGCTGTATTCTGCAATTTTCAGGTTTATTGAGCTATATTGAGCTTTATTCAGCAATATTCAGATATCAGCTATATTCAGCTTTATTCAGCAATATTCAGATATCAGCTATATTCAGCTTTATTCAGCAATTTTCAGCTATATTCTACTTTATTCACCTTTATTCAGCTATATTGAGCTTTATTCAGCAATATTCAGCTATCAGCTATATTCAGCTTTATTCAGCAATTTTCAGCTATAATGAGCTATATTCTGCTATTTTCAGGTTTATTGAGCTATATTGAGCTTTATTCAGCAATATTCAGCTATCAGCTATATTCAGCTTTATTCAGCAATTCTCAGCTATATTGAGCTATATTCTGCTATTTACAGGTTTATTGAGCCATGTTGAGATTTATTCAGCTATTTTCAACTATCAGATATATTCAGCTTAATTTAGCTATTTTCACTTATTTCTTTCAAATATTTAAGCTTTAAGCTTCAGCTTTTAGCACTCCAACGCATTTTCAGCAGGAAATGCTCTTTCTAGTTATTATTAGTTGGAGTGCTTCAGCACCCAACTATTGTTCTTTGAATCTTTATTCAGCTTATTATTAGTTGGAGTGCTTCAGCACCCAACTATTGTTCTTCGAATCTTTATTATTAGTTGGAGTGCTTCAGCACCCAACTATTGTTCTTCGAATCTTTATTATTATTATTCTATTTCTTCCGTACGTATTTTGAAAGGTTTCTCCTCCTTCATATGTTCAGCTACAGAAACTCTTCAAATATTAAAAAATTCAGCTCCTTCAGGAGAGGGGTGCTATGACCTTTCATATTTTTAACTTTTCAACTTTTCTTAATATTAATCTTTTTATGCTTTTTTTTAACATGGGATTCCTATGGAGAAAATCCTCAACTTTAACAGCTTATAGGTTCAGCATACTTTCAGCTAAAGATACCATTTCAACTTTAAAATGTAGACATATTTTTCAACTATGACTGCATATTTTTAGATATTTTCTATCTTTTAAGAATTTTAAACTATGAATTTTTGAATTTAATAAATCTTAAGCTCCTTTTCTTCTTTTAACATGAGTGTGTATGGCGGAGCTCAGAGTGCGTGATGTCATCGCTAGAGTGCAGAGAAGCGTCAGGATCTCGAGAAAAAAAGAATTGTAAATTGCCATTGACTCCACAATTCTCACTCTTCAGGCATAATTTTTACATATAAACGTAGGAAATATTGTGCTTGCTTGTACAAATGTGTCGTGGAATCCCACAAACATTTACTTTTTTATCAAAAAGCAAGAAAGCGACATGAAGTCCGCCAACTGCTCCATTAAGCCCAATGTTAAATCGGAGCACAATCTTTCTCTCATGGAGCAAACGGGGGCCCTTTTTGAACTGCCTCTAAGCTCTCATTTCTAAACCCCCCAAAAATTTGAGTACACGTAAACGTTCACAAAAGTCTTGTGCTTCTCACGATGCCTTCATTTTTTTAAACGGAGTTACGGTTTTCCTATCACATTCATTAGTTTGACAGGTTGTTTTTGTTAAATCTACAGTGCAGTCTCCCTCTGTCACTCACTGACACAGGTGTTTTTAATTAGCTCTTCAGGACAGTTTGACACAGGAGCAGTGTCACTATGGAAACCTTTGATGTTACCAGCACACAGCTTAATGCAGTTTGACAGACACACAGACACAGATACACACGCACACACATACGGCAACTGACTTCTGAATGTCTGGCTCTCTCTCTCTATCTCTCTCTCCTTCTGTCTCTCTCACTCTCTCTGTCTCTCCCACCCCTCCCCTTTTGAGCAGGTAGTTTCTCTTTTCTGTATTTTAAGCTATTTTAACCTATATTTAGCTATATTCAGCTATCTGCTAAATTGAACTATATTCAGCTTTATTCAGCAATTCACAGCTATAATGAGCTATATTCAGCTATATTCTGCTATTTTGAGCTTTATTCAGCAATATTCAACTATTTTCAGCTATTAGCTATATTCAGCTATATTCAGCTTTATTCAGCAATTTACAGCTATAATGAGCTATATTGAGCTATATTCTGCTATTTTGAGCTATATTGAGTTTTATTCAGGAATATTCAACTATCTTCAGCTATTAGCTATATTCAGCTATATTCTGCTATTTTGAGCTTTATTGAGCTATTTTGAGCTTTATTCAGCAATATTCAACTATTTGTAGCTATTAGCTATATTCAGCTATATTCAGCTTTATTCAACAATTTACAGCTATAATGAGCCTTATTGAGCTATATTGAGCTTTATTCAGCAATATTGATCTATATTGAGCTATTTTCAGCTTAATTTAGCTATTTTCACTTATCTTTTTCAAATATTTAAGTTTAAGCTTCAGCTTTTAGCACTCCAACGCATTTTCTGCAGGAAATGCCATTTCTAGTTAAGTGTGGCGCTGCCAGCAAGGGCTCATAGCCCTTGCAGCAGCCCAACTTTATGTTCTCCTGCGGGCTTATTTATTAAGTGTGGCGCTGCCAGCAAGGGCTCATAGAGCCCTGCAGCAGCCCAACTTTATATTCTCCTGCATACTTATTATTTATTTATTCCCGTTCTGCCTAAACTTTGGACCACTAAGGATCCCGGAGCGTTGCCAGCACATGCGTACAAAATACATCAAAACGAGCGGCCTGATCGGGAATCGTGTGCTATGACCCTGCTAAGAGATTCGACCGGCGGTTTTCCTGAAAAACGCAAAAAACGGCGAAAAAATTTACAATGGGTGTGTGTGGGGTGAAGTGCACGTGAAGTGCACGCTCAGAGCACGTGATGTCATCGCTAGAGCACGAGAAAGCTTCAGATTCATCAGAAATAAATATTTGTAAATTGCCATTACTGCCCCAATATTCACTCTACAGGCATAATTTATAGCACAAAACGTAGGAAATCTTGTGCTTGCTTGTACAAATGTGTCGTGGAATCCCACAAACATTTACTTTTTTGTCAGCAAGCCTGAAAGCGACATGAAGTCAACCAACTGCTCCATTAAGACCCATGTTAAATCGGAGCAAAATCTTCTCTCATGAAGCAAACGGAGGCATTTTCTGAACTGCCTTTGCGCTCTCATTTCTAAACCCCCCAAACATTTGAGTACACGGCAACGTTCACAAAAGTCTTGTGCTTCTCACGATGCCTTCATTTTTTTAAACGGAGTTACGGTTTTCCTATCACATTCATTTGTTTGACAGGTTGTTTTGGTTAAATCTACAGTCCAGTCTCCCTCTCAGTCACTAACTGACACAGGTGTTTCGAATCACCAGCTCGTCAGGACAGGACCAACTGCTCTTATCACCGTGGAAACCTTTGATTGACAGATACACGCACACACATAGGGCAACTGACTTCTGAATGTCTGCCTCTCCCCCTGTATCTCTCTCTCCTTCTGTCTCTCTCTCTCTCTGTGTCTCTCCCACCCCTCCCCTCTGTCTGTCTGTCTCTCTCTCTCTCTCTTTCTCTCTCTCTAAAATGAGCTATATTAAGCTATATTATGCTATTTTGAGCTTTATTCAGCAATATTCAACTATTTTCAGCTATTAGCTATATTCAGCTATATTTAGCCATATTCTGCTTCGTTCATTAATTTATAGCTATAATGAGCTATATTATGCTATTTTCATCTTTATTGAGCTATATTGAGCTTTATTCAGCAATATTCAACTATTTTCAGCTATTAGCTATATTCAGCTATATTCAGCTATATTCAGCTATATTCTGCAGTTTACACCTAAAATTAGCTATATTAAGCTATATTATGCTACTTTCATCTTTATTGAGCTATATTGAGCTTTATTCTGCAATATTCAACTATTTTCAGCTATTAGCTATATTCAGCTATATTCAGCTATATCCAGCAGTTTACACCTAAAATGAGCTATATTAAGCTATATTATGCTATTTTCAGCTTTATTGAGCTATATTCAACTATTTTCAGCTATTAGCTATATTGAGCAATATTCAGCAGTTTACACCTAAAATGAGCTATATTCAGCTTTATTCAGCAATATTCAACTATTTTCAGTTATTAGCTATATTCAGCTATATTTAGCCATATTCAGCTTTATTCATTCATTTACAGCTATAATGAGCTATATTGAGCTATATTCAGCAGTTTACACCTAAAATGAGCTATATTAAGCTATATTATGCTATTTTCAGCTTTATTGAGCTATATTGAGCTTTATTCAGCAATATTCAATTATTTTCAGATATTACGGCAGTAGGCGCCACACTTTCAAAATTTCTTGCGAAATTTTCTAGTTTATTATTATTCCTCTTCCGCCTAAACTTTGGACCACTAAGGATCCCGGAGCGTTGCCAGCACATGCGTACAAAATACATCAAAACGAGCGGCCTGATCGGGAATCGTGTGCTATGACCCTGCTAAGAGATTCGACCGGCGGTTTTCCTGAAAAACGCAAAAAACGGCGAAACAATTTACAATGGGTGTGTGTGGGGTGAAGTGCACGTGAAGTGCACGCTCAGAGCACGTGATGTCATCGCTAGAGCACGAGAAAGCTTCAGATTCATCAGAAATAAATATTTGTAAATTGCCATTACTGCCCCAATATTCACTCTACAGGCATAATTTATAGCACAAAACGTAGGAAATCTTGTGCTTGCTTGTACAAATGTGTCGTGGAATCCCACAAACATTTACTTTTTTGTCAGCAAGCCTGAAAGCGACATGAAGTCAACCAACTGCTCCATTAAGACCCATGTTAAATCGGAGCAAAATCTTCTCTCATGAAGCAAACGGAGGCATTTTCTGAACTGCCTTTGCGCTCTCATTTCTAAACCCCCCAAACATTTGAGTACACGGCAACGTTCACAAAAGTCTTGTGCTTCTCACGATGCCTTCATTTTTTTAAACGGAGTTACGGTTTTCCTATCACATTCATTTGTTTGACAGGTTGTTTTGGTTAAATCTACAGTCCAGTCTCCCTCTCAGTCACTAACTGACACAGGTGTTTCGAATCACCAGCTCGTCAGGACAGGACCAACTGCTCTTATCACCGTGGAAACCTTTGATTGACAGATACACGCACACACATAGGGCAACTGACTTCTGAATGTCTGCCTCTCCCCTGTATCTCTCTCTCCTTCTGTCTCTCTCTTTCTGTGTCTCTCCCACCCCTCCCCTCTGTCTGTCTGTCTGTCTCTCTCTCTCTCTCTTTCTCTCTCTCTCTCTCTAAAATGAGCTATATTAAGCTATATTATGCTATTTTGAGCTTTATTCAGCAATATTCAACTATTTTCAGCTATTAGCTATATTCAGCTATATTTAGCCATATTCTGCTTCGTTCATTAATTTATAGCTATAATGAGCTATATTGAGCTATATTATGCTATTTTCATCTTTATTGAGCTATATTGAGCTTTATTCAGCAATATTCTACTATTTTCAGCTATTAGCTATATTCAGCTATATTCAGCTATATTCAGCAGTTTACACCTAAAATGAGCTATATTAACATATATTATGCTATTTTCAGCTTTATTGAGCTATATTCAACTATTTTCAGCTATTATCTATATTGAGCTATATTCAGCAGTTTACACCTAAAATGAGCTATATTAAGCTATATTATGCTATTTTCAGCTTTATTGAGCTAGATTGAGCTTTATTCAGCAATATTCAATTATTTTCAGCTATTACGGCAGTAGGCGCCACACTTTCAAAATTTCTTGCGAAATTTTCTAGTTAAGTGTGGCGCTGCCAGCAAGGGCTCATAGCCCTTGCAGCAGCCCAACTTTATATTCTCCTGCATACTTATTATTATTCCTCTTCCGCCTAAACTTTGGACCACTAAGGATCCCGGAGCGTTGCCAGCACATGCGCACAAAATACATCAAAACGAGCGGCCTGATCGGGAATCGTGTGCTATGACCCTGCTAAGAGATTCGACCGGCGGTTTTCCCGAAAAATGCAAAAAACGGCGAGAAATTGTCCCATCCGCTTACATGGGGTTTCGGCGAAAAGAGAGCAAAAGAAACACTCATCTTTGTGGCCATATTGACTCGCCATACTTTAACGTAGAGAAATGATTAAACCTTTGAAACGTTAACAAAAGGATGGACTTTATTTTCCTAATTGGACATTTTTTGATAGCTAGCACAGTTTTCCTCGAATATTTGTTCAAGTTTAGGAAAATATTCAGACCGTTTCTGACTTTACAATGGGTGTGTATGTGGCAGCTCAGAGCACGTGATGTCATCGCTAGAGCACGAACCAGCTTCAGACTCATCAGAAATAAATATTTGTAAATTGCCATTACTGCCACAATTTTCACTCTACAGGCATAATTTATAGCACAAAACGTAGGAAATCTTGTGCTTGCTTGTACAAATGTGTCGTGGAATCCCACAAACATTTACTTTTTTGTCAGCAAGCCTGAAAGCGACATGAAGTCAACCAACTGCTCCATTAAGACCCATGTTAAATCGGAGCAAAATCTTCTCTCATGAAGCAAACGGAGGCATTTTCTGAACTGCCTTTGCGCTCTCATTTCTAAACCCCCCAAACATTTGAGTACACGGCAACGTTCACAAAAGTCTTGTGCTTCTCACGATGCCTTCATTTTTTTAAACGGAGTTACGGTTTTCCTATCACATTCATTTGTTTGACAGGTTGTTTTGGTTAAATCTACAGTCCAGTCTCCCTCTCAGTCACTAACTGACACAGGTGTTTCGAATCACCAGCTCGTCAGGACAGGACCAACTGCTCTTATCACCGTGGAAACCTTTGATTGACAGATACACGCACACACATAGGGCAACTGACTTCTGAATGTCTGCCTCTCCCCCTGTATCTCTCTCTCTGTGTCTCTCCCACCCCTCCCCTCTGTCTGTCTGTCTGTCTCTCTCTCTCTCTCTAAAATGAGCTATATTAAGCTATATTATGCTATTTTTAGCTTTATTGAGCTATATTGAGCTTTATTCAGCAATATTCAACTATTTTCAGCTATTAGCTATATTCAGCTATATTTAGCCATATTCTGCTTCGTTCATTAATTTATAGCTATAATGAGCTATATTGAGCTATATTATGCTATTTTCATCTTTATTGAGCTATATTGAGCTTTATTCAGCAATATTCAACTATTTTCAGCTATTAGCTATATTCAGCTATATTCAGCTATATTCAGCTATATTCAGCAGTTTACACCTAAAATGAGCTATATTAAGCTATTTTCTGCTTTATTGAGCTATATTCAGCTTTATTCAGCAATATTCAACTATTTTCAGTTATTAGCTATATTCAGCTATATTCATCCATATTCAGCTTTATTCATTAATTTACAGCTATAATGAGCTATATTCAGCTATATTCAGCAATTTACAGCTAAAATGAGCTATATTAAGCTATATTATGCTATTTTCAGTTTTATTGAGCTAGATTGAGCTTTATTCAGCAATATTCAATTATTTTCAGCTATTACGGCAGTAGGCGCCACACTTTCAAAATTTCTTGCGAAATTTTCTAGTTTATTATTCCTCTTCCGCCTAAACTTTGGACCACTAAGGATCCCGGAGCGTTGCCAGCACATGCGTACAAAATACATCAAAACGAGCGGCCTGATCGGGAATCGTGTGCTATGACCCTGCTAAGAGATTCGACCGGCGGTTTTCCTGAAAAACGCAAAAAACGGCGAAAAAATTTACAATGGGTGTGTGTGGGGTGAAGTGCACGTGAAGTGCACGCTCAGAGCACGTGATGTCATCGCTAGAGCACGAGAAAGCTTCAGATTCATCAGAAATAAATATTTGTAAATTGCCATTACTGCCCCAATATTCACTCTACAGGCATAATTTATAGCACAAAACGTAGGAAATCTTGTGCTTGCTTGTACAAATGTGTCGTGGAATCCCACAAACATTTACTTTTTTGTCAGCAAGCCTGAAAGCGACATGAAGTCAACCAACTGCTCCATTACACTCCATGTTAAATCGGAGCAAAATCTTCTCTCATGAAGCAAACGGAGGCCCTTTTTGAACTGCCTTTGCGCTCTCATTTCTAAACCCCCCAAACATTTGAGTACACGACAACGTTCACAAAAGTCTTGTGCTTCTCACGATGCCTTCATTTTTTTAAACGGAGTTACGGTTTTCCTATCACATTCATTAGTTTGACAGGTTGTTTTGGTTAAATCTATAGTCCAGTCTGCCTCTCAGTCACTAACTGACACAGGTGTTTCGAATCAGCAGCTTGTCAGGACAGGACCAACTGCTCTTATCACCGTGGAAACCTTTGATTGACAGATACACGCACACACATAGGGCAACTGACTTCTGAATGTCTGGCTCTCCCCCTGTATCTCTCTCTCTGTGTCTCTCCCACCCCTCCCCTCTGTCTGTCTGTCTGTCTCTCTCTCTCTCTCTCTAAAATGAGCTATATTAAGCTATATTATGCTATTTTAAGCTTTATTGAGCTATATTGAGCTTTATTCAGCAATATTCAACTATTTTCAGCTATTAGCTATATTCAGCTATATTCAGCTATATTCAGCAGTTTACACCTAAAATGAGCTATATTAAGCTATTTTCTGCTTTATTCAGCTATATTCAGCTTTATTCAGCAATATTCAACTATTTTCAGTTATTAGCTATATTCAGCTATATTTAGCCATATTCAGCTTTATTCATTAATTTACAGCTATAATGAGCTATATTGAGCTATATTCTGCAGTTTACACCTAAAATGAGCTATATTAAGCTATATTATGCTATTTTCAGTTTTATTGAGCTATATTGAGCTTTATTCAGCAATATTCAACTATTTTCAGCTATTATCTATATTGAGCTATATTCTGCAGTTTACACCTAAAATGAGCTATATTAAGCTATATTATGCTATTTTCAGCTTTATTGAGCTATATTGAGCTTTATTCAGCAATATTCAATTATTTTCAGCTATTACGGCAGTAGGCGCCACACTTTCAAAATTTCTTGCGAAATTTTCTAGTTATTATTATTCCCGTTCTGCCTAAACTTTGGACCGTATCTCGTCCCGGAGCGTTGCCAGCACATGCGTACAAAATACATCAAAACGAGCGGCCTGATCGGGAATCGTGTGCTATGACCCTGCTAAGAGATTCGACCGGCGGTTTTCCCGAAAAATGCAAAAAACGGCGAGAAATTGTCCCATCCGCTTACATGGGGTTTCGGCGAAAAGAGAGCAAAAGAAACACTCATCTTTGTGGCCATATTGACTCGCCATACTTTAACGTAGAGAAATGATTAAACCTTTGAAACGTTAACAAAAGGATGGACTTTATTTTCCTAATTGGACATTTTTTGATAGCTAGCACAGTTTTCCTCGAATATTTGTTCAAGTTTAGGAAAATATTCAGACCGTTTCTGACTTTACAATGGGTGTGTATGTGGCAGCTCAGAGCACGTGATGTCATCGCTAGAGCACGAACCAGCTTCAGACTCATCAGAAATAAATATTTGTAAATTGCCATTACTGCCACAATTTTCACTCTACAGGCATAATTTATAGCACAAAACGTAGGAAATCTTGTGCTTGCTTGTACAAATGTGTCGTGGAGTCCCAAAAACCTTTACTTTTTTGTCAAAAAGCAAGAAAGCGACATGAAGTCAGCCAACCGCTCCATTCAGCCCCATGTTAAATCGGAGCAGAGTTTTCTCTAAATGAGCAAACGGGGGCTCTTTCTGAACTGCCTCTAAGCGCTCATTTCTAAACCCACCAAACATTTAAGTACACGTAAACGTTCACAAAAGTCTTGTGCTTCTCACGATGTCTTCGTTTTTTCATACGGAGTTACAGTTTTCCTATCAAATTCATTAGTTTGACAGGTAGTTTTCATTAAATATCTCTCCCTAAGGGACAGAGCTGTGCTTCCCCAATCGCCATGGTAACCGTGGCGCGCGCGTGTGGGAAACACTAACTGCTGAGTGACACAGGTGCTTCAAATGAGGTCATCAGGGCAGTTTCACACACACGTAGTTATTTAACCTACATTAACAGACATATACATGCACATATACTTGTTATAGATACATAGAGAGACGTACGAGTCTTAAGATCTCGTCTGCTCTTCACCCTGGTGACACAGGTGCTTCAAATGAGCTAATCAGGGCTGTTTCACACACATACTGTCTGTCTGTTTCTATATTCTATAATTATATTCAGCTTTATTCAGCAATTTACACCTAAAATGAGCTATATTAAGCTATATTATATTATTTTCAGCTTTATTGAGCTATATTCAACTATTTTCAGCTATTAGCTATATTGAGCTATATTCAGCAGTTTACACCTAAAATGAGCTATATTAAGCTATTTTCAGCTTTATTCAGCTATATTGAGCTTTATTCAGCAATATTCAACTATTTTCAGCTATTACCTATATTCAGCTATATTTAGCCATATTCAGCTTTATTCATTAATTTACAGCTATAATGAGCTATATTGAGCTATATTCAGCAATGTACAGCTAAAATGAGCTATAATGAGCTATAGCCTGCTATTTTCAGCTTTATTGAGCTATATTGAGCTTTATTCAGCAATATTCAATTATTTTCAGCTATTACGGCAGTAGGCGCCACACTTTCAAAATTTCTTGCGAAATTTTCTAGTTAAGTGTGGCGCTGCCAGCAAGGGCTCATAGAGCCCTGCAGCAGCCCAACTTTATATTCTCCTGCGGGCTTCTTCTTATTAAGTGTGGCGCTGCCAGCAAGGGCTCATAGCCCTTGCAGCAGCCCAACTTTATGTTCTCCTGCGGGCTTATTTATTAGTTGGAGTGCTTCAGCACCCAACTATTGTTCTTTGAATCTTTATTCAGCTTATTATTATTATTATTATTATTCTATTTCTTCCGTACGTATTTTGAACTGCTTAAACTCCTTCAGCTTTTCAGCTACTTAAACTTTTCAAATATTAAACAATTCAGCTTCTTCAGGAGAGGGGGGCTATGACCTTTCATATTTTTAACTTTTCAACTTTTCTTAATATTAATCTTTTTATGCTTTTTTTTAACATGGGATTCCTATGGAGAAAATCCTCAACTTTAACAGCTTATAGGTTCAGCATACTTTCAGCTAAAGATACCATTTCAACTTTAAAATGTAGACATATTTTTCAACTATGACTGCATATTTTTAGATATTTTCTATCTTTTAAGAATTTTAAACTATGAATTTTTGAATTTAATAAATCTTAAGATCCTCTTCTGCCTTTAACATGAGTGTGTATGGCGCAGCTCAGAGTGCGTGATGTCATCGCTAGAGTGCAGAGAAGCGTCAGGATCTCGAGAAAAAAAGAATTGTAAATTGCCATTGACTCCACAATTCTCACTCTTCAGGCATAATTTTTACATATAAACGTAGGAAATATTGTGCTTGCTTGTACAAATGTGTGGTGGAATCCCACAAACATTTACTTTTTTATCAAAAAGCAAGAAAGCGACATGAAGTCCGCCAACTGCTCCATTAAGCCCAATGTTAAATCGGAGCACAATCTTTCTCTCATGGAGCAAACGGGGGCCCTTTTTGAACTGCCTCTAAGCTCTCATTTCTAAACCCCCCAAAAATTTGAGTACACGTAAACGTTCACAAAAGTCTTGTGCTTCTCACGATGCCTTCATTTTTTTAAACGGAGTTACGGTTTTCCTATCACATTCATTAGTTTGACAGGTTGTTTTTGTTAAATCTACAGTGCAGTCTCCCTCTGTCACTCACTGACACAGGTGTTTGTAATTAGCTCTTCAGGACAGTTTGACACAGGAGCAGTGTCACTATGGAAACCTTTGATGTTACCAGCACACAGCTTAATGCAGTTTGACAGACACACAGACACAGATACACACGCACACACATACGGCAACTGACTTCTGAATGTCTGTCTCTCTCTCTCTCTCTCTCCTTCTGTCTCTCCCACCCCTCCCCTTTTGAGCAGGTAGTTTCTCTTTTCTGTATTTTAAGCTATTTTAACCTATATTTAGCTATATTCAGCTATCTGCTAAATTGAACTATATTCAGCTTTATTCAGCAATTCACAGCTATAATGAGCTATATTCAGCTATATTCTGCTATTTTGAGCTTTATTCAGCAATATTCAACTATTTTCAGCTATTAGCTATATTCAGCTATATTCAGCTTTATTCAGCAATTTACAGCTATAATGAGCTATATTGAGCTATATTCTGCTATTTTGAGTTTTATTCAGCAATATTCAACTATTTTCAGCTATCTGCTAAATTGAACTATATTCAGCTTTATTCAGCAATTCACAGCTATAATGAGCTATATTCAGCTATATTCTGCTATTTTGAGCTTTATTCAGCAATATTCAACTATTTTCAGCTATTAGCTATATCCAGCTATATTCAGCTTTATTCAGCAATTTACAGCTATAATGAGCTATATTGAGCTATATTCTGCTATTTTGAACTATATTGAGTTTTATTCAGCAATATTCAACTATCTTCAGCTATTAGCTATATTCAGCTATATTCTGCTATTTTGAGCTTTATTGAGCTATTTTGAGCTTTATTCAGCAATATTCAACTATTTGTAGCTATTAGCTATATTCAGCTATATTCAGCTTTATTCAACAATTTACAGCTATAATGAGCCTTATTGAGCTATATTGAGCTTTATTCAGCAATATTGATCTATATTGAGCTATTTTCAGCTTAATTTAGCTATTTTCACTTATCTTTTTCAAATATTTAAGTTTAAGCTTCAGCTTTTAGCACTCCAACGCATTTTCTGCAGGAAATGCCATTTCTAGTTAAGTGTGGCGCTGCCAGCAAGGGCTCATAGCCCTTGCAGCAGCCCAACTTTATATTCTCCTGCATACTTATTAGTTGGAGTGCTTCAGCACCCAACTATTGTTCTTCGAATCTTTATTATTATTATTATTATTATTATTCTATTTCTTCCGTACGTATTTTGAACTGCTTAAACTCCTTCAGCTTTTCAGCTACTTAAACTTTTCAAATATTAAAAAATTCAGCTTCTTCAGGAGAGGGGGGCTATGACCTTTCATATTTTTAACTTTTCAACTTTTCTTAATATTAATCTTTTTATGCTTTTTTTTAACATGGGATTCCTATGGAGAAAATCCTCAACTTTAACAGCTTATAGGTTCAGCATACTTTCAGCTAAAGATACCATTTCAACTTTAAAATGTAGACATATTTTTCAACTATGACTGCATATTTTTAGATATTTTCTATCTTTTAAGAATTTTAAACTATGAATTTTTGAATTTAATAAATCTTAAGATCCTCTTCTGCCTTTAACATGAGTGTGTATGGCGCAGCTCAGAGTGCGTGATGTCATCGCTAGAGTGCAGAGAAGCGTCAGGATCTCGAGAAAAAAAGAATTGTAAATTGCCATTGACTCCACAATTCTCACTCTTCAGGCATAATTTTTACATATAAACGTAGGAAATATTGTGCTTGCTTGTACAAATGTGTGGTGGAATCCCACAAACATTTACTTTTTTATCAAAAAGCAAGAAAGCGACATGAAGTCCGCCAACTGCTCCATTAAGCCCAATGTTAAATCGGAGCACAATCTTTCTCTCATGGAGCAAACGGGGGCCCTTTTTGAACTGCCTCTAAGCTCTCATTTCTAAACCCCCCAAAAATTTGAGTACACGTAAACGTTCACAAAAGTCTTGTGCTTCTCACGATGCCTTCATTTTTTTAAACGGAGTTACGGTTTTCCTATCACATTCATTAGTTTGACAGGTTGTTTTTGTTAAATCTACAGTGCAGTCTCCCTCTGTCACTCACTGACACAGGTGTTTTTAATTAGCTCTTCAGGACAGTTTGACACAGGAGCAGTGTCACTATGGAAACCTTTGATGTTACCAGCACACAGCTTAATGCAGTTTGACAGACACACAGACACAGATACACACGCACACACATACGGCAACTGACTTCTGAATGTCTGTCTCTCTCTCTCTCTCTCTCCTTCTGTCTCTCCCACCCCTCCCCTTTTGAGCAGGTAGTTTCTCTTTTCTGTATTTTAAGCTATTTTAACCTATATTTAGCTATATTCAGCTATCTGCTAAATTGAACTATATTCAGCTTTATTCAGCAATTCACAGCTATAATGAGCTATATTCAGCTATATTCTGCTATTTTGAGCTTTATTCAGCAATATTCAACTATTTTCAGCTATTAGCTATATTCAGCTATATTCAGCTTTATTCAGCAATTTACAGCTATAATGAGCTATATTGAGCTATATTCTGCTATTTTGAGTTTTATTCAGCAATATTCAACTATTTTCAGCTATCTGCTAAATTGAACTATATTCAGCTTTATTCAGCAATTCACAGCTATAATGAGCTATATTCAGCTATATTCTGCTATTTTGAGCTTTATTCAGCAATATTCAACTATTTTCAGCTATTAGCTATATCCAGCTATATTCAGCTTTATTCAGCAATTTACAGCTATAATGAGCTATATTGAGCTATATTCTGCTATTTTGAACTATATTGAGTTTTATTCAGCAATATTCAACTATCTTCAGCTATTAGCTATATTCAGCTATATTCTGCTATTTTGAGCTTTATTGAGCTATTTTGAGCTTTATTCAGCAATATTCAACTATTTGTAGCTATTAGCTATATTCAGCTATATTCAGCTTTATTCAACAATTTACAGCTATAATGAGCCTTATTGAGCTATATTGAGCTTTATTCAGCAATATTGATCTATATTGAGCTATTTTCAGCTTAATTTAGCTATTTTCACTTATCTTTTTCAAATATTTAAGTTTAAGCTTCAGCTTTTAGCACTCCAACGCATTTTCTGCAGGAAATGCCATTTCTAGTTAAGTGTGGCGCTGCCAGCAAGGGCTCATAGCCCTTGCAGCAGCCCAACTTTATATTCTCCTGCATACTTATTAGTTGGAGTGCTTCAGCACCCAACTATTGTTCTTCGAATCTTTATTATTATTATTAGTTGGAGTGCTTCAGCACCCAACTATTGTTCTTCGAATCTTTATTATTATTATTATTCTATTTCTTCCGTACGTATTTTGAACTGCTTAAACTCCTTCAGCTTTTCAGCTACTTAAACTTTTCAAATATTAAAAAATTCAGCTTCTTCAGGAGAGGGGTGCTATGACCTTTCATATTTTTAACTTTTCAACTTTTCTTAATATTAATCTTTTTATGCTTTTTTTTAACATGGGATTCCTATGGAGAAAATCCTCAACTTTAACAGCTTATAGGTTCAGCATACTTTCAGCTAAAGATACCATTTCAACTTTAAAATGTAGACATATTTTTCAACTATGACTGCATATTTTTAGATATTTTCTATCTTTTAAGAATTTTAAACTATGAATTTTTGAATTTAATAAATCTTAAGATCCTCTTCTGCCTTTAACATGAGTGTGTATGGCGCAGCTCAGAGTGCGTGATGTCATCGCTAGAGTGCAGAGAAGCGTCAGGATCTCGATAAAAAAAGAATTGTAAATTGCCATTGACTCCACAATTCTCACTCTTCAGGCATAATTTTTACATATAAACGTAGGAAATATTGTGCTTGCTTGTACAAATGTGTCGTGGAATCCCACAAACATTTACTTTTTTTATCAAAAAGCAAGAAAGCGACATGAAGTCCGCCAACTGCTCCATTAAGACCCATGTTAAATCGGAGCACAATCTTTCTCTCATGGAGCAAACGGGGGCCCTTTTTGAACTGCCTCTAAGCTCTCATTTCTAAACCCCCCAAAAATTTGAGTACACGTAAACGTTCACAAAAGTCTTGTGCTTCTCACGATGCCTTCATTTTTTTAAACGGAGTGACGGTTTTCCTATCACATTCATTAGTTTGACAGGTTGTTTTTG
This sequence comes from Cottus gobio, assembly GCA_023566465.1. Lineage (NCBI taxonomy): Eukaryota > Metazoa > Chordata > Actinopteri > Perciformes > Cottidae > Cottus > Cottus gobio. The sequence continues at coordinate 2,542,850 of CM042230.1, read as the reverse complement.
TTAAATCTACAGTGCAGTCTCCCTCTGTCACTCACTGACACAGGTGTTTTTAATTAGCTCTTCAGGACAGTTTGACACAGGAGCAGTGTCACTATGGAAACCTTTGATGTTACCAGCACACAGCTTAATGCAGTTTGACAGACACACAGACACAGATACACACGCACACACATACGGCAACTGACTTCTGAATGTCTGGCTCTCTCTCTCTATCTCTCTCTCCTTCTGTCTCTCTCACTCTCTCTGTCTCTCCCACCCCTCCCCTTTTGAGCAGGTAGTTTCTCTTTTCTGTATTTTAAGCTATTTTAACCTATATTTAGCTATATTCAGCTATCTGCTAAATTGAACTATATTCAGCTTTATTCAGCAATTCACAGCTATAATGAGCTATATTCAGCTATATTCTGCTATTTTGAGCTTTATTCAGCAATATTCAACTATTTTCAGCTATTAGCTATATTCAGCTATATTCAGCTTTATTCAGCAATTTACAGCTATAATGAGCTATATTGAGCTATATTCTGCTATTTTGAGCTATATTGAGTTTTATTCAGCAATATTCAACTATTTTCAGCTATTAGCTATATTCAGCTATATTTCCGCTTTATTCAGCAATTTACAGCTATAATGAGCTATATTGAGCTATATTCTGCTATTTTGAGCTTTATTGAGCTATATTGAGCTTTATTCAGGAATATTCAACTATTTATAGCTATCAGCTATATTCAGCTTTATTCAGCAGTTTACACCTAAAATGAGCTATATTAAGCTATATTATGCTATTTTCAGCTTTATTGAGCTATATTGAGCTTTATTCAGCAATATTCAACTATTTTCAGCTATTAGCTATATTCAGCTATATTCAGCTAAATTCAGCAGTTTACACCTAAAATGAGCTATATTAAGCTATTTTCAGCTTTATTGAGCTATATTGAGCTTTATTCAGCAATATTCAGCTATCAGCTATATTCAGCTTTATTCAGCAATTTTCAGCTATATTCTACTTTATTCAGCTTTATTCAGCTATATTGACCTTTATTCAGCAATATTCAGCTATCAGCTATATTCAGCTTTATTCAGCAATTTTCAGCTATATTCTACTTTATTCAGCTTTATTCAGCTATATTGAGCTTTATTCAGCAATATTCAGCTATCAGCTATATTGAGCTTTATTCAGCAATATTCAGCTATCAGCTATATTCAGCTTTATTCAGCAATTTTCAGCTATAATGAGCTATATTCTGCTATTTTCAGGTTTATTGAGCTATAATGAGCTTTATTCAGCAATATTCAGCTATCAGCTATATTCAGCTTTATTCAGCAATTCTCAGCTATAATGAGCTATATTCTGCTATTTACAGGTTTATTGAGCCATGTTGAGATTTATTCAGCTATTTTCAACTATCAGATATATTCAGCTTAATTTAGCTATTTTCACTTATTTCTTTCAAATATTTAAGCTTTAAGCTTTAGCTTTTAGCACTCCAACGTATTTTCAGCAGGAAATGCTCTTTCTAGTTATTATTATTATTCTATTTCTTCCGTACGTATTTTGAACTGCTTAAACTCCTTCAGCTTTTCAGCTACTTAAACTTTTCAAATATTAAAAAATTCAGCTTCTTCAGGAGAGGGGGGCTATGACCTTTCATATTTTTAACTTTTCAACTTTTCTTAATATTAATCTTTTTATGCTTTTTTTTAACATGGGATTCCTATGGAGAAAATCCTCAACTTTAACAGCTTATAGGTTCAGCATACTTTCAGCTAAAGATACCATTTCAACTTTAAAATGTAGACATATTTTTCAACTATGACTGCATATTTTTAGATATTTTCTATCTTTTAAGAATTTTAAACTATGAATTTTTGAATTTAATAAATCTTAAGATCCTCTTCTGCCTTTAACATGAGTGTGTATGGCGCAGCTCAGAGTGCGTGATGTCATCGCTAGAGTGCAGAGAAGCGTCAGGATCTCGAGAAAAAAAGAATTGTAAATTGCCATTGACTCCACAATTCTCACTCTTCAGGCATAATTTTTACATATAAACGTAGGAAATATTGTGCTTGCTTGTACAAATGTGTGGTGGAATCCCACAAACATTTACTTTTTTATCAAAAAGCAAGAAAGCGACATGAAGTCCGCCAACTGCTCCATTAAGCCCAATGTTAAATCGGAGCACAATCTTTCTCTCATGGAGCAAACGGGGGCCCTTTTTGAACTGCCTCTAAGCTCTCATTTCTAAACCCCCCAAAAATTTGAGTACACGTAAACGTTCACAAAAGTCTTGTGCTTCTCACGATGCCTTCATTTTTTTAAACGGAGTTACGGTTTTCCTATCACATTCATTAGTTTGACAGGTTGTTTTTGTTAAATCTACAGTGCAGTCTCCCTCTGTCACTCACTGACACAGGTGTTTTTAATTAGCTCTTCAGGACAGTTTGACACAGGAGCAGTGTCACTATGGAAACCTTTGATGTTACCAGCACACAGCTTAATGCAGTTTGACAGACACAGGTACACGCACACACATACGGCAACTGACTTCTGAATGTCTGGCTCTCTCTCTCTATCTCTCTCTCCTTCTGTCTCTCTCTCTCCTTCTGTCTCTCCCACCCCTCCCCTTTTGAGCAGGTAGTTTCTCTTTTCTGTATTTTAAGCTATTTTAACCTATATTTAGCTATATTCAGCTATCTGCTAAATTTAACTATATTCAGCTTTATTCAGCAATTCACAGCTATAATGAGCTATATTCAGCTATATTCTGCTATTTTGAGCTTTATTCAGCAATATTCAACTATTTTCAGCTATTAGCTATATTCAGCTATATTCAGCTTTATTCAGCAATTTACAGCTATAATGAGCTATATTGAGCTATATTCTGCTATTTTGAGCTATTTTGAGTTTTATTCAGCAATATTCAACTATTTTCAGCTATCTGCTAAATTGAACTATATTCAGCTTTATTCAGCAATTCACAGCTATAATGAGCTATATTCAGCTATATTCTGCTATTTTGAGCTTTATTCAGCAATATTCAACTATTTTCAGCTATTAGCTATATTCAGCTATATTCAGCTTTATTCAGCAATTTACAGCTATAATGAGCTATATTGAGCTATATTCTGCTATTTTGAGCTATTTTGAGTTTTATTCAGCAATATTCAACTATTTTCAGCTATCTGCTAAATTGAACTATATTCAGCTTTATTCAGCAATTCACAGCTATAATGAGCTATATTCAGCTATATTCTGCTATTTTGAGCTTTATTCAGCAATATTCAACTATTTTCAGCTATTAGCTATATTCAGCTTTATTCAGCAATTTACAGCTATGAGCTATATTGAGCTATATTCTGCTATTTTGAGCTATATTCAGCAATATTCAACTATTTTCAGCTATTAGCTATATCCAGCTATATTCAGCTTTATTCAGCAATTTACAGCTATAATGAGCTATATTGAGCTATATTCTGCTATTTTGAGCTATATTGAGTTTGATTCAGCAATATTCAACTATCTTCAGCTATTAGCTATATTCAGCTATATTCTGCTATTTTGAGCTTTATTGAGCTATTTTGAGCTTTATTCAGCAATATTCAACTATTTGTAGCTATTAGCTATATTCAGCTATATTCAGCTTTATTCAACAATTTACAGCTATAATGAGCCTTATTGAGCTATATTGAGCTTTATTCAGCAATATTGATCTATATTGAGCTATTTTCAGCTTAATTTAGCTATTTTCACTTATCTTTTTCAAATATTTAAGTTTAAGCTTCAGCTTTTAGCACTCCAACGCATTTTCTGCAGGAAATGCCATTTCTAGTTAAGTGTGGCGCTGCCAGCAAGGGCTCATAGCCCTTGCAGCAGCCCAACTTTATATTCTCCTGCGGGCTTCTTATTAAGTGTGGCGCTGCCAGCAAGGGCTCATAGCCCTTGCAGCAGCCCAACTTTATATTCTCCTGCGGGCTTATTAGTTGGAGTGCTTCAGCACCCAACTATTGTTCTTCGAATCTTTATTATTATTATTCTATTTCTTCCGTACGTATTTTGAAAGGTTTCTCCTCCTTCATATGTTCAGCTACAGAAACTCTTCAAATATTAAAAAATTCAGCTCCTTCAGGAGAGGGGTGCTATGACCTTTCATATTTTTAACTTTTCAACTTTTCTTAATATTAATCTTTTTATGCTTTTTTTTAACATGGGATTCCTATGGAGAAAATCCTCAACTTTAACAGCTTATAGGTTCAGCATACTTTCAGCTAAAGATACCATTTCAACTTTAAAATGTAGACATATTTTTCAACTATGACTGCATATTTTTAGATATTTTCTATCTTTTAAGAATTTTAAACTATGAATTTTTGAATTTAATAAATCTTAAGCTCCTTTTCTTCTTTTAACATGAGTGTGTATGGCGGAGCTCAGAGTGCGTGATGTCATCGCTAGAGTGCAGAGAAGCGTCAGGATCTCGAGAAAAAAAGAATTGTAAATTGCCATTGACTCCACAATTCTCACTCTTCAGGCATAATTTTTACATATAAACGTAAGAAATATTGTGCTTGCTTGTACAAATGTGTCGTGGAATCCCACAAACATTTACTTTTTTATCAAAAAGCAAGAAAGCGACATGAAGTCCGCCAACTGCTCCATTAAGCCCAATGTTAAATCGGAGCACAATCTTTCTCTCATGGAGCAAACGGGGGCCCTTTTTGAACTGCCTCTAAGCTCTCATTTCTAAACCCCCCAAAAATTTGAGTACACGTAAACGTTCACAAAAGTCTTGTGCTTCTCACGATGCCTTCATTTTTTTAAACGGAGTGACGGTTTTCCTATCACATTCATTAGTTTGACAGGTTGTTTTTGTTAAATCTACAGTGCAGTCTCCCTCTGTCACTCACTGACACAGGTGTTTTTAATTAGCTCTTCAGGACAGTTTGACACAGGAGCAGTGTCACTATGGAAACCTTTGATGTTACCAGCACACAGCTTAATGCAGTTTGACAGACACACAGACACAGATACACACGCACACACATACGGCAACTGACTTCTGAATGTCTGTCTCTCTCTCTCTCTATCTCTCTCTCCTTCTGTCTCTCTCACTCTCTCTGTCTCTCCCACCCCTCCCCTTTTGAGCAGGTAGTTTCTCTTTTCTGTATTTTAAGCTATTTTAACCTATATTTAGCTATATTCAGCTATCTGCTAAATTGAACTATATTCAGCTTTATTCAGCAATTCACAACTATAATGAGCTATATTCAGCTATATTCTGCTATTTTGAGCTTTATTCAGCAATATTCAACTATTTTCAGCTATTAGCTATATTCAGCTATATTTAGCCATATTCAGCTTTATTCATTAATTTACAGCTATATTGAGCTTTAATCAGCAATAATCAACTATTTTCAGCTATTAGCTTTATTCAGCTTTATTCATCAATTTAAAGTTATAATGAGCTATATTCTGCAATGCTCAGCTTTATTGAGGTATATTGAGCTTTATTCAGCAATATTCACCTATCAGCTATATTCAGCTTTATTCAGCAATGTTCAGCTATAATGAGCAATATTCTGCTATTTACAGGTTTATTGAGCCATGTTGAGATTTATTCAGCTATTTTCAACTATCAGATATATTCAGCTTAATTTAGCTATTTTCACTTATTTCTTTCAAATATTTAAGCTTTAAGCTTCAGCTTTTAGCACTCCAACGCATTTTCAGCAGGAAATGCTCTTTCTAGTTAAGTGTGGCGCTGCCAGCAAGGGCTCATAGCCCTTGCAGCAGCCCAACTTTATATTCTCCTGCATACTTATTATTATTCCTCTTCCGCCTAAACTTTGGACCACTAAGGATCCCGGAGCGTTGCCAGCACATGCGCACAAAATACATCAAAACGAGCGGCCTGATCGGGAATCGTGTGCTATGACCCTGCTAAGAGATTCGACCGGCGGTTTTCCCGAAAAATGCAAAAAACGGCGAGAAATTGTCCCATCCGCTTACATGGGGTTTCGGCGAAAAGAGAGCAAAAGAAACACTCAACTTTGTGGCCATATTGACTCGCCATACTTTAACGTAGAGAAATGATTAAACCTTTGAAACGTTAACAAAAGGATGGACTTTATTTTCCTAATTGGACATTTTTTGATAGCTAGCACAGTTTTCCTCGAATATTTGTTCAAGTTTAGGAAAATATTCAGACCGTTTCTGACTTTACAATGGGTGTGTATGTGGCAGCTCAGAGCACGTGATGTCATCGCTAGAGCACGAACCAGCTTCAGACTCATCAGAAATAAATATTTGTAAATTGCCATTACTGCCACAATTTTCACTCTACAGGCATAATTTATAGCACAAAACGTAGGAAATCTTGTGCTTGCTTGTACAAATGTGTCGTGGAATCCCACAAACATTTACTTTTTTGTCAGCAAGCCTGAAAGCGACATGAAGTCAACCAACTGCTCCATTAAGACCCATGTTAAATCGGAGCAAAATCTTCTCTCATGAAGCAAACGGAGGCATTTTCTGAACTGCCTTTGCGCTCTCATTTCTAAACCCCCCAAACATTTGAGTACACGGCAACGTTCACAAAAGTCTTGTGCTTCTCACGATGCCTTCATTTTTTTAAACGGAGTTACGGTTTTCCTATCACATTCATTTGTTTGACAGGTTGTTTTGGTTAAATCTACAGTCCAGTCTCCCTCTCAGTCACTAACTGACACAGGTGTTTCGAATCACCAGCTCGTCAGGACAGGACCAACTGCTCTTATCACCGTGGAAACCTTTGATTGACAGATACACGCACACACATAGGGCAACTGACTTCTGAATGTCTGCCTCTCCCCCTGTATCTCTCTCTCTGTGTCTCTCCCACCCCTCCCCTCTGTCTGTCTGTCTGTCTCTCTCTCTCTCTCTAAAATGAGCTATATTAAGCTATATTATGCTATTTTTAGCTTTATTGAGCTATATTGAGCTTTATTCAGCAATATTCAACTATTTTCAGCTATTAGCTATATTCAGCTATATTTAGCCATATTCTGCTTCGTTCATTAATTTATAGCTATAATGAGCTATATTGAGCTATATTATGCTATTTTCATCTTTATTGAGCTATATTGAGCTTTATTCAGCAATATTCAACTATTTTCAGCTATTAGCTATATTCAGCTATATTCAGCTATATTGAGCTATATTCAGCAGTTTACACCTAAAATGAGCTATATTAAGCTATATTATGCTATTTTCAGCTTTATTGAGCTATATTGAGCTTTATTCAGCAATATTCAACTATGTTCAGCTATTATCTATATTGAGCTATATTCAGCAGTTTACACCTAAAATGAGCTATATTAAGCTATATTATGCTATTTTCAGCTTTATTGAGCTATATTGAGCTTTATTCAGCAATATTCAATTATTTTCAGCTATTACGGCAGTAGGCGCCACACTTTCAAAATTTCTTGCGAAATTTTCTAGTTAGTTGGAGTGCTTCAGCACCCAACTATTGTTCTTCGAATCTTTATTATTATTATTCTATTTCTTCCGTACGTATTTTGAAAGGTTTCTCCTCCTTCATATGTTCAGCTACAGAAACTCTTCAAATATTAAAAAATTCAGCTCCTTCAGGAGAGGGGTGCTATGACCTTTCATATTTTTAACTTTTCAACTTTTCTTAATATTAATCTTTTTATGCTTTTTTTTAACATGGGATTCCTATGGAGAAAATCCTCAACTTTAACAGCTTATAGGTTCAGCATACTTTCAGCTAAAGATACCATTTCAACTTTAAAATGTAGACATATTTTTCAACTATGACTGCATATTTTTAGATATTTTCTATCTTTTAAGAATTTTAAACTATGAATTTTTGAATTTAATAAATCTTAAGCTCCTTTTCTTCTTTTAACATGAGTGTGTATGGCGGAGCTCAGAGTGCGTGATGTCATCGCTAGAGTGCAGAGAAGCGTCAGGATCTCGAGAAAAAAAGAATTGTAAATTGCCATTGACTCCACAATTCTCACTCTTCAGGCATAATTTTTACATATAAACGTAAGAAATATTGTGCTTGCTTGTACAAATGTGTCGTGGAATCCCACAAACATTTACTTTTTTATCAAAAAGCAAGAAAGCGACATGAAGTCCGCCAACTGCTCCATTAAGCCCAATGTTAAATCGGAGCACAATCTTTCTCTCATGGAGCAAACGGGGGCCCTTTTTGAACTGCCTCTAAGCTCTCATTTCTAAACCCCCCAAAAATTTGAGTACACGTAAACGTTCACAAAAGTCTTGTGCTTCTCACGATGCCTTCATTTTTTTAAACGGAGTTACGGTTTTCCTATCACATTCATTAGTTTGACAGGTTGTTTTTGTTAAATCTACAGTGCAGTCTCCCTCTGTCACTCACTGACACAGGTGTTTTTAATTAGCTCTTCAGGACAGTTTGACACAGGAGCAGTGTCACTATGGAAACCTTTGATGTTACCAGCACACAGCTTAATGCAGTTTGACAGACACAGGTACACGCACACACATACGGCAACTGACTTCTGAATGTCTGGCTCTCTCTCTCTATCTCTCTCTCCTTCTGTCTCTCTCTCCTTCTGTCTCTCCCACCCCTCCCCTTTTGAGCAGGTAGTTTCTCTTTTCTGTATTTTAAGCTATTTTAACCTATATTTAGCTATATTCAGCTATCTGCTAAATTGAACTATATTCAGCTTTATTCAGCAATTCACAGCTATAATGAGCTATATTCAGCTATATTCTGCTATTTTGAGCTTTATTCAGCAATATTCAACTATTTTCAGCTATTAGCTATATTCAGCTATATTTAGCCATATTCAGCTTTATTCATTAATTTACAGCTATATTGAGCTTTATTCAGCAATAATCAACTATTTTCAGCTATTAGCTATATTCAGCTATATTCAGCTTTATTCATCAATTTACAGTTATAATGACCTATATTCTGCTATGCTCAGCTTTATTGAGGTATATTGAGCTTTATTCAGCAATATTCAGCTATCAGCTATATTCAGCTTTATTCAGCAATGTTCAGCTATAATGAGCAATATTCTTCTATTTTTAGCTCTATTGAGCTAAATTGAGCTTTATTCAGCAATTTTCAGCTATCAGCTATATTGAGCTATATTCAACTTTATTCAGCAATTTTCAGCTATAATGAGCTATATTCTGCTATTTTTAGCTCTATTGAGCTATATTGAGCTTTATTCAGCAATATTCAGATATCAGCTATATTCAGCTTTATTCAGCAATCTTCAGCTATAATGAGCTGGATTCTGCTATTTTCAGGTTTATTGAGCTATATTGAGCTGTATTCTGCTATTTTCAGGTTTATTGAGCTATATTGAGGTTTATTCAGCAATATTCAGATATAATGAGCTGTATTCTGCAATTTTCAGGTTTATTGAGCTATATTGAGCTTTATTCAGCAATATTCAGATATCAGCTATATTCAGCTTTATTCAGCAATATTCAGATATCAGCTATATTCAGCTTTATTCAGCAATTTTCAGCTATATTCTACTTTATTCACCTTTATTCAGCTATATTGAGCTTTATTCAGCAATATTCAGCTATCAGCTATATTCAGCTTTATTCAGCAATTTTCAGCTATAATGAGCTATATTCTGCTATTTTCAGGTTTATTGAGCTATATTGAGCTTTATTCAGCAATATTCAGCTATCAGCTATATTCAGCTTTATTCAGCAATTCTCAGCTATATTGAGCTATATTCTGCTATTTACAGGTTTATTGAGCCATGTTGAGATTTATTCAGCTATTTTCAACTATCAGATATATTCAGCTTAATTTAGCTATTTTCACTTATTTCTTTCAAATATTTAAGCTTTAAGCTTCAGCTTTTAGCACTCCAACGCATTTTCAGCAGGAAATGCTCTTTCTAGTTATTATTAGTTGGAGTGCTTCAGCACCCAACTATTGTTCTTTGAATCTTTATTCAGCTTATTATTAGTTGGAGTGCTTCAGCACCCAACTATTGTTCTTCGAATCTTTATTATTAGTTGGAGTGCTTCAGCACCCAACTATTGTTCTTCGAATCTTTATTATTATTATTCTATTTCTTCCGTACGTATTTTGAAAGGTTTCTCCTCCTTCATATGTTCAGCTACAGAAACTCTTCAAATATTAAAAAATTCAGCTCCTTCAGGAGAGGGGTGCTATGACCTTTCATATTTTTAACTTTTCAACTTTTCTTAATATTAATCTTTTTATGCTTTTTTTTAACATGGGATTCCTATGGAGAAAATCCTCAACTTTAACAGCTTATAGGTTCAGCATACTTTCAGCTAAAGATACCATTTCAACTTTAAAATGTAGACATATTTTTCAACTATGACTGCATATTTTTAGATATTTTCTATCTTTTAAGAATTTTAAACTATGAATTTTTGAATTTAATAAATCTTAAGCTCCTTTTCTTCTTTTAACATGAGTGTGTATGGCGGAGCTCAGAGTGCGTGATGTCATCGCTAGAGTGCAGAGAAGCGTCAGGATCTCGAGAAAAAAAGAATTGTAAATTGCCATTGACTCCACAATTCTCACTCTTCAGGCATAATTTTTACATATAAACGTAGGAAATATTGTGCTTGCTTGTACAAATGTGTCGTGGAATCCCACAAACATTTACTTTTTTATCAAAAAGCAAGAAAGCGACATGAAGTCCGCCAACTGCTCCATTAAGCCCAATGTTAAATCGGAGCACAATCTTTCTCTCATGGAGCAAACGGGGGCCCTTTTTGAACTGCCTCTAAGCTCTCATTTCTAAACCCCCCAAAAATTTGAGTACACGTAAACGTTCACAAAAGTCTTGTGCTTCTCACGATGCCTTCATTTTTTTAAACGGAGTTACGGTTTTCCTATCACATTCATTAGTTTGACAGGTTGTTTTTGTTAAATCTACAGTGCAGTCTCCCTCTGTCACTCACTGACACAGGTGTTTTTAATTAGCTCTTCAGGACAGTTTGACACAGGAGCAGTGTCACTATGGAAACCTTTGATGTTACCAGCACACAGCTTAATGCAGTTTGACAGACACACAGACACAGATACACACGCACACACATACGGCAACTGACTTCTGAATGTCTGGCTCTCTCTCTCTATCTCTCTCTCCTTCTGTCTCTCTCACTCTCTCTGTCTCTCCCACCCCTCCCCTTTTGAGCAGGTAGTTTCTCTTTTCTGTATTTTAAGCTATTTTAACCTATATTTAGCTATATTCAGCTATCTGCTAAATTGAACTATATTCAGCTTTATTCAGCAATTCACAGCTATAATGAGCTATATTCAGCTATATTCTGCTATTTTGAGCTTTATTCAGCAATATTCAACTATTTTCAGCTATTAGCTATATTCAGCTATATTCAGCTTTATTCAGCAATTTACAGCTATAATGAGCTATATTGAGCTATATTCTGCTATTTTGAGCTATATTGAGTTTTATTCAGGAATATTCAACTATCTTCAGCTATTAGCTATATTCAGCTATATTCTGCTATTTTGAGCTTTATTGAGCTATTTTGAGCTTTATTCAGCAATATTCAACTATTTGTAGCTATTAGCTATATTCAGCTATATTCAGCTTTATTCAACAATTTACAGCTATAATGAGCCTTATTGAGCTATATTGAGCTTTATTCAGCAATATTGATCTATATTGAGCTATTTTCAGCTTAATTTAGCTATTTTCACTTATCTTTTTCAAATATTTAAGTTTAAGCTTCAGCTTTTAGCACTCCAACGCATTTTCTGCAGGAAATGCCATTTCTAGTTAAGTGTGGCGCTGCCAGCAAGGGCTCATAGCCCTTGCAGCAGCCCAACTTTATGTTCTCCTGCGGGCTTATTTATTTATTATTATTCCTCTTCCGCCTAAACTTTGGACCACTAAGGATCCCGGAGCGTTGCCAGCACATGCGTACAAAATACATCAAAACGAGCGGCCTGATCGGGAATCGTGTGCTATGACCCTGCTAAGAGATTCGACCGGCGGTTTTCCTGAAAAACGCAAAAAACGGCGAAACAATTTACAATGGGTGTGTGTGGGGTGAAGTGCACGTGAAGTGCACGCTCAGAGCACGTGATGTCATCGCTAGAGCACGAGAAAGCTTCAGATTCATCAGAAATAAATATTTGTAAATTGCCATTACTGCCCCAATATTCACTCTACAGGCATAATTTATAGCACAAAACGTAGGAAATCTTGTGCTTGCTTGTACAAATGTGTCGTGGAATCCCACAAACATTTACTTTTTTGTCAGCAAGCCTGAAAGCGACATGAAGTCAACCAACTGCTCCATTAAGACCCATGTTAAATCGGAGCAAAATCTTCTCTCATGAAGCAAACGGAGGCATTTTCTGAACTGCCTTTGCGCTCTCATTTCTAAACCCCCCAAACATTTGAGTACACGGCAACGTTCACAAAAGTCTTGTGCTTCTCACGATGCCTTCATTTTTTTAAACGGAGTTACGGTTTTCCTATCACATTCATTTGTTTGACAGGTTGTTTTGGTTAAATCTACAGTCCAGTCTCCCTCTCAGTCACTAACTGACACAGGTGTTTCGAATCACCAGCTCGTCAGGACAGGACCAACTGCTCTTATCACCGTGGAAACCTTTGATTGACAGATACACGCACACACATAGGGCAACTGACTTCTGAATGTCTGCCTCTCCCCTGTATCTCTCTCTCCTTCTGTCTCTCTCTTTCTGTGTCTCTCCCACCCCTCCCCTCTGTCTGTCTGTCTGTCTCTCTCTCTCTCTCTTTCTCTCTCTCTCTCTCTAAAATGAGCTATATTAAGCTATATTATGCTATTTTGAGCTTTATTCAGCAATATTCAACTATTTTCAGCTATTAGCTATATTCAGCTATATTTAGCCATATTCTGCTTCGTTCATTAATTTATAGCTATAATGAGCTATATTGAGCTATATTATGCTATTTTCATCTTTATTGAGCTATATTGAGCTTTATTCAGCAATATTCTACTATTTTCAGCTATTAGCTATATTCAGCTATATTCAGCTATATTCAGCAGTTTACACCTAAAATGAGCTATATTAACATATATTATGCTATTTTCAGCTTTATTGAGCTATATTCAACTATTTTCAGCTATTATCTATATTGAGCTATATTCAGCAGTTTACACCTAAAATGAGCTATATTAAGCTATATTATGCTATTTTCAGCTTTATTGAGCTAGATTGAGCTTTATTCAGCAATATTCAATTATTTTCAGCTATTACGGCAGTAGGCGCCACACTTTCAAAATTTCTTGCGAAATTTTCTAGTTAAGTGTGGCGCTGCCAGCAAGGGCTCATAGCCCTTGCAGCAGCCCAACTTTATATTCTCCTGCATACTTATTATTATTCCTCTTCCGCCTAAACTTTGGACCACTAAGGATCCCGGAGCGTTGCCAGCACATGCGCACAAAATACATCAAAACGAGCGGCCTGATCGGGAATCGTGTGCTATGACCCTGCTAAGAGATTCGACCGGCGGTTTTCCCGAAAAATGCAAAAAACGGCGAGAAATTGTCCCATCCGCTTACATGGGGTTTCGGCGAAAAGAGAGCAAAAGAAACACTCATCTTTGTGGCCATATTGACTCGCCATACTTTAACGTAGAGAAATGATTAAACCTTTGAAACGTTAACAAAAGGATGGACTTTATTTTCCTAATTGGACATTTTTTGATAGCTAGCACAGTTTTCCTCGAATATTTGTTCAAGTTTAGGAAAATATTCAGACCGTTTCTGACTTTACAATGGGTGTGTATGTGGCAGCTCAGAGCACGTGATGTCATCGCTAGAGCACGAACCAGCTTCAGACTCATCAGAAATAAATATTTGTAAATTGCCATTACTGCCACAATTTTCACTCTACAGGCATAATTTATAGCACAAAACGTAGGAAATCTTGTGCTTGCTTGTACAAATGTGTCGTGGAATCCCACAAACATTTACTTTTTTGTCAGCAAGCCTGAAAGCGACATGAAGTCAACCAACTGCTCCATTAAGACCCATGTTAAATCGGAGCAAAATCTTCTCTCATGAAGCAAACGGAGGCATTTTCTGAACTGCCTTTGCGCTCTCATTTCTAAACCCCCCAAACATTTGAGTACACGGCAACGTTCACAAAAGTCTTGTGCTTCTCACGATGCCTTCATTTTTTTAAACGGAGTTACGGTTTTCCTATCACATTCATTTGTTTGACAGGTTGTTTTGGTTAAATCTACAGTCCAGTCTCCCTCTCAGTCACTAACTGACACAGGTGTTTCGAATCACCAGCTCGTCAGGACAGGACCAACTGCTCTTATCACCGTGGAAACCTTTGATTGACAGATACACGCACACACATAGGGCAACTGACTTCTGAATGTCTGCCTCTCCCCCTGTATCTCTCTCTCTGTGTCTCTCCCACCCCTCCCCTCTGTCTGTCTGTCTGTCTCTCTCTCTCTCTCTAAAATGAGCTATATTAAGCTATATTATGCTATTTTTAGCTTTATTGAGCTATATTGAGCTTTATTCAGCAATATTCAACTATTTTCAGCTATTAGCTATATTCAGCTATATTTAGCCATATTCTGCTTCGTTCATTAATTTATAGCTATAATGAGCTATATTGAGCTATATTATGCTATTTTCATCTTTATTGAGCTATATTGAGCTTTATTCAGCAATATTCAACTATTTTCAGCTATTAGCTATATTCAGCTATATTCAGCTATATTCAGCTATATTCAGCAGTTTACACCTAAAATGAGCTATATTAAGCTATTTTCTGCTTTATTGAGCTATATTCAGCTTTATTCAGCAATATTCAACTATTTTCAGTTATTAGCTATATTCAGCTATATTCATCCATATTCAGCTTTATTCATTAATTTACAGCTATAATGAGCTATATTCAGCTATATTCAGCAATTTACAGCTAAAATGAGCTATATTAAGCTATATTATGCTATTTTCAGTTTTATTGAGCTAGATTGAGCTTTATTCAGCAATATTCAATTATTTTCAGCTATTACGGCAGTAGGCGCCACACTTTCAAAATTTCTTGCGAAATTTTCTAGTTTATTATTCCTCTTCCGCCTAAACTTTGGACCACTAAGGATCCCGGAGCGTTGCCAGCACATGCGTACAAAATACATCAAAACGAGCGGCCTGATCGGGAATCGTGTGCTATGACCCTGCTAAGAGATTCGACCGGCGGTTTTCCTGAAAAACGCAAAAAACGGCGAAAAAATTTACAATGGGTGTGTGTGGGGTGAAGTGCACGTGAAGTGCACGCTCAGAGCACGTGATGTCATCGCTAGAGCACGAGAAAGCTTCAGATTCATCAGAAATAAATATTTGTAAATTGCCATTACTGCCCCAATATTCACTCTACAGGCATAATTTATAGCACAAAACGTAGGAAATCTTGTGCTTGCTTGTACAAATGTGTCGTGGAATCCCACAAACATTTACTTTTTTGTCAGCAAGCCTGAAAGCGACATGAAGTCAACCAACTGCTCCATTACACTCCATGTTAAATCGGAGCAAAATCTTCTCTCATGAAGCAAACGGAGGCCCTTTTTGAACTGCCTTTGCGCTCTCATTTCTAAACCCCCCAAACATTTGAGTACACGACAACGTTCACAAAAGTCTTGTGCTTCTCACGATGCCTTCATTTTTTTAAACGGAGTTACGGTTTTCCTATCACATTCATTAGTTTGACAGGTTGTTTTGGTTAAATCTATAGTCCAGTCTGCCTCTCAGTCACTAACTGACACAGGTGTTTCGAATCAGCAGCTTGTCAGGACAGGACCAACTGCTCTTATCACCGTGGAAACCTTTGATTGACAGATACACGCACACACATAGGGCAACTGACTTCTGAATGTCTGGCTCTCCCCCTGTATCTCTCTCTCTGTGTCTCTCCCACCCCTCCCCTCTGTCTGTCTGTCTGTCTCTCTCTCTCTCTCTCTAAAATGAGCTATATTAAGCTATATTATGCTATTTTAAGCTTTATTGAGCTATATTGAGCTTTATTCAGCAATATTCAACTATTTTCAGCTATTAGCTATATTCAGCTATATTCAGCTATATTCAGCAGTTTACACCTAAAATGAGCTATATTAAGCTATTTTCTGCTTTATTCAGCTATATTCAGCTTTATTCAGCAATATTCAACTATTTTCAGTTATTAGCTATATTCAGCTATATTTAGCCATATTCAGCTTTATTCATTAATTTACAGCTATAATGAGCTATATTGAGCTATATTCTGCAGTTTACACCTAAAATGAGCTATATTAAGCTATATTATGCTATTTTCAGTTTTATTGAGCTATATTGAGCTTTATTCAGCAATATTCAACTATTTTCAGCTATTATCTATATTGAGCTATATTCTGCAGTTTACACCTAAAATGAGCTATATTAAGCTATATTATGCTATTTTCAGCTTTATTGAGCTATATTGAGCTTTATTCAGCAATATTCAATTATTTTCAGCTATTACGGCAGTAGGCGCCACACTTTCAAAATTTCTTGCGAAATTTTCTAGTTATTTATTTATTCCCGTTCTGCCTAAACTTTGGACCACTAAGGATCCCGGAGCGTTGCCAGCACATGCGTACAAAATACATCAAAACGAGCGGCCTGATCGGGAATCGTGTGCTATGACCCTGCTAAGAGATTCGACCGGCGGTTTTCCTGAAAAACGCAAAAAACGGCGAAAAAATTTACAATGGGTGTGTGTGGGGTGAAGTGCACGTGAAGTGCACGCTCAGAGCACGTGATGTCATCGCTAGAGCACGAGAAAGCTTCAGATTCATCAGAAATACATATTTGTAAATTGCCATTACTGCCCCAATATTCACTCTACAGGCATAATTTATAGCACAAAACGTAGGAAATCTTGTGCTTGCTTGTACAAATGTGTCGTGGAATCCCACAAACATTTACTTTTTTGTCAGCAAGCCTGAAAGCGACATGAAGTCAACCAACTGCTCCATTAAGACCCATGTTAAATCGGAGCAAAATCTTCTCTCATGAAGCAAACGGAGGCATTTTCTGAACTGCCTTTGCGCTCTCATTTCTAAACCCCCCAAACATTTGAGTACACGGCAACGTTCACAAAAGTCTTGTGCTTCTCACGATGCCTTCATTTTTTTAAACGGAGTTACGGTTTTCCTATCACATTCATTTGTTTGACAGGTTGTTTTGGTTAAATCTACAGTCCAGTCTCCCTCTCAGTCACTAACTGACACAGGTGTTTCGAATCACCAGCTCGTCAGGACAGGACCAACTGCTCTTATCACCGTGGAAACCTTTGATTGACAGATACACGCACACACATAGGGCAACTGACTTCTGAATGTCTGCCTCTCCCCCTGTATCTCTCTCTCTGTGTCTCTCCCACCCCTCCCCTCTGTCTGTCTGTCTGTCTCTCTCTCTCTCTCTCTCTCTCTAAAATGAGCTATATTAAGCTATATTATGCTATTTTTAGCTTTATTGAGCTATATTGAGCTTAATTCAGCAATATTCAACTATTTTCAGCTATTAGCTATATTCAGCTATATTCAGCTATATTCAGCAGTTTACACCTAAAATGAGCTATATTAAGCTATTTTCTGCTTTATTGAGCTATATTCAGCTTTATTCAGCAATATTCAACTATTTTCAGTTATTAGCTATATTCAGCTATATTTAGCCATATTCAGCTTTATTCATTAATTTACAGCTATAATGAGCTATATTGAGCTATATTCAGCAATTTACAGCTAAAATGAGCTATATTAAGCTATATTATGCTATTTTCAGTTTTATTGAGCTATATTGAGCTTTATTCAGCAATATTCAACTATTTTCAGCTATTATCTATATAGAGCTATATTCAGCAGTTTACACCTAAAATGAGCTATATTAAGCTATATTATGCTATTTTCAGCTTTATTGAGCTAGATTGAGCTTTATTCAGCAATATTCAATTATTTTCAGCTATTACGGCAGTAGGCGCCACACTTTCAAAATTTCTTGCGAAATTTTCTAGTTAAGTGTGGCGCTGCCAGCAAGGGCTCATAGCCCTTGCAGCAGCCCAACTTTATGTTCTCCTGCGGGCTTCTTCTTATTATTATTATTCCCGTTCTGCCTAAACTTTGGACCGTATCTCGTCCCGGAGCGTTGCCAGCACATGCGTACAAAATACATCAAAACGAGCGGCCTGATCGGGAATCGTGTGCTATGACCCTGCTAAGAGATTCGACCGGCGGTTTTCCCGAAAAATGCAAAAAACGGCGAGAAATTGTCCCATCCGCTTACATGGGGTTTCGGCAAAAAGAGAGCAAAAGAAACACTCATCTTTGTGGCCATATTGACTCGCCATACTTTAACGTAGAGAAATGATTAAACCTTTGAAACGTTAACAAAAGGATGGACTTTATTTTCCTAATTGGACATTTTTTGATAGCTAGCACAGTTTTCCTCGAATATTTGTTCAAGTTTAGGAAAATATTCAGACCATTTCTGACTTTACAATGGGTGTGTATGTGGCAGCTCAGAGCACGTGATGTCATCGCTAGAGCACGAACCAGCTTCAGACTCATCAGAAATAAATATTTGTAAATTGCCATTACTGCCACAATTTTCACTCTACAGGCATAATTTATAATACAAAACGTAGGAAATCCTGTGCTTGCTTGTACAAATGTGTCGTGGAGTCCCAAAAACATTTACTTTTTTGTCAAAAAGCAAGAAAGCGACATGAAGTCAGCCAACCGCTCCATTCAGCCCCATGTTAAATCGGAGCAGAGTTTTCTCTAAATGAGCAAACGGGGGCTCTTTCTGAACTGCCTCTAAGCGCTCATTTCTAAACCCACCAAACATTTAAGTACACGTAAACGTTCACAAAAGTCTTGTGCTTCTCACGATGTCTTCGTTTTTTCATACGCAGTTACGGTTTTCCTATCAAATTCATTAGTTTGACAGGTTGTTTTCATTAAATATCTCTCACTAAGGGACAGAGCTGTGCTTCCCCAATCGCCATGGTAACCGTGGCGCGCGCGTGTGGGAAACACTAACTGCTGAGTGACACAGGTGCTTCAAATGAGGTCATCAGGGCAGTTTCACACACACTTAGTTATTTAACCTACATTAACAGACATAGACATGCACATATACTTGTTATAGATACATAGAGAGACGTACGAGTCTTAAGATCTCGTCTGCTCTTCACCCTGGTGACACAGGTGCTTCAAATGAGCTAATCAGGGCTGTTTCACACACATACTGTCTGTCTGTTTCTATATTCTATAATTATATTCAGCTTTATTCAGCAATTTACACCTAAAATGAGCTATATTAAGCTATATTATATTATTTTCAGCTTTATTGAGCTATATTCAACTATTTTCAGCTATTAGCTATATTGAGCTATATTCAGCAGTTTACACCTAAAATGACCTATATTAAGCTATTTTCAGCTTTATTCAGCTATATTGAGCTTTATTCAGCAATATTCAACTATTTTCAGCTATTACCTATATTCAGCTATATTTAGCCATATTCAGCTTTATTCATTAATTTACAGCTATAATGAGCTATATTGAGCTATATTCAGCAATGTACAGCTAAAATGAGCTATAATGAGCTATAGCCTGCTATTTTCAGCTTTATTGAGCTATATTGAGCTTTATTCAGCAATATTCAATTATTTTCAGCTATTACGGCAGTAGGCGCCACACTTTCAAAATTTCTTGCGAAATTTTCTAGTTAAGTGTGGCGCTGCCAGCAAGGGCTCATAGCCCTTGCAGCAGCCCAACTTTATATTCTCCTGCGGGCTTCTTATTATTATTCCCGTTCTGCCTAAACTTTGGACCACTAAGGATCCCGGAGCGTTGCCAGCACATGCGTACAAAATACATCAAAACGAGCGGCCTGATCGGGAATCGTGTGCTATGACCCTGCTAAGGGATTCGACCGGCGGTTTTCCCGAAAAACGCAAAAAACGGCGAGAAATTGTCCCATCCGCTTACATGGGGTTTCGGCGAAAAGAGAGCAAAAGAAACACTCAACTTTGTGGCCATATTGACTCGCCATACTTTAACGTAGAGAAATGATTAAACCTTTGAAACGTTAACAAAAGGATGGACTTCATTTTCCTAATTGGACATTTTTTGATAGCTAGCACAGTTTTCCTCCAATATTTGTTCAAGTTTTGGAAAATATTCAGACCATTTCTGACTTTACAATGGGTGTGTATGTGGCAGCTCAGAGCACGTGATGTCATCGCTAGAGCACGAACCAGCTTCAGATTCATCAGAAATAAATATTTGTAAATTGCCATTACTGCCACAATTTTCACTCCACAGGCATAATTTATAGTACAAAACGTAGAAAATCTTGTGCTTGCTTGTACAAATGTGTCGTGGAGTCCCAAAAACATTTACTTTTTTGTCAAAAAGCAAGAAAGCGACATGAAGTCAGCCAACCGCTCCATTCAGCCCCATGTTAAATCGGAGCAGAGTTTTCTCTAAATGAGCAAACGGGGGCTCTTTCTGAACTGCCTCTAAGCGCTCATTTCTAAACCCACCAAACATTTAAGTACACGTAAACGTTCACAAAAGTCTTGTGCTTCTCACGATGTCTTCGTTTTTTCATACGGAGTTACGGTTTTCCTATCAAATTCATTAGTTTGACAGGTTGTTTTCATTAAATATCTCTCCCTAAGGGACAGAGCTGTGCCTCTCCAATCGCCATGGTAACCGTGGCGCGCGCGTGTGGGAAACACTAACTGCTGAGTGACACAGGTGCTTCAAATGAGGTCATCAGGGCAGTTTCACACACACGTAGTTATTTAACCTACATTAACAGACATATACATGCACATATACTTGTTATAGATACATAGAGAGACGTACGAGTCTTAAGATCTCGTCTGCTCTTCACCCTGGTGACACAGGTGCTTCAAATGAGCTAATCAGGGCTGTTTCACACAGGACCAACTGCTCTTATCACCGTGGAAACCTTTGATTGACAGATACACGCACACACATAGGGCAACTGACTTCTGAATGTCTGGCTCTCCCCCTGTATCTCTCTCTCCTTCTGTCTCTCTCTCTCTGTGTCTCTCCCACCCCTCCCCTCTGTCTGTCTCTCTCTCTCTCTCTCTAAAATGAGCTATATTAAGCTATATTATGCTATTTTTAGCTTTATTGAGCTATATTGAGCTTTATTCAGCAATATTCAACTATTTTCAGCTATTAGCTATATTCAGCTATATTCAGCTATATTCAGCAGTTTACACCTAAAATGAGCTATATTAAGCTATATTATGCTATTTTCAGCTTTATTGAGCTATATTGAGCTTTATTCAGCAATATTCAACTATTTTCAGCTATTAGCTATATTCAGCTATATTCAGCTATATTCAGCAGTTTACACCTAAAATGAGCTATATTAAGCTATATTATGCTATTTTCAGCTTTATTGAGCTATATTGAGCTTTATTCAGCAATATTCAATTATTTTCAGCTATTACGGCAGTAGGCGCCACACTTTCAAAATTTCTTGCGAAATTTTCTAGTTATTATTATTCCCGTTCTGCCTAAACTTTGGACCGTATCTCGTCCCGGAGCGTTGCCAGCACATGCGTACAAAATACATCAAAACGAGCGGCCTGATCGGGAATCGTGTGCTATGACCCTGCTAAGAGATTCGACCGGCGGTTTTCCCGAAAAATGCAAAAAACGGCGAGAAATTGTCCCATCCGCTTACATGGGGTTTCGGCGAAAAGAGAGCAAAAGAAACACTCATCTTTGTGGCCATATTGACTCGCCATACTTTAACGTAGAGAAATGATTAAACCTTTGAAACGTTAACAAAAGGATGGACTTTATTTTCCTAATTGGACATTTTTTGATAGCTAGCACAGTTTTCCTCGAATATTTGTTCAAGTTTAGGAAAATATTCAGACCGTTTCTGACTTTACAATGGGTGTGTATGTGGCAGCTCAGAGCACGTGATGTCATCGCTAGAGCACGAACCAGCTTCAGACTCATCAGAAATAAATATTTGTAAATTGCCATTACTGCCACAATTTTCACTCTACAGGCATAATTTATAGCACAAAACGTAGGAAATCTTGTGCTTGCTTGTACAAATGTGTCGTGGAGTCCCAAAAACCTTTACTTTTTTGTCAAAAAGCAAGAAAGCGACATGAAGTCAGCCAACCGCTCCATTCAGCCCCATGTTAAATCGGAGCAGAGTTTTCTCTAAATGAGCAAACGGGGGCTCTTTCTGAACTGCCTCTAAGCGCTCATTTCTAAACCCACCAAACATTTAAGTACACGTAAACGTTCACAAAAGTCTTGTGCTTCTCACGATGTCTTCGTTTTTTCATACGGAGTTACAGTTTTCCTATCAAATTCATTAGTTTGACAGGTAGTTTTCATTAAATATCTCTCCCTAAGGGACAGAGCTGTGCTTCCCCAATCGCCATGGTAACCGTGGCGCGCGCGTGTGGGAAACACTAACTGCTGAGTGACACAGGTGCTTCAAATGAGGTCATCAGGGCAGTTTCACACACACGTAGTTATTTAACCTACATTAACAGACATATACATGCACATATACTTGTTATAGATACATAGAGAGACGTACGAGTCTTAAGATCTCGTCTGCTCTTCACCCTGGTGACACAGGTGCTTCAAATGAGCTAATCAGGGCTGTTTCACACACATACTGTCTGTCTGTTTCTATATTCTATAATTATATTCAGCTTTATTCAGCAATTTACACCTAAAATGAGCTATATTAAGCTATATTATATTATTTTCAGCTTTATTGAGCTATATTCAACTATTTTCAGCTATTAGCTATATTGAGCTATATTCAGCAGTTTACACCTAAAATGAGCTATATTAAGCTATTTTCAGCTTTATTCAGCTATATTGAGCTTTATTCAGCAATATTCAACTATTTTCAGCTATTACCTATATTCAGCTATATTTAGCCATATTCAGCTTTATTCATTAATTTACAGCTATAATGAGCTATATTGAGCTATATTCAGCAATGTACAGCTAAAATGAGCTATAATGAGCTATAGCCTGCTATTTTCAGCTTTATTGAGCTATATTGAGCTTTATTCAGCAATATTCAATTATTTTCAGCTATTACGGCAGTAGGCGCCACACTTTCAAAATTTCTTGCGAAATTTTCTAGTTAAGTGTGGCGCTGCCAGCAAGGGCTCATAGAGCCCTGCAGCAGCCCAACTTTATATTCTCCTGCGGGCTTCTTCTTATTAAGTGTGGCGCTGCCAGCAAGGGCTCATAGCCCTTGCAGCAGCCCAACTTTATGTTCTCCTGCGGGCTTATTTATTAGTTGGAGTGCTTCAGCACCCAACTATTGTTCTTTGAATCTTTATTCAGCTTATTATTATTATTATTATTATTCTATTTCTTCCGTACGTATTTTGAACTGCTTAAACTCCTTCAGCTTTTCAGCTACTTAAACTTTTCAAATATTAAACAATTCAGCTTCTTCAGGAGAGGGGGGCTATGACCTTTCATATTTTTAACTTTTCAACTTTTCTTAATATTAATCTTTTTATGCTTTTTTTTAACATGGGATTCCTATGGAGAAAATCCTCAACTTTAACAGCTTATAGGTTCAGCATACTTTCAGCTAAAGATACCATTTCAACTTTAAAATGTAGACATATTTTTCAACTATGACTGCATATTTTTAGATATTTTCTATCTTTTAAGAATTTTAAACTATGAATTTTTGAATTTAATAAATCTTAAGATCCTCTTCTGCCTTTAACATGAGTGTGTATGGCGCAGCTCAGAGTGCGTGATGTCATCGCTAGAGTGCAGAGAAGCGTCAGGATCTCGAGAAAAAAAGAATTGTAAATTGCCATTGACTCCACAATTCTCACTCTTCAGGCATAATTTTTACATATAAACGTAGGAAATATTGTGCTTGCTTGTACAAATGTGTGGTGGAATCCCACAAACATTTACTTTTTTATCAAAAAGCAAGAAAGCGACATGAAGTCCGCCAACTGCTCCATTAAGCCCAATGTTAAATCGGAGCACAATCTTTCTCTCATGGAGCAAACGGGGGCCCTTTTTGAACTGCCTCTAAGCTCTCATTTCTAAACCCCCCAAAAATTTGAGTACACGTAAACGTTCACAAAAGTCTTGTGCTTCTCACGATGCCTTCATTTTTTTAAACGGAGTTACGGTTTTCCTATCACATTCATTAGTTTGACAGGTTGTTTTTGTTAAATCTACAGTGCAGTCTCCCTCTGTCACTCACTGACACAGGTGTTTGTAATTAGCTCTTCAGGACAGTTTGACACAGGAGCAGTGTCACTATGGAAACCTTTGATGTTACCAGCACACAGCTTAATGCAGTTTGACAGACACACAGACACAGATACACACGCACACACATACGGCAACTGACTTCTGAATGTCTGTCTCTCTCTCTCTCTCTCTCCTTCTGTCTCTCCCACCCCTCCCCTTTTGAGCAGGTAGTTTCTCTTTTCTGTATTTTAAGCTATTTTAACCTATATTTAGCTATATTCAGCTATCTGCTAAATTGAACTATATTCAGCTTTATTCAGCAATTCACAGCTATAATGAGCTATATTCAGCTATATTCTGCTATTTTGAGCTTTATTCAGCAATATTCAACTATTTTCAGCTATTAGCTATATTCAGCTATATTCAGCTTTATTCAGCAATTTACAGCTATAATGAGCTATATTGAGCTATATTCTGCTATTTTGAGTTTTATTCAGCAATATTCAACTATTTTCAGCTATCTGCTAAATTGAACTATATTCAGCTTTATTCAGCAATTCACAGCTATAATGAGCTATATTCAGCTATATTCTGCTATTTTGAGCTTTATTCAGCAATATTCAACTATTTTCAGCTATTAGCTATATCCAGCTATATTCAGCTTTATTCAGCAATTTACAGCTATAATGAGCTATATTGAGCTATATTCTGCTATTTTGAACTATATTGAGTTTTATTCAGCAATATTCAACTATCTTCAGCTATTAGCTATATTCAGCTATATTCTGCTATTTTGAGCTTTATTGAGCTATTTTGAGCTTTATTCAGCAATATTCAACTATTTGTAGCTATTAGCTATATTCAGCTATATTCAGCTTTATTCAACAATTTACAGCTATAATGAGCCTTATTGAGCTATATTGAGCTTTATTCAGCAATATTGATCTATATTGAGCTATTTTCAGCTTAATTTAGCTATTTTCACTTATCTTTTTCAAATATTTAAGTTTAAGCTTCAGCTTTTAGCACTCCAACGCATTTTCTGCAGGAAATGCCATTTCTAGTTAAGTGTGGCGCTGCCAGCAAGGGCTCATAGCCCTTGCAGCAGCCCAACTTTATATTCTCCTGCATACTTATTAGTTGGAGTGCTTCAGCACCCAACTATTGTTCTTCGAATCTTTATTATTATTATTATTATTATTATTCTATTTCTTCCGTACGTATTTTGAACTGCTTAAACTCCTTCAGCTTTTCAGCTACTTAAACTTTTCAAATATTAAAAAATTCAGCTTCTTCAGGAGAGGGGGGCTATGACCTTTCATATTTTTAACTTTTCAACTTTTCTTAATATTAATCTTTTTATGCTTTTTTTTAACATGGGATTCCTATGGAGAAAATCCTCAACTTTAACAGCTTATAGGTTCAGCATACTTTCAGCTAAAGATACCATTTCAACTTTAAAATGTAGACATATTTTTCAACTATGACTGCATATTTTTAGATATTTTCTATCTTTTAAGAATTTTAAACTATGAATTTTTGAATTTAATAAATCTTAAGATCCTCTTCTGCCTTTAACATGAGTGTGTATGGCGCAGCTCAGAGTGCGTGATGTCATCGCTAGAGTGCAGAGAAGCGTCAGGATCTCGAGAAAAAAAGAATTGTAAATTGCCATTGACTCCACAATTCTCACTCTTCAGGCATAATTTTTACATATAAACGTAGGAAATATTGTGCTTGCTTGTACAAATGTGTGGTGGAATCCCACAAACATTTACTTTTTTATCAAAAAGCAAGAAAGCGACATGAAGTCCGCCAACTGCTCCATTAAGCCCAATGTTAAATCGGAGCACAATCTTTCTCTCATGGAGCAAACGGGGGCCCTTTTTGAACTGCCTCTAAGCTCTCATTTCTAAACCCCCCAAAAATTTGAGTACACGTAAACGTTCACAAAAGTCTTGTGCTTCTCACGATGCCTTCATTTTTTTAAACGGAGTTACGGTTTTCCTATCACATTCATTAGTTTGACAGGTTGTTTTTGTTAAATCTACAGTGCAGTCTCCCTCTGTCACTCACTGACACAGGTGTTTTTAATTAGCTCTTCAGGACAGTTTGACACAGGAGCAGTGTCACTATGGAAACCTTTGATGTTACCAGCACACAGCTTAATGCAGTTTGACAGACACACAGACACAGATACACACGCACACACATACGGCAACTGACTTCTGAATGTCTGTCTCTCTCTCTCTCTCTCTCCTTCTGTCTCTCCCACCCCTCCCCTTTTGAGCAGGTAGTTTCTCTTTTCTGTATTTTAAGCTATTTTAACCTATATTTAGCTATATTCAGCTATCTGCTAAATTGAACTATATTCAGCTTTATTCAGCAATTCACAGCTATAATGAGCTATATTCAGCTATATTCTGCTATTTTGAGCTTTATTCAGCAATATTCAACTATTTTCAGCTATTAGCTATATTCAGCTATATTCAGCTTTATTCAGCAATTTACAGCTATAATGAGCTATATTGAGCTATATTCTGCTATTTTGAGTTTTATTCAGCAATATTCAACTATTTTCAGCTATCTGCTAAATTGAACTATATTCAGCTTTATTCAGCAATTCACAGCTATAATGAGCTATATTCAGCTATATTCTGCTATTTTGAGCTTTATTCAGCAATATTCAACTATTTTCAGCTATTAGCTATATCCAGCTATATTCAGCTTTATTCAGCAATTTACAGCTATAATGAGCTATATTGAGCTATATTCTGCTATTTTGAACTATATTGAGTTTGATTCAGCAATATTCAACTATCTTCAGCTATTAGCTATATTCAGCTATATTCTGCTATTTTGAGCTTTATTGAGCTATTTTGAGCTTTATTCAGCAATATTCAACTATTTGTAGCTATTAGCTATATTCAGCTATATTCAGCTTTATTCAACAATTTACAGCTATAATGAGCCTTATTGAGCTATATTGAGCTTTATTCAGCAATATTGATCTATATTGAGCTATTTTCAGCTTAATTTAGCTATTTTCACTTATCTTTTTCAAATATTTAAGTTTAAGCTTCAGCTTTTAGCACTCCAACGCATTTTCTGCAGGAAATGCCATTTCTAGTTAAGTGTGGCGCTGCCAGCAAGGGCTCATAGCCCTTGCAGCAGCCCAACTTTATGTTCTCCTGCGGGCTTATTTATTAAGTGTGGCGCTGCCAGCAAGGGCTCATAGCCCTTGCAGCAGCCCAACTTTATATTCTCCTGCATACTTATTATTATTATTATTATTCCTCTTCCGCCTAAACTTTGGACCACTAAGGATCCCGGAGCGTTGCCAGCACATGCGTACAAAATACATCAAAACGAGCGGCCTGATCGGGAATCGTGTGCTATGACCCTGCTAAGAGATTCGACCGGCGGTTTTCCTGAAAAACGCAAAAAACGGCGAAAAAATTTACAATGGGTGTGTGTGGGGTGAAGTGCACGTGAAGTGCACGCTCAGAGCACGTGATGTCATCGCTAGAGCACGAGAAAGCTTCAGATTCATCAGAAATAAATATTTGTAAATTGCCATTACTGCCCCAATATTCACTCTACAGGCATAATTTATAGCACAAAACGTAGGAAATCTTGTGCTTGCTTGTACAAATGTGTCGTGGAATCCCACAAACATTTACTTTTTTGTCAAAAAGCAAGAAAGCCACATCAAGTCAGCCAACCGCTCCATTCAGCCCCATGTTAAATCGGAGCAGAGTTTTCTCTAAATGAGCAAACGGGGGCTCTTTCTGAACTGCCTCTAAGCGCTCATTTCTAAACCCCCCAAACATTTGAGTACACGACAACGTTCACAAAAGTCTTGTGCTTCTCACGATGCCTTCATTCTTTTAAACGGAGTTACGGTTTTCCTATCACATTCATTAGTTTGACAGGTTGTTTTTGTTAAATCTACAGTCCAGTCTGCCTCTCAGTCACTAACTGACACAGGTGTTTCGAATCAGCAGCTCGTCAGGACAGGACCAACTGCTCTTATCACCGTGGAAACCTTTGATTGACAGATACA
Source organism: Cottus gobio (assembly GCA_023566465.1). Classification (NCBI taxonomy): domain Eukaryota; kingdom Metazoa; phylum Chordata; class Actinopteri; order Perciformes; family Cottidae; genus Cottus; species Cottus gobio. Next base: position 2,514,445 of record CM042230.1, on the reverse strand, counting down.
CGCACACACATAGGGCAACTGACTTCTGAATGTCTGCCTCTCCCCCTGTATCTCTCTCTCCCCCTGTATCTCTCTCTCTGTGTCTCTCCCACCCCTCCCCTCTGTCTGTCTGTCTGTCTCTCTCTCTCTCTCTAAAATGAGCTATATTATGCTATATTATGCTATTTTTAGCTTTATTGAGCTATATTGAGCTTTATTCAGCAATATTCAACTATTTTCAGCTATTAGCTATATTCAGCTATATTTAGCCATATTCTGCTTCGTTCATTAATTTATAGCTATAATGAGCTATATTGAGCTATATTATGCTATTTTCATCTTTATTGAGCTATATTGAGCTTTATTCAGCAATATTCAACTATTTTCAGCTATTAGCTATATTCAGCTATATTCAGCTATATTCAGCTATATCCAGCAGTTTACACCTAAAATGAGCTATATTAAGCTATATTATGATATTTTCAGTTTTATTGAGCTATATTGAGCTTTATTCAGCAATATTCAACTATTTTCAGCTATTATCTATATTGAGCTATATTCAGCAGTTTACACCTAAAATGAGCTATATTAAGCTATTTTCTGCTTTATTGAGCTATATTCAGCTTTATTCAGCAATATTCAACTATTTTCAGTTATTAGCTATATTCAGCTATATTTATCCATATTCAGCTTTATTCATTAATTTACAGCTATAATGAGCTATATTGAGCTATATTCAGCAATTTACAGCTAAAATGAGCTATATTAAGCTATATTATGCTATTTTCAGTTTTATTGAGCTATATTGAGCTTTATTCAGCAATATTCAATTATTTTCAGCTATTACGGCAGTAGGCGCCACACTTTCAAAATTTCTTGCGAAATTTTCTAGTTTATTATTATTCCTCTTCCGCCTAAACTTTGGACCACTAAGGATCCCGGAGCGTTGCCAGCACATGCGTACAAAATACATCAAAACGAGCGGCCTGATCGGGAATCGTGTGCTATGACCCTGCTAAGAGATTCGACCGGCGGTTTTCCTGAAAAACGCAAAAAACGGCGAAAAAATTTACAATGGGTGTGTGTGGGGTGAAGTGCACGTGAAGTGCACGCTCAGAGCACGTGATGTCATCGCTAGAGCACGAGAAAGCTTCAGATTCATCAGAAATAAATATTTGTAAATTGCCATTACTGCCACAACATTCACTCTACAGGCATAATTTATAGCACAAAACGTAGGAAATCTTGTGCTTGCTTGTACAAATGTGTCGTGGAATCCCACAAACATTTACTTTTTTGTCAGCAAGCCTGAAAGCGACATGAAGTCAACCAACTGCTCCATTAAGACCCATGTTAAATCGGAGCAAAATCTTCTCTCATGAAGCAAACGGAGGCATTTTATGAACTGCCTTTGCGCTCTCATTTCTAAACCCCCCAAACATTTGAGTACACGGCAACGTTCACAAAAGTCTTGTGCTTCTCACGATGCCTTCATTTTTTTAAACGGAGTTACGGTTTTCCTATCACATTCATTTGTTTGACAGGTTGTTTTGGTTAAATCTACAGTCCAGTCTCCCTCTCAGTCACTAACTGACACAGGTGTTTCGAATCACCAGCTCGTCAGGACAGGACCAACTGCTCTTATCACCGTGGAAACCTTTGATTGACAGATACACGCACACACATAGGGCAACTGACTTCTGAATGTCTGCCTCTCCCCCTGTATCTCTCTCTCCTTCTGTTTCTCTCTCTCTCTGACTCTCCCACCCCTCCCCTCTGTCTGTCTGTCTCTCTCTCTCTCTCTTTCTCTCTCTCTCTCTCTAAAATGAGCTATATTAAGCTATATTATGCTATTTTGAGCTTTATTCAGCAATATTCAACTATTTTCAGCTATTAGCTATATTCAGCTATATTTAGCCATATTCTGCTTCGTTCATTATTTATAGCTATAATGAGCTATATTATGCTATTTTCATCTTTATTGAGCTATATTGAGCTTTATTCAGCAATATTCAACTATTTTCAGCTATTAGCTATATTCAGCTATATTCAGCTATATTCAGCTATATTCAGCTATATTCAGCTATATTCAGCTATATTCTGCAGTTTACACCTAAAATGAGCTATATTAAGCTATATTATGCTATTTTCAGCTTTATTGAGCTATATTGAGCTTTATTCAGCAATATTCAATTATTTTCAGATATTACGGCAGTAGTCGCCACACTTTCAAAATTTCTTGCGAAATTTTCTAGTTATTATTCCCGTTCTGCCTAAACTTTGGACCGTATCTCGTCCCGGAGCGTTGCCAGCACATGCGTACAAAATACATCAAAACGAGCGGCCTGATCGGGAATCGTGTGCTATGACCCTGCTAAGAGATTCGACCGGCGGTTTTCCTGAAAAACGCAAAAAACGGCGAAAAAATTTACAATGGGTGTGTGTGGGGTGAAGTGCACGTGAAGTGCACGCTCAGAGCACGTGATGTCATCGCTAGAGCACGAGAAAGCTTCAGATTCATCAGAAATAAATATTTGTAAATTGCCATTACTGCCCCAATATTCACTCTACAGGCATAATTTATAGCACAAAACGTAGGAAATCTTGTGCTTGCTTGTACAAATGTGTCGTGGAATCCCACAAACATTTACTTTTTTGTCAGCAAGCCTGAAAGCGACATGAAGTCAACCAACTGCTCCATTAAGACCCATGTTAAATCGGAGCAAAATCTTCTCTCATGAAGCAAACGGAGGCATTTTCTGAACTGCCTTTGCGCTCTCATTTCTAAACCCCCCAAACATTTGAGTACACGGCAACGTTCACAAAAGTCTTGTGCTTCTCACGATGCCTTCATTTTTTTAAACGGAGTTACGGTTTTCCTATCACATTCATTTGTTTGACAGGTTGTTTTGGTTAAATCTACAGTCCAGTCTCCCTCTCAGTCACTAACTGACACAGGTGTTTCGAATCACCAGCTCGTCAGGACAGGACCAACTGCTCTTATCACCGTGGAAACCTTTGATTGACAGATACACGCACACACATAGGGCAACTGACTTCTGAATGTCTGGCTCTCCCCCTGTATCTCTCTCTCTGTGTCTCTCCCACCCCTCCCCTCTGTCTGTCTGTCTGTCTCTCTCTCTCTCTCTAAAATGAGCTATATTAAGCTATATTATGCTATTTTTAGCTTTATTGAGCTATATTGAGCTTTATTCAGCAATATTCAACTATTTTCAGCTATTAGCTATATTCAGCTATATTTAGCCATATTCTGCTTCGTTCATTAATTTATAGCTATAATGAGCTATATTGAGCTATATTATGCTATTTTCATCTTTATTGAGCTATATTGAGCTTTATTCAGCAATATTCAACTATTTTCAGCTATTAGCTATATTCAGCTATATTCAGCTATATTCAGCTATATTCAGCAGTTTACACCTAAAATGAGCTATATTAAGCTATTTTCTGCTTTATTGAGCTATATTCAGCTTTATTCAGCAATATTCAACTATTTTCAGTTATTAGCTATATTCAGCTATATTCATCCATATTCAGCTTTATTCATTAATTTACAGCTATAATGAGCTATATTCAGCTATATTCAGCAATTTACAGCTAAAATGAGCTATATTAAGCTATATTATGCTATTTTCAGTTTTATTGAGCTAGATTGAGCTTTATTCAGCAATATTCAATTATTTTCAGCTATTACGGCAGTAGGCGCCACACTTTCAAAATTTCTTGCGAAATTTTCTAGTTTATTATTCCTCTTCCGCCTAAACTTTGGACCACTAAGGATCCCGGAGCGTTGCCAGCACATGCGTACAAAATACATCAAAACGAGCGGCCTGATCGGGAATCGTGTGCTATGACCCTGCTAAGAGATTCGACCGGCGGTTTTCCCGAAAAATGCAAAAAACGGCGAGAAATTGTCCCATCCGCTTACATGGGGTTTCGGCGAAAAGAGAGCAAAAGAAACACTCATCTTTGTGGCCATATTGACTCGCCATACTTTAACGTAGAGAAATGATTAAACCTTTGAAACGTTAACAAAAGGATGGACTTTATTTTCCTAATTGGACATTTTTTGATAGCTAGCACAGTTTTCCTCTAATATTTGTTCAAGTTTAGGAAAATATTCAGACCATTTCTGACTTTACAATGGGTGTGTATGTGGCAGCTCAGAGCACGTGATGTCATCGCTAGAGCACGAACCAGCTTCAGATTCATCAGAAATAAATATTTGTAAATTGCCATTACTGCCACAATTTTCACTCTACAGGCATAATTTATAGTACAAAACATAGGAAATCTTGTGCTTGCTTGTACAAATGTGTCGTGGAGTCCCAAAAACATTTACTTTTTTGTCAAAAAGCAACAAAGCGACATGAAGTCAGCCAACCGCTCCATTCAGCCCCATGTTAAATCGGAGCAGAGTTTTCTCTAAATGAGCAAACGGGGGCTCTTTCTGAACTGCCTCTAAGCGCTCATTTCTAAACCCACCAAACATTTAAGTACACGTAAACGTTCACAAAAGTCTTGTGCTTCTCACGATGTCTTCGTTTTTTCATACGGAGTTACGGTTTTCCTATCAAATTCATTAGTTTGACAGGTTGTTTTCATTAAATATCTCTCAGTAAGGGACAGAGCTGTGCCTCTCCAATCGCCATGGTAACCATGGCGCGCGCGTGTGGGAAACACTAACTGCTGAGTGACACAGGTGCTTCAAATGAGGTCATCAGGCAGTTTCACACACACGTAGTTATTTAACCTACATTAACAGACATATACATGCACATATACTTGTTATAGATACATAGAGAGACGTACGAGTCTTAAGATCTCGTCTGCTCTTCACCCTGGTGACACAGGTGCTTCAAATGAGCTAATCAGGGCTGTTTCACACAGGACCAACTGCTCTTATCACCGTGGAAACCTTTGATTGACAGATACACGCACACACATAGGGCAACTGACTTCTGAATGTCTGGCTCTCCCCCTGTATCTCTCTCTCTGTGTCTCTCCCACCCCTCCCCTCTGTCTGTCTGTCTGTCTCTCTCTCTCTCTCTAAAATGAGCTATATCAAGCTATATTATGCTATTTTTAGCTTTATTGAGCTATATTGAGCTTTATTCAGCAATATTCAACTATTTTCAGCTATTAGCTATATTCAGCTATATTCAGCTATATTCAGCTATATTCAGCAGTTTACACCTAAAATGAGCTATATTAAGCTATTTTCTGCTTTATTGAGCTATATTCAGCTTTATTCAGCAATATTCAACTATTTTCAGTTATTAGCTATATTCAGCTATATTTATCCATATTCAGCTTTATTCATAAATTTACAGCTATAATGAGCTATATTGAGCTATATTCAGCAATTTACAGCTAAAATGAGCTATATTAAGCTATATTATGCTATTTTCAGCTTTATTGAGCTATATTGAGCTTTATTCAGCAATATTCAATTATTTTCAGCTATTACGGCAGTAGGCGCCACACTTTCAAAATTTCTTGCGAAATTTTCTAGTTGGAGTTGGACCTGCATGACCTCATAGTTTGTATTCGCTCTTCTCACCAGGAGCTGCTCAGCACCTCGAAATGTTTTGCAACATGGCTGCCAACATTAAAACCTCGAGTACGTAGACTTTATCATCTTTGTAGTAGCGACTAGAGGGTACATTTTGAGCTTTTCTGAGGATGCTGCTCAGTTGCATCGTCCAGATTTGCAGCATCATCGGAGATGATTTATTCATACACACTAAGGAGATTGATTGAAATTCCAATTCGTATTACCAGCATTATTAATAAGGCTGATATTTATCCCCAAATAGGCTATTCATCATGATTTATTGGGAGAATCCAGACAATCATGTGTAAAAAGCCGTCATTCCCCGAATGGAACGGCCCTTTTGGTTTTTAAATCCCATTCTTCGACTGTATTGTGACAACCACATTCAAACCTGAACCGGTTCCATCACCTCAAAGCGTATCAGTCTCGCTATCCGCCCGTCTATCCACATCTGCTTATTATAATTTTTTGAACCACCCCATGATTAATTCATTCAGGTTCTCCAGGCTCCGGCGGGCCACTCCGGGGCCCTTCAGCCTTTAGAGAAGTGAACCCCGGGCTTTAGTGCTTATTCTGTCCACACATTTGCAAAAGACACAGTCCCATATGCCTCATTGTGTGTCGGATTAGACCCGCCTCCATTCAGCCCGGACCTGGAGAGCACCCCCCCCCCCCCCCCCCCCTGGCCGCCTCTCCGCCATTGGAAGCAAACCAATTAGAATCAATCGTCTGGATCCTCTGGGGGCGATTAGCATACAAGCCCCGCTCCCGCAGCTTTTGACAGTTATTGAAGCCGTCTGGTCCGAGTGCGGCCGGCACGGCGGCGTCGCCACCCCGATAACCACGGGGGATCCTGATGAGGGCTAATGAGGGGGGGGGGGGGTATGGGTCGTAAATGGGTGTGTGTTTGGTAAGAGTTCCTCTCAGCAAGGTGATTATGAAGGCCTGAGATGGAGCGTGTTTCAGAAGGAGACTGAGTATTCCTGGAAAGCCTGGAGAAGTCTAAAATAAATAAAAGAATTCTGATTTGTTCATTTTATTAAATTAATTTCAAACTCTCACACTGCATTCTGCATCGTTCTATCACTGTGGGGTTGTAGTATCAGAGAATGGCAGAAGAATAATATATATTGCATTTCCCTATTTGTGGAAGATAAATATTATATTTCTAAAACATTTTTACCAATAGTTACACACTCAGTTACATATCCTACATTTCATTTATGAAGCATTTCACCTCAATCTGGTTTAAACTGTTCAGTAACCAGACTGAGGAAACCACATTCTCTTTCATACAAATCACACTCCAGATGGACATAATAATCATATTTAATAAATAAAATACCTAAAACATGATGGGTTACAACTTTCAGTGACACTTTTCCAGCTCGCCATTGTTTTTCTTAAACATTTAATGAATGAAACCACTTAAAAAATGAAATGCTAAACAGCCGAAGGGTGTTTACTGAACAGCGCCGGTGACCGGCTAATTAAAAGACGCTAATGAAACCACAACGTGTCAATAACAGTCCTCGTCTGAGGAAGCTCGCCACGTTTACTGGGATCTGTGCCGGCTGATAGTGTGGATCCAGTGGCCTCTGGCACGAGCGCAGGCAGGATGCATCATGGGAAAGCCCTCCGGCCGAAAAAACATCTGTCGCCGGAGCGCCTGGCAGCGGCAATTAGTGAGCCGCTGGCAACGGGTTCTGCTGCAAGATAAACAGGAAGCGAGCCGCATGGGCACAGCGGAGCGGGAGCTCGAACACACGGGGCCTCGGGAATGTACGGCTTTATACACAAGGTTTAAACGCGTGCACGATGAAGGTGAGCGGCAGACTTCACCTTCATGAGTCTTCCTCTCTGTGCACACGTTGATCATCACTCATTCAGGATGTTGATGTCTTCATGTGGAGGATCAGGAATAAAACAAAGAGGGTGACACTTTATAATGATGCACCCTGAAGCATCAGGTTAATATGAGTTAACACTTCATTCATCTTTGTAAAGCATTGTTCCACACTTCATAAATGATGGAGTCACTGTTTTAAATGAAGTATTATATAATGCTTCATAGCGTGCAGTTATTATAAAGTGGTATTTATTTAAAGTCTATTTGTTGATTCAGTGTTCGATACCCGCTCCGCTCTCAGTGTGTTCAGCCACACACACTTCTGGAGATGTTAATAAAAAGATGAGACGCCTTGAATGCAACATTTTATGTTATTTTTTTAAGTTAAGAAGTCCCATAACATCCCACTTTGAGATGCTCGGAAACAGGAATCAAATTTAGCGACCTTTCCTTTTTTTAAGCAAGGGCTTATGTGTGTGTGTGTGTGTGTGTGTGTGTGTGTGTGTGTGTGTGTGTGTGTGTAGAGGGGTGGGGGGGGGGGTTCTTGTCTGAGAGCAGCAGCAGTGAGAGCTTTCTGTTGATTGTGTTGAAGTGGTTGAGAGCTGACCTGACCCTCCTCCTCCTCCTCCTCCTCCTCCTCCTCCTCCTCCTCCTCCCCAGCTTCCCCTCTCTGCACACAAAGAAGCAGCGGAGCGCAGCGAGCGGGTGGAGCTGAACAGCACCACCTCCCTCGTGGAGCCTCTTCAGCCCCGTGGAGCCGCATACCTGAGCTGAAAGTAAAATGGATGTCAGGATCAGCCGAGAGTTCCTCTAATGGATGTCACCGCCGGGTCAAAAAGAAATGTTGATTTAGAGAGTTTGGAGTGTGTGTGTGTGTGTGTGTGTGTGTGTGTGTGTGTGTGTGTGTGTGTGTGTGTGTGTGTGTGTGTGTGTGTGCCAGCGAGTGACTGGAACATTGACTCATCTACTTTACTCTAAATGTTTTACTTTCTTTTCTTTTTTTTAAATGTCAAATTCACCAAATTGCTTTTAGCTCATTTCTTCAAGACATTTTCTGTTAAAAGCCAACAATAAGGGGCGACTGTGGCTCAGTGGTTAGCAAGTCAGTCTTTCAATCAGAAGGTCGGTGGTTCGATCCCCGGCTCCGGCAGTCTGTGTTGTTGTGTCCTTGAGCAAGACACTTAACCCTCATTGCTCACCGTTGCTGTGTCTACGGTCTACTGTATATCATGTAAGTCTCTTTGGATAAAAGCGTCAGCTAAATGAAATGTAATGTAAGTTGTTTTCCACCTCAAATTGAATGACAACGTTTCATTTAGTCATAAACATAATGTCCTATACATAGTAATATGTAGACGTATGCTTTACTGCATGAAGCAACACAGAAGTAAATACATTGAAATAAATACGACGACGGGGCTGGTTTTTGTGTCCCTTCCATTACCTCAATGTCAAAAAATATTTAATCTTGACTTTTTAAACAACGCTTTCCATATTTCCAGGAAAGAAGAAAAAAGTCTAAATGTAATAATAATAATTTAGCTCAGAATATTGAGCTCATCGCTGAGAACCGTCCATCCGAGCCAAGGAAATTACTTTTCTACTGAGAGAGCAGATTGTAATAAGGGGCAATGAAAGCAACTCTCTTTGAAAATATACAACTTTCAGCTTTCAAAAAGGTTTTAATGCACATTATTTTTTTGCCGCCATCACACACACAGGAATGTTTTGTTTTGACAGAAAACACGACCGTAACCATCCGTGACCTCTGATTGTGCCATTAGTCGGACACATAATAAATATTCTGCCCTGGAAGGTACCGCGTCTCTAAACGGGTAAGAACCCAACGCCCCCCCACAGGAAGCCGTCATCCCAAATAAACAAAGTGTGGAATGATGGGAGATCCTATCGGGAGACGCACAACAAGCGAGAGACAATAAGCGAGCGGGAGGCGGGCGAGCAGACGCACGCCCTGACCTCCTCTTCCTCCACAATCAGCTGTGGAATCTGCAAGACAAATCTCAGCACAGAGCCCAGATCAGTGGGAGCCATTATTCTGTCAATCTGCTTGAGAAACCATCAAAAAACAAACTGGACAACTGGTGGAAAACTCACATTTAAGATAGGCAGCCGGAGTGGCGGAGATTCAGGAGATTATCTTGACATGTTTGACATTCGAAAAAAAGGCGAAGTGTGTGCAGCTTTGTGGCCGGTGCAGAAGTTATCTGGAAGTTAAAAAGATAAAAATGTGCAAGAAGCTTTGGGGGAAATGTGAATGCGGGTCGGTGAACGTCGCCGCTCCTCTCCGAGCAGCTAGTCTGCGTATTGTATAATTTAAAGGACGGTAGTTTGTTATTGCACGACTGTGATTATGAATAACACGGAGGCTCTGTCCTTTAGTTTAGTCTGTTCCGTCTACCCAGCGCTGGCCTGCAGACACCCAGATCCCTCTGATTAACTGGGACAGGAAGCCAGCCTGTAAACACCAGCCGGGTGCTGCCGGGGTGCTGTATCGGTTTGTCTGCGCTTTGTTGTGCGTTGTTAAAAACTATTGTTCGGCCTTGAACGGCGTATCAGATGGAGCTTTGAGAACGGAGAAGAGTTGATGGTGGTAGAGGGGAAGAAAAGGGCTTTGAACCGTGATGTCATGTATACAAATGCGTAATGGCATTACATAAGACTTTAAACACACAAACTTCAGAAAGAGATCAGTTAAAATATGAGATTACAGCAAAGTATTGTCTGAAATATGGACAATTTAACTACAAATAAGACAACTCATCAATAAACATGTGAAAGATCAGAAGTTATAGCCAGAAACAGGAAAGCTTGTTTTTCTCACTGTAGGAATGGATTGTGTAGAATTCCTTGTTGGTAGTTTATTAGGGAATATGGCACCAGAAACCGTTGGCGACAATAATGATAGTTTTATTTAATGCTAAGTTGAAGCCAATAAATATGTCTTTTTATATTAAGTAGAGGGCATTTAAGTTGGTTATACATTGTACAAAGATAAGGGTCTATGCTTTGTGGGCGGGTAGGAGGATCCTTTTGATGCATTTAAAACATTGGCATCGTAAAATGAATTAGGATTGTTTATATAAACTTGTTTATAGACACGTTAGTTTGTTTGTAAATTGTATTTAATATTCTATTCTTTTATATATTGTACATTTCTTTCTTATTAAATAGCTAGATATATTGCAAGGTATGAAAATCCAATTAAATATAAATTTGGCTGAGGTTAAGAAGTATAAATGGCAGTATCGTCTGCATATGGTTGGATAGAGCATCAGAACAGATTAAAGGAAAACTATTAATAAAAATAAATGTCTCCAGGCTCCAGCAGGGAACCCTGGGGTACACCTCTTCTGTGAATGCAAATAAGAATAAAACCATATTAGTTATGGATGCTGAAAACATTTAGATAATTTCATGACATTTTGTGATTATAACATTTACACAAGGGCGATTCTGAATTTATACCATTACATTTAATCTTTAACTACATTTTATTATAACTTGTTTATTTTCTCCATTGTTGTATTATGACTTCCAACTTTCAGTAAACAACTATAATTCATAATGAGTGTATTTGTCTTGGTGTGTACCTATATGGATTACTGACACACACACACACACACACACACAGGAGACACACACACTCCCTCAATCTGCTAAATTCCCCTGCGCTGAAAATTCCACAAGTCAGGGAGTGAATGAATGCATCCCTATATGTCCCCCCTCCCTTTCCTGTCTGTGTTCCTCTTCCTGTGCGACTTCTGCGTCCCTCAACGCCAGCGGATCCCTTCTTCCACCCGAGGAAGCAGCCATTTTTATTTAGGTTCCCTTTTTACGCACCCGGCAGATTTATGTGAGGAATCCAGTGGGCTGTTTGATTCAGGAAGCAAAGGGGATCAGCAGGGGGAACCAGAGAATAACACACACACACACACACACACACACACACACACACACACACACACACACACACACACACACACACACACACGTGTATACACATGGATGAAACACTTAACACACATAACACACATATTCACACGTACAGGAAACACTAAACTGCAAATACCTACACAACGGAAGATATATATTTACACACATGCACGCACAAACATGTGGAGGGAAGCCGTGTACACAGGACGAGCATTCACACATACAGGAAACACTGGCTGGACACACACACACACACACACACACACACACACACACATACACACACACACACACACACACACACACACACACACACACACACACACACACACACACACACACACACACACACACACACACACACACACACACACACACACACACACACACACACACACACACACACACACACACACACACACACAGCTTATGAGACCTGATGAAGAAGAGTTCTATCAACAGGTCCAACTCCAGTATCATTTCCTTCCTGAGGTTCACCGCAAACATTACAGGCCGGCTGGCTCCGTCACCGCATGACAGCGCTGCTATCTGGCACACACACACACACACACACACATTCTCAGACACACACATAAAGACTAAGGTAACTCCGACACATGTGGAGAGGCGGGACATTCTCGGAGAAACATACAAAGACATAACATGCTGCCACAGGACACTGAAAAATGCAAAGATACCGCCCATGAGAATGCGCACACACACACACACACACTCGGAGGGAAAGCCCAGAGAGGACGCTGAAGCGATTAGTTCATCATCCCCCGTGCTGACAGATCCTGTTGATGTGTGACCACAAACTAAACATCCATGAATCTCTCCGCTGCCGGACGAAGGAGAGGACTGTGAAGAGCTTTGCATGTGAAGGTCTAAACACTTACGAGTATTTAGCTTGAGTTAGAGTACACACACACACACACACACACACACACACACACACTTCTCTGGAAAGGCCTGAGTGCGGTTATTCATCAGAATAACAGGCAGCAGTGGATTTTACTGAGCTGACGGCGAGGGAGGAAACTCTTGATGAGATTACAAGCAGAATTTATGTTGCCCTTTCACTCTGGAGGAGGCTTGTGTTTGTATGTGTGCACTGAGGTTTGGAAGGTCCTGACGGTCAGTAAACTACTCACAGCCCAACCTGGAGGCCCTCGTGATGTTTAAACACCAAATGGCCGATCGGTGCAGCTGTCTCTGGACGCTTGCTGCTGTTACCTGATGGAAACTGTGACAAAACACAGACGCCTCCACAGATAAGAGGGTTGGAGGCCGGAGGGTCCATTCTGGAAGATCGTGGACAGACAGCCAGCGTTCCCTGCTCCATATGTCAAATATGTCAAATATGAAGAGCAAGGAAAAGCCATTAAAAAAATTAATCTGGGTCGAGTGAATGGACATGGACCATTTAAAAGATGGCGAGTGAGTGCAGGCTTGTCTGTCCGTCCAATCAGTGGTCTGCAGCGATTAGACTCCACCTCCTGGACTCGGCCGAGCTCGCTTGGATCCGACCAAGGATGGGGTGGTTCTGTCGGCGCCGCCCACAACTTTTGCTCATGGGAACGTGAAGATAACACTGGACCGGACCGCTGGATGGGAACGCGTCTTTAAACTCATGCGCTCCAAACATTTTTCAGCCAAAATTGCGAATGTTTTTTCTCATCCTGATTATCTGCTCATTCACAAGGTCTATTTGAAAAATTAAAAAAGCTCTAATATACAGAAAACCCTTGTGAAGATAGATAATACGGTCATATATGTGCTAGTGGTATATTGGTATGCTCAGTCTCAGAGGGTCAAACCCAGAGCCCCCCATCTGGGGGCATTCGGGGCGCCCTGCTGCAGACCAGCAGGTGTCAACTGAGAAGAAGGTATCCGCGTCCATGGAAAGGCCAAAAACTGCAAAAAAGATCCATCTCCTCCTCCTGCATCCATCTTGCTTTAATGAAAAAGTCAAGAAGCGGCCTCTGGAAACACCCTTCTGACGAGTGTGATCCAGTCAAAACCTGCAGACAAGAACAAATCAGGGGATTTCCTAATGAGGCGAGGCGGGAGCAGCACCGTGCATTTAAAGATGGCGTCCAGAGGCTGAACGGGCCTGACCACGGGTTCAGGGTATCGGGGTATCGGCGTGCAGCGGTGGAGCTCTGCATGAGTCCAGGATGGTGGAGATACGGAGAGAACTTGATCTTTTAATCTATACATGCCTGTTTTTGCGTGTTCCATATGTCAGCATGCGCCCGGATTCCTGCATGTGTTCCTGTGTGTGTGTGTGTGTGTGTGTGTGTGTGTGTGTGTGTGGTGTGTGTGTGTCCGGCCACAGCAACAGAAGGCCTAATAATACGGGATCGGGCAGGAGGAGGAAGGGGTAGCCCCCAACACGTCCGCGCTGAAAGCACCTCTTCAGCACCCGGCAGCTGTTCACATTTCCTGCGTATTGGATGTCGGCGCGGTGGCGATCGCTCATTTGCTGAGTGCATTATTAACAGATGGACTTCCCGCTCTGCGCTAATATTGGGAAATGGGAGAAATGTGGAGACACACACACACACACACACACAGCTGCTGCTGCTTCTCAAGTGTGTGTGTAAATGTTCATTGCTCAGTGCACCCTCTGTTTGGCTGTTTCTGTGTGTGTATGTACATATCAAGACTGTATGGCAGTCTGTTGTACGTGTGTGTGTGTGTGTGTGTGTGTGTGTGTGTGTGTGTGTGTGTGTGTGTGGGCCAGCTATGCGGCAGAACAATTCCCCTTTGACCTCGTCCCGCCTTCAGTGATTCCCATGGAGTGATTTGATTAGCGGCGAATGCACGACTGTCAGCGCCGTGCGCTCCGGCGCGAGGGAGCAGCGGGATGACGCCGGTTTGATTGCCGCCATGTTGAATTGCACCGAGATAAAGAGCCGTTTCATCCAGTTGGAATGAAACCACTAATGCAACATGAGCGCCGTGGTCTTGAACAGGAAGTGGTGGTTTCCAGCAGCAGGTTGGACACATTGTTGTTTTAGATCATCATTTTGGACTTTTTGGACTCAAACATGTGTGATTGTCACTTTCCTGATTTTCCTTTTCTTCTTTAATATTAAAGAGTTCCCTCAACCAATTTTTTTAAACTTTATGTACTGTGGCTTGGATTGTTCCTCATGCGTTAGTTTGGACAAACTCATCTGCTAATTGACATAATGTGATAGACAATTAGACTTTAATTTCGATTTTAAACTCTTAACAGCAATACCAACATTTTAAAGAAGACATAACAGGACCAAGCCCACTGATTGACAGGTGATCTTTAATAAGTATACAGCACAGCAGTTAGCACTTTATGACACACAATACAACATTAATTGGGTATTTCCCATTTTGCTTACTGAGAGACTGAGTAGACTGTCAAACCATGTAACCTGACATCCCACTAAATATTGATTATTATTTAAAAAGGTACCCAAAGGCACTTTATATGGTAACAACAACCTTCGTAGACGGATTCAAGAGTCTCATTGACGCTGTTGGGAGTTTAAAAGGAAAGAACAAAACCTAATGCATTGCTAAGGAGTGATGTCTACACGTGTTCCTTCTCTATTTTCTTTACAGTCCATTATCGAAACGAAGTCTCGTCTCCTGCATCCGTCCTTCGGCTTCCTGCAGCTTCAGCCTGGCACACAGTCGCTGGCAGAGCTAACCCTGGTTCCTGTGCACCTTCTCTCGCCCATTAGTCACCTGGGTATGTAAACACCACCAGGCACTTCCTCCATGCTGCATTCCTGCACGAGGTATTCAATAAGGAGGACATAAACCAGGCTACTTCCTGTGTACCGCGAGCCCCTCGGGATGGCGAAGCAACAACACAGAGTCCATGTTTACGTGAAGTGTCTCCCGGCTGTGGACGCATTAGTTAACTCCTGGACTCTGGAAGTCTTTCCACCTCTTTCTTTGGAACGGCAGAAACAGAGGACAGCGATGGAAGTCAGCGTTAAGAAAAGCTTTCTCTTGTTTGTTGGTTTGACCTTTAATTGAAGAAATCTGACTTCTGCCCATTATGGTTAGCGACGACCAAACAGGAAGTCTGAGCGTCGCTACAAAGATGTCCGTGTGTGTTACGATGACCGTCAAGGACTTACATCATGGGTTTGACAAGTTAAAGCTACTGGAGGAACTTTTTTATGTTGTCTTGACTTTGGCGGTCCCTGTGGACAAAGGTGGTAGTGTTTCAATGCACCGAAGAAGAAGAAGACGACGAAGACGAAGACGAGCTATCCACCTTCCGGAGGCCCCGCTGGAGTCTGAGCTGCAGATGCTTCTGGTAAACCTTCATGATTTGGTCTCATTTTGCCAGAATCTGGCCCCGGTGGCCCCGATGCCGAGCATTAAGCCTACGTTTATAGAAACAGCAGGTGTGGTTAGGCAGAAAGTAGTTCCTATACAATCCCTTCAGTAACCGGGTCATGACCTCTGGAAAGAGACTTTGCCGTTGAGCTTTGGGCGCCACAAGCCCAGAAAAGGCGGACATCTCCGTGGCCAACATCACCAACACTCTGCACCTCAAACCAAAATAACCTAGATTGTTGCGGACAAACGGTGATCTTTCCGCCAGGAGACCGGTGTTCGATCCCCGTGTGAGACGAGAAGCCAACGTTGATGTTTTAGTCCCGTCACTTGCGTACTTCAGTAACTCCACTTCGGTGGTTCTTGTAACTTATTTGTTAGGTTCAGGAATAGATCGTTGTTTTGGTTGTGTTGCCCAAACCCTAACTGAGGTTCCAGTGAAGACGGAAGTATATTTTGAAAGGACCACGAACACAACATATGAAACCTTTCGTTGGGAAAGTGGGACTTGCACCTGGAAGTTTCTACCTCCCTGAATTCCTGAACGATGTGCCGAGCAGACTCTGAAGGGCTTTGTCCCGCATGTTCGTCTCCGACTGCCAAACCTCTCTTTGCTATATATTCCTGAGCGCCATCCTTCGGGATCTTTTGATGGTCACTCTGCCTCTGCATGCCAAAACCGTTGCATAACCAGAATCATATCATGCGCTGCCATCTCCACGAGCAGGAGAACAGAGCGGCAGCTGATCGGAGGCCCGGGCAGCGCTGTGGTTACAGCCGGCCGGCCGGGGGGGTCCGGTGCCAAACCAGAACCCTGCTGCGACAAATGCAGCGCGACGCCCCGCGGGTCTCCATCTCTGAGGACCGGTGGCGCCGAGGACCGGCTCCACCGGTCCTGAACCGTCTGGTACGGGTCTGTCAGCTGGACGCTCAACACGCTCAACACATGGCGGGCGAGGAATGTATTGTGTCTGCGATTGTGTGTGTGCACACACACACACACACACACACACACACACACACACACACACACACACACACACACACACACACACACACACACACACACACACACACACACACACACACACACACACACACACACACACACACACACACACACACACACACACACACACACACACACACACACACACACACACACACACACACACACTTCCTTCGTCAATTGATAATCTTTTATTTCATTAGTTTTTTTTCAGAGCCTTCATAAGATGTGGAACATACAGTCATGCTTTATTAGTAAATAGCACCCTTAGTAACTTTAACTTTATATCTATGTAAAGAATTTAGACAAGATATTTGAAAAATTAAGCCGAAGAACAAAACCTCTTATCTGAAAAATGCACTTTTTTTTTTTGCAGAAGGATATTCAAAACAGGTTCAAAGCAGATAAAAGAGTTCAGTCTCCCTCCACGGGGGATAGAAAGAGGCAAAATAAATATGTCATAACTGGAGATAATGGGACCGGCTTGAAGTCGAAGGTGCAACCAGGAAGTCACATCGAACTTTAACTGCTTGAATATGGAAAATATAAATATAGAAGGAAAGTTATCCAAACCCGGATTTCATGAAGGAAATTATGCAAATTATCAGGATTCAAGAGATCTCTGGGGTGGAAACCTCTTCTGATCATATGGGTCAAATTGATCAATAGAAGCAGATGATTATTCTAATAATAGATTTTTTTATGTGCATTTCTCATGCAGAGTAACATCTCATTGACATTTATTATGTGAATATAAAGTAATAAGAGACAGACAGGCTTTGCTATTTACTGAATTTGATTGACTGCATTTTTCTATTTACTGCACTGTGTATGATTCAAATTCAGGATAATACAGTTCAGTAATACTTTATTTAATATACACACATAACTGTATATTAAATGACAGTTCTGTGCTGTGAATAAATTCAGTAATAAATGAAGGAGAAACCACAGCCGTGTTTCAGTGCATTCCTGCATTTATATGCATAACAAAAAATACTGTTGGCTAGCAATGACTTATATAATAATAATAATAACATTGTATATCACATTTTTCTATATGTTGTCATGTATGAAAAGGGAAAAAATAAGTGACATGATTACTAAAAGTGAATTATTTGAACAGCATGTATAGAAGCTGTTGATACAACACCAACAAAATATATATACATTTTATTTAATTGTGGAAAATAATTTCTTCACCATGCAAAAGATGCATAAAAATAAAGACATCTGTACCAAGTCTCACTAAACAAAGCACAGAAAATCTTTTTTTTTTAACTCCCTCCAGCAGATTAGAGCCGCTCATTGAAGGACAGGTGAGTCCTCGGTGATTACAGGTGTTAGCGACACCGGGGGGGCGGGGCCTCGCCTCGGGGCTAAATGGAGCATTGATCGCTCGGGAACGATTAATGAACAATTGGCTGTTTTACGGTCACCTGATCCCCGGCTGTCACCGGAGGAGGAGCCGCCATGATGCTGCAGACAGGTGTTTGTTCCTCTGCATCTGGTGTTCCCTCCATGTGCCAGATAGTGTGACCAACTGTATGGAAACCATAAAGGGAATATTGCATTTGTTTTTGTTTACCGAGCTCCAAACGTAAAGCTTTACTTTCTTTATCTTTAATTCCTGAGAACAATACGATTTAGTCTTTTCCCCACTGGTTAATAAAAATGAGCCATCATTTAAAAAAAAGAAGAAAAAGTGTGTAATCTCATCTGCTGCACTATATGATACCAATTTTAGACGCGTCTATAATTTTATTTTATGTAATTACCCTCATTTGTCACGTCAGTAAAATACAGGTTAACATCTTCTGCTGCCCTCGTGCTCGTCTGTTCAGGCTCTCACATAGTTTCGCTCTCCTGCGTGTTTTCACAGCTGGCTGCGCCTGGCAATGAAAATAAGTGTTTTTGTGTGTGTGTGTGTGTGTGTGTGTGTGTGTGTGATGCTGCAGTGCTCAGAAGGAATATCATCCATGTCCATCTGAAACCCATCACGAACACGCTGCATTATTTACGACTCAGGTTATGAGCCACAGTCAGAGCAGCGATGTCAGCTTCTCAGCAGCTATTTTTAATGACTTTATTATTTTTACACCTTCGAGACATTTCAATGCTCATCTTCACAACATTTATGTCACAACAGCATTTAAAAAAAGACAACATTTCGGAGATAAATCAGTTCATATTGAAGGAATCACTCTGCAGATTGAGGGCGTTGTTGTTTTTGGACTTTTTAGGCTTATAATAATAATAATAATAACTTCGACGTTGTCTCTTTTGTAAAACAAGATGATGATATTGATCGGATAAAATAATGCTGCCCTCACGAATACAGAGAGTTTCATGCAAAAATAAATGTGTGTGAGAAAAGAGCAGCACTTCTCCTTCCATCACCACTGAGTGAGACTCAAGCCCCAAACTCCAGATGCTCATTGAACGCATCCCATGAGGTCGTTCTGGACAGAAGTCAGTAACATGTCGCTGACTTCTGGCATCTTAACGCCGTGAAATAAAAGGTTTGAATAATAAGTTCATACTCAAAGCACACACACACACACACACACACACACACACACACACACACACACACACACACACACACACACACACACACACACACACACACACACACACACACACACACACACACACACACACACACACACACACACACACACACACACACACACACACACACACACACACACACACACACACACACACACACACACACACACACACACACACACACACACACACACACACACACACACACACACACACACACACACACACACACACACACACACAGCTTCCTGACTGACTCACTCTTTCCCCTGCAGCCTGTGAAGGTCCACAGTGGGACAACACAAGCCGGCACTGTGCAGCCGGTGACCCTCGATGGCCGCCGTGGAGAGAAAACAGATGCTGAGTCCGCCGCCGCGGGACGAGAGGCTTCAACACGGAGGACGGCCATGTTTAACGGCTGGAGGGGGACGTCTGCAAATCAGAGTCATGTCCAAGACAGGACCTCAGACCAGCAGTGTGAACTTATTATAAACACCTTTTCATTGTCTCACAGCTCCCTCTAGTGGGTCGATTCAAATAGAAAAAAGTTTTGCATGCAGGTTATTTATCCATAGCTGAAATAAGAAAAATCACACCATGAATGCCACATCATTCAAGTTTATGGCCCATGTGAAAATTAAATTTTGCACTCACTTGCTTTTTGCAAGGGAGCTCCGGTTTGTGAAATCCTATATCCGGTCGGATGTCAGAGCTCCAGATTCATTCCACGATAAACAAGCGTTCGTGAGTTAATGAACGACGGAGCGCTCTGCTGAAGGCATTAACCGGGACGGGAAGCGATGGGATCCGTACCCATGAATTTTCCTCGGGGGCCCCCGGAGGGGAACGCTTTATGGTGATTCCTTTCACAGGCCGAGAGCTGGAGGCTCCATTATCACCTCCCTGTATTAAGCCGCGGCCGCCGACAGGCTCTCGGGCCGTATAAACGTGGGTCCGTGGGTCGGGTTGAGGCGTTCGCAAAAAACAGAAAATGCTGACTGAAAAGTGACAGGTTTTATGGGCGGCAGGCCCCCAAAAAAAGCCGAGCGTGGGTCCGGTTATGGAGTTGGCTCGCCGCAGAACGTGGCGGGGAGATGATGGAGCTTCTTTTCTTTGACATGTTTCAACCATATTTTATGAGACAGAATAAATCAGCTTCGTCTAAATCGATCCTGACTGGACAAGGTCGTGGTTTTTGGGGAACCACGACATGGAGCGTCTTTTTAAACATTCAAATGTGATTCATTCCCAAGTACACGTTTAACTACAGTGATCGTGTAGTAGGCTGTCAAAAGATTGTCCGTTTAATACAGGTTGAAATGTCCTGACCTTTCTAGACCAGATGAGGCTCTTCTCACACTTTTAAAACTCGGCCTCACAAAAAATGATTTTGAGTTGAGTTGAATTCAGAAGTCTACTTGCAGATACATGGCACCGCAATGGGGAAGAAGTTTGCCCCAGCATACGCCAACATTTATATGGCGGACTGGGAGCGAACGGTTTTTCCAAAATGCGGACCATTACCAAGCCTTTTTATGTGTTATTTGGACGATATATTTGGTATCTGGCATCATTCTGAGGCTGCATTCAGCGATTTTATCACGTTCCTCAACAATCATCATCCCTCCATCTCAGTCAAATATAATCTCCAACCAGAGAAGATTGAGTTTTTAGGTACAGAGGTGTTCATAATGCAAAAAGACAATGGAGAGACAAAGATCACCATTTAGTCCCCATGGTCTCCACATTTTCCCCGGCCTCAGTGACCTTTAATACAAAGGCCAAAATAAATTTTAGAAGGGCTCAGGACCGCGTGAAATCGCTGTCAGATCTGCTTTCAGAAGGAACAGAAAATTAAAAAAATATTTTCTTTTGAAATATTGGACAGATGATCATAATTCAATTGTTGGAGGTAATTTCTCCAATTCCTCCGTGTGGAAAGTATGTCGAAGAAGAAGATTCACCGCAATCTTCTGCATGAACTCTGGACCGCAGACAGAAAGACGACATTGGGTCAAGGCCAGACCTCAGTAGTCACTCTGCGTAACTACTGAACTCGGATTATTTTTACATGGCCATGGGGAAAAAGATCTGGAACAAAACAAAAGAGCAATAATTTGAGAACAAGGTACGTGTCAGTTGGATTTGTTTCCAGGAAGACATTGATGGATTAGAAAAGAAGGGAAAGGACAAATAACAAAGCTGTGTGTTGTATAAGTTGTGTCCAGAAAGAGGAGAAAGACACATTGACTGGATATCGTTGAAAAAAAGAAAATGGCCTTCACGAACATGCACACAAATAACGTAACCATGCTTAATTTTCCGTGACAGCCTCTCTAACCCTCCGTGCTGGAGGAAGCTAATCCTCCGGTTAACATCTTGACTTTAGCCGCGTCCCGAACTGCGCCAGCCATATAGCAAAAAAGCAAACAAACGCCACATGGGAGCCATTTCAGGGGCAGGGCCAGGCGAAACGAGTCTTTAATAACACTCTGCGGAGGGCCTTGTAATTGCGAGCGAGTGGAACATTTTCTAATTATAAGCGCCGGCGGGCGCGCACTCCTTTTCTTGCGCCCTCCGCAGCCTAGCATGTCCCCGTTAGCCCCCGAGCTAGCCGCGCGGCCGAAAACCACATAAGACGCTGGAGATTGCGGGCTGGCACAACGTTGTTTTGCTTGGTTAGCTGAGTAAACACCATGTGAAGTGGGCCGGGCAGCGAGGGGCTAAACAAAATCAAGGAAAGGACAAATTCCCCTCATGTCTGGCACAAGTTTTGAAGTTGTGTTGTTTTCTGGTTAGCAATTGGAGACGTGACTGTCAACTTAATTATAACTTCCTAATTGCGGCTGTCCGCTTCCAAGTTGGCTCCCAGTTTGGAAAACACTTTTTCCTCACTTTCTTCTTTTCTTATGCCATATTTGCGACCAGAAATATGTTTGTTTTTAGTGCAATGGCAACCACAAAAACCTATTTGAATTAAAAACCTGTGGAACTCGCAAAGCAGAGAATGCAGAACGCATTGAAATATCAAAAGGCATGTTGAATATTGCTTGTTTTTGTGGATTAAAAGAGTTCAGGAGGGAAGATGGTTGTAAAGGCGTCAAAAAGGTTTCAGGATGAAACAAATCTGAACAAAATAATTTCAATTTTTTTGATTTTCTGGGCCCCGATCAGCTTGGAATTGTAAAATGTTATTCATAGGCCTAGAAAAACTTGGAAAAACTTGGAAAAAATAAAATCTCAAAGGTTTTGGAAAAGTCATGGAAATACGTTCATGTCGTTCATTTACGCTGAGTTTTAAATAATTTATATTCTTTTTTGTCTCATTTAAGAAATACTGTATGCTTTGGATCATTGTTAGTTTAAATACTACATTTTCTCACTTTATCATGTATTCACCCAGATTTCACAACATTTTTGGTCATGGAAATTTGGTTTAAAGTCATGGAAAAGTTATGGAAAAATCATGGAAATCCATTTGTCAAAATGTGTATGAACCTTGGATCTAATATTGACCCTAAAAGGAACCTTTAAGGCCACCGAAGAATCCTCAATCCTGTTTCATTTTGCAGAGAGCCGCTCCAGCATCCGACAGCTGTACCCCGTCTTTGTGAACTCGGATCACCTCCAGTCACCCTGAACCCATCGATCAACTGGTGTCCTTTATTTTTACCATTGACCCGGTGGCTGAACGTCTTCTGGTCTCAACCGGAGCTCCAGTGGCCGTCCTGCTGTGACCTTTGGCCATCGCAATAATGCTGTAATTAACAAGCAGCCAGTGAAGGGGTTGGTGAAAAGACTGAAGCAACCACACAACAGCTCCTCCGGGCTTCTTTCTACAGGCCTCGGATTCCTGGACCACCTCCAGTGCTATAGCTTTTAATTTGGCACCAGGGGCCTCATTTATAAAACCTTGCGTAGGATTTGCGCCAGAAGTGGCTTACGGATGAAACATAGGACGTGCGTACGCACAGAAATATTCGGACTTATAAAACCGTGCGCACGCACGTCCTACGCAGTTTTCCCTTAAGAAATGAAAATGTAAAAAATCACAATCAATTCTAAATGCAGCGCAGCTTTTGCGGCTTCATGTCACGCCCATAGTTGCCCATATATAGTCTGTGGAACGCCCACAAATTAATATTCATCGATTGCGAAATCATGGCAAACACTGAGAGGAAAACGAAGAAACGTAACTTCACTCAGTGTGAAGTCGAAATAATCATTGGTGAGGTGGAAAGGAGAAGTACAATGCTTTTTGGAGGGCACAGTATGGGCATTACTAATACCAAAAAGGCACTTGAGTGGCAAAAGGTTGCAGAGGCCGTGAACGCTGCAGCCTCACAACCTCGGACCGTGGCCGAAATAAAGAAAAAATGGTCTGACATCAAAGTGGATGCAAAAAAGCGTTTAGCGCGCCATCGCCAAAGTGTGTCTGCCACAGGTGGGCAAAGGGGACACCGGAGCTGTCCCCTCTTGATGAGAGACTGGCGGCAATGATTGGGGAATCGCTATTGAGTGGAGTGGTGACTGAGGCGGAGGGGGACACTGACAGATGCACCGGTAAGTGGAATAAGTAAAATGAATGCAGTCAAGTCACATGTATGTAGGCTACACAATTACAGTTTATTCATATAGAACAATCCATATTTCAGTCGCTGGGTGTTCCAGCGGGGCCAGTGGTTCCGATCCTGCAGTTGAGCAGCCGTCTGGCTCCGGTGTCTCCACGGCACACGGCTCTCAACCCTCCAGCAGTGGCCGTGTCCTCAGCGATGCAGTCCTTGAAATGCAGAGGGAAGTCATTGACACGATCAGAGAGGTGGCAAAGGAGTTGGGCGAGATAAAGACTGTCCTAACTGAAATAAACTGCACAATGAGGGAATTCTTGAATAAATAATATAATGGTTCCACACCTGTTGTTCTTCACAAGCGATGCATCACTGCCAAATGCTGGCGCACAGCAGCAGCATTTGGCTCAAATGCCTGGGGATCGGGGTCAGGGTCTGGGCCAACACAGCCATCGGCGTCAGGGGGTCGAGGCACGTTTCGAAGCTGTGCCACATTATGTAGCACATGCCAGCACGATTTTGCACACCTTTTCAGGAGTATACAATAACCTCCCTCCAGTGCAGTCGAGGCAGCGCCATCTGCCCTTAAACAGGCCGATGGTGCGCAATCTATCTATCTATCTGTCTGTCTGTCACTGAGACAATGGCAAGTAATACCATTGGAAGCTTATCCTGTTTTTCCGTTCATATATTGTTAACGCATCAGAAAAGCTGGACGGGAAATACAGAGTCAATACAACTTCCTTAAATGCAAAATAAATAAAGTGCTGAGTTGGTTTTTGCCTTTGTCGACAGACCCGTGACCAGCTGCCTCGTTGAAACTGATTCTGAATTCATTTCTCTCTCGTGGTGAGAAGCTGGTTTCCGGTGGACACGCTTCTTACTCCCTCACCAAGACGAGGTATGTGAACGCACCATGGCAGGTAAATTAATATAAATAGAGACATATAGTACACACACACACACACAGAGCTGTGTCTGGAAATGTTGGCAAGGTGAAGGTGATGATGATTCCATATACTTCCTCAACAGATTTAACTATGACTTGATTTTCCCCCACAGAAGCTGGAGAAGTATGTTGTCACTACTCAGTGGAAGTGATTGATGAGTGTGTGTGTGTGTGTGTTCCCTGCTGCATCGTGCATGAAAGGCTTTTTTAAATGTATTTCCCTTTTATACTGACTTTGCACTTTCCTCCCATCTATTTGTTTGCCTTGTTTGATTATTTATCAGTTATTAGATCTGTTTATTTACTCAATATATCTGCGTATCCCGTTTTTGTGCAAGTCAAAGACCTCAGCGACATAGATCCATAGATGAATTAGAGCTAAATTATGTATTATGTGAGCAAAAAGCATTTAGGCAGATGTGACGTATACATCAAAAAGTATCAAATTACATAAATATCTGAAGTCACTTAATTCAGCTGCTTTGTTCGAGGGAGTTTATTACTTGCTTCATCTGTCTGTAAAGGATTTACCAGTTTGACCTGAACAAGGTAGACAGATTCTAACGGCTGATTTATTCTTGTGCTTAATCCAAACTCTGTTTTTGGTTATTTTTTTATGACAGGGTGAGGTGACCCGTCTCACTTCCAGAGCAAAGTCATGTTGACTCTGGACGCTGAGCCTGTGGATCATTGATGGCTTTTCCATTCGGGATTCTTTCAAATTCATGAGCCTGAAAATAGCTGCAGTCAGTTCAGATGCTGTAAAAGTAAAAAGGGATTAATTTGTCATGAATTATGCTTTAAATGTAGGATCATGTCTGAGTTTGTGTTTGCACAGAGATAGATACAACTGGAACAAGCCTTCTCTAATATTATTATTTAGAGTGTGGGATGATAAATTACTTCAGGAACTGTCATATTCTGGTTTAGTGCTGCCCCCTTGTGGCCAGTGGGTGGAAGTGTGATTGGAGCCATGAACGCTGCAACAATGTTGCCCCTCGATATTATCTTAAGAAACAAACTGGTAATTATGGTAGTTATTGAAACTTTTAACTCATGCAGCCTTAAACAAACAAGCACATTGTCTGCTTTACACAGGATTCAAAATGAAAGCCTGTATTCTGACATAGATACACCTCACATAGAAATAGGACTCAGGTCTAGTTAGAAGACTGCTATTGCAATAAACTGTATTTATTTTACAGTGCAATACCGTAACTGTAAATGAAGTCATGTCATCTTCATTTAAGGGGACTTTTAAGATCTTTTTTTTTTTTAAACTGAAATTGTATGTTTAAACATGGAAATAAAAGGTTTTCTAATGCTAACTTTTAGTGAACTTTACAGATGCAAATAACAGTAAAATAAACACCTAACACGTATATTTGTATGTTTTGTCCACAAGTCTGAAAGGAGCTTAAATAGCTACAAACTATGCAGTCTTACTTAATGTTTCTGGTACTACATGGGTTTGATTCCCTTTGTTGGTGTCCATCGTCTATATTTATATATTATACAAATTAAAATGCCAAAGACTGTAGATACGCATTTTATATCAGTATGCAGAGAGCTGGGTGTAAAGTAGCAACACTAAGTTTTAGAAGAGTTAATATTTTTGAATAAAGTACTTTGTGCAAGATGTAAAATATGTTTTTCTGTTTTTGTATATAAAGTTTCACCAAAAGGATCCCTACTTTGTAATTAACAAGTTGCTTCCAGTATGTTTTAAATTAGTCTCAAGTCTATTTGGAAAATGCATGAATCAAAGGTTGGTTTTGGCAGAGAGTTTGATAGGTTGAGTTAGTGGTTCCTTTTAATAAAGGGAAGTGGGGTATACTTGAATCATACTAATTTTAGAATTATGCACCAGTTTTTTTTTAATTACATGATTGTTACTTCTAATAAAATCCCTCAAACTGATCACAACAGGTTTCAGCTATGAGGGTTTACAAGAAGCGGTGGCTTTGTGGGGTTCACGAGCCAAAAGCAATGGTTGACTGCACAGTAACATAGGCATCCAGCAGGGGGCGCCACCGCACAGGAAAAGGAATGACCTGAAGCCTTATTAAAGTGCAGCGATAACTCAAACACATCCACTCTCCTCCCAGTTTGGACGCCACCGTCTGAGGCTTCAAATCCCCAAATTGCAGCCCGAGCGTTCCGGGGAAACTGAGTCCGCCGCACACATTTCATTTCAAGAGCATAACAATATTCCCACTGCACAAGCCGCATGGCACTGCTGCATGGACTACCTCCATCCTTTTGCACACATTGGTGAATCTGTAGCTCCAGTGCCTGGACTCGCACAGGAGGCTGAATGCTGGTGTTGTGTGCAGAAGGGAATCGAACGGTCGGCCTGCGAGTGAGGTAAAGCGTGAGCTGCCGCTCTCCGTCTCTGCACCGCATTCATTCATTACCCTGAATAAACTCTCGACTTTACAGAAACCTGCTGCTGATGGCAGCTGGCGGGCGACACGTGCTCGATGTCACCGAGTTCAAAAGCTGCAATTCAAACCCCTTCGAGTACGAAAAATACGAGTCCTTCGTTCCTGCCAGTTTTTTTTTATTAGTTCATAAAGGCGATGTGAAATATGCAGATAGCAGTTTCCATAACGAACGCCACCATTTCCAGCGCCTCGCTCCAATATAATTTAATAGCCGTTGAGGTAATTGAGCCAGTCGGCTAGGTGTTACATGTTAATGTGTCTTAATTACAAAGTCGACTCTCAGGGCCTTCTTTGTATTCAGATTATGAAAAAAAACAAAAAAAAAACTGAATCATTCAAAAAGAGACATACATTTCATTAAAATGATATTAATGATTCCATTATTATTCTGAGCCGATTGGATTTGCATTCCGCTTCGGTCCCCCTTTTTAGCGCCGAAAAGCAAATTGATTTCAAGTTAATGTCGTCGTAATGAACTGACTTTTCGGTTTCTTTCCCCCCCACTCCGTCTCTCAGGAGCTCAATCCCGTTTGTAATCTCTTCCACACAGAAGCTAAAGTGTGGAAGAGATTCGTGCCCCCAAAAGGCTGATAAAACCCTTATCTGTGATTAAAAATCACTCTTCTCTCATCGTTAATATTTATTAGATTCTCCCCTTCCTCCCTTGTATTTGATGGGGAGATTATTATTGCGTGATGGCGGTACGTTGTGGATCGTATCTCCGCAACATCGGACCCCAAAAGGCTCCGGCCCGGCGAAAGGTTGAAACTTCCGTGGCACGGCGTTTTTTCTGTGTCTTATTAACTTTTAGCGCCGTTTCATGTCAGAGATCAGAGTCGGACGGGTCGGCTTTGAAGGAAAGTAGGAATGAAAAGAAAGTTCTGACCTTTTTAGAGAAACACTTCATTGACCTATAAAGAAGTGAAAGATTTCTGTCAATCATTCTGTCCGGTCAGGATCTGACCTTTTTCAACCGTTTCTGCTGTTCGCTGGAGACCCGTTGGCCTCCAGACGCCACCGGGACCTAAAGGTGACGGATTCAACAGCCGCTCCACCTGAAGCCTGAGGACTTTAAGAAAAAACACATGGACGTTTGACGAGTACCTGAAGGGACATTTTTGATGTTTGGAGTTTTTTTTGTTTTGTTTAAACTTAAAAAAAAACACACAACCCAAAAACTGTATTGAGGGCTCAAAGCCCGCCCACACTTTCTATCCATATGGGTCTTTTTATTCGTTTTCAGGACTGTTTAGCTGAGGTCTATAGAGCTCTATTATAAGTCCAAATACAGACAGAACAATACCTTTTAAACAAAAAGTGAAGTTGGCTATAAAATAGTGTTGGAGAGAAACTTCGATGTAGAAGTAATTCCTGTGAACGCAGCATTGCTGTGAAGACTGAAGGGAAAAGTTATTTTCTGCGATGGTCCAGATTCTCTTTTCTTTTCACAAACACAAAGAGGTTTTGTCTCTTTTTGTGTTACGCAGCACAATACTGATCAAGGTTGAAGACAGGAGTCACACGTTGACGTTTCTTTTTACTGGAACACCACATTTGGTAAAGGTGGTCACAAATGAGACAAAGATGAGCCCCTTTAAATATAAATCATTGCTAAATTGGTCAATGCAGTCGCAAGAAAAGTGGAATCCACGCAGCAAAGACTGAAGGAGCCAGGGATCGAACCGCCGATCTTCTGATTGGAAGACGATTGCGCAACAATATATTTATTCAAACTTTAGTTTTTAAATCACGAGGACTTCCACAGACAATAGTCGGTCCTCTGCCTGTTCATATCCACGCGCCGCTTTTATTGAAAAAGTGTTGCAACCGTCGCAAATTCGGATCGCGAAGAATAGTTTAGATGCAAAATATGTTTATTATTTGTCGTTATTCATTCATCCACATTCGTCATTTTTATTATTCGGTGAGTAAAGGCCTTAAAAATGACTTAAAGCCTGAAAAAGCTTATAAAAACTGTGACAGCGGCGGTCAACATAAACTAAATGTATAAGCATTGCGGCAGCATTGACATTGTAGTGCTAACAAGCTGGTTTCTTCCTCTTCCTAAACTTCTTAAATCACCACTTTCCGCTGCAGTAAATCAGTTCGTTCGGTACAAAGTGCTTTATAGGGGACTCGTGGATAAAAAAAGCCGGGTAGAAAAATATAAAGCCGTGAAACAACGGGAGACTAATGAACATGCAAGAGAAATAAATATGTAGAGGGAGCACAATAAAATAAAATAGATAAAGGACAATAAAAACTTACAAAAAAATTCAAAGAAACACAATAAATGTAAAAAAAATAAAATAAAACTTCCATAAACTAGAGAGAAGCTGAACAGACATTTATTGGTGTGAAACGCTGCAGTTATACTTCCTTTGACTGCGGCTGAGAATCTGATGCTGTCAGAACAGATTTATTTCAGCTGCATACCTTGTGGGTTTTTCGCGTGCTACAGCATGCTTATTAATATAGTGTATGAAAGGAAAGTACTAAACTGTCTGTACTGTATGTTCTCTCCATTGACATTTGACTGGATTAAAAAAATAAAAATACTCCCTGGATTCATACGCTGCTTTTATCTGAAGTTTTTTTATTTTTATCTCCATCGTTCCTGATGTGCTGACTTTCCACTTAGCATCTCCTCTGGAGCTCCGTGTTCCCTAACGGGGGCCGGGCAGGACTCCGTATACTAATTAAGTATCCAGCTGCTAATGTGTAGTATATAATAACCCGTGTTGTCACTGGGGGCCGTGCGGTGTTGTATATAATGAAGTCGGTGCACATGCAGGCTGCTGTGCATCTGCGGAGTGTGTTTTTATTTTGACGGCCCGCGGCGAGCAACACCTTTTGGAGACGTCTGTCCATCCATCATGACTGCCCCCCAACATGCATTGCAACACCCGCTGCAGTCCTGTCAGTCAGCGTATTAAACATACTCACTTTTTCTGCACGCTGGTTTTCATTTCAGCGCTCACAGCAGGAGCCAAGGAACCGCCTCCCAGACTCAACGCTGGGCTCATTTCCCAGGTCAAGACTTTATTGATTGAGAGTACAATTACATAACCCGCAATGCGTAGCCCACTGCCAGTTATTAGTATAATTTCCTTTATTACGCCCTCTGAACTCTGGGGGGCCCCGCCCCTCTCGTCGGACTGCCGGGTATTAAAGTCCTGACCTGTGATTTCAGAGTCGCTTAACCCGCGACAGCATGATTCTATCTTTTTCTATTCCCTCTCTCGAGGTATAATGAGAAGTAATAATCTCAGATCAATGTGTTCTGTACCTCATGTTCTCACACTGCAAAGGGAGAACGAGTCAAAACAAATGAAAATATCCGCCGGCGGAGTGAGATCATTTTAGCTTTTTCCAATCATGATTTATTCATTATTTATTATTATTATTATTATTTATTAATCATTTCCAGGCCTGGAAAGGTCCTTGGAAAAAAAAGAAAAAAAATCCCAAAGGTTTTGGAAAAGTCATCTAAAATGTGTTATATTCATGTCGTTTGAAATAATATGCTTTTAAAAGAAAGATGCTCAACATATAAGCAGGCATACGCTGTAACGATCATACCTGATAGAGTAGTGATCCAAAAGGCTGGTAGGTTCACCGGGAATCGGGCTAGCGGGTCAAACAGGGAGAGGCAGGGATGCTGGAGAGTCTGGCAAGGTGTGTCTGGAAGGCTGGAGTCTAAATAGGAGCTTGATTAATGGCCAGAGGCAGGTGAGTGAACAGGTGAAGAGCATTAGACTAACGAGGAGGGAGTGGAGCTGAACTGTGACATACGCTGAGTATATCTATAAATGTTTATTCTTTTAATCAAACTATTGTCTCTCATTCATTTGTGTCCTTTAAGGAATACTGTATGCTTTGGAATCCTCATTGTTAGTTTAAATACTACATTTTATCACTTTTTCATGGACACACCCAGATTTCACTAAATGTTTGGTCATGGGAATTTAGTTTAAAGTCCTGGAAAAGTCCTGGAAATTTGGTGAAAAGTCATGGAAATTTGATTAAAAATCATGGAAATTTGGTTGAAAGTCATGGAAGTCCTGGAAAAGTCCTGGACCTAAATTGGTCACGTGTATGAACCCTGCAAGGATATATGTGTACATGCCAAGAACATGTTTGTTGTTTAATGTGACCGAATGTGTGTGTTGATTACCTGACACATTCATGAACCATCGATGGACTTTTACACACAGTGACCTCTCAGCTGCAGCTGTGAAAACAATCAGCGCTCCTTAACGAGGCTCAAACCTTCAGATCAGGAGTGTGAAAGACATGACGATGAGTTAAGAGTCACGCAGCCGACCGCTCACACTCAGACGCATCAAACGTGGACAGTATGCAACGTACTGAGTCCTTATTACGCTGTCAGAGCAACTGGCGTAGTGGAACATGTGAGATCGTCCACAGGGGTCATTGATGGGTTATTAATCAAATCCCGTGGAAAAAATAATAATAATTGTAAATGCCGACATTTATTCACGGTGAGTCGTTAGTCCGTGAAACGTCCACACTGACTTGTTCAAAGCCGACGCTAGAAGGGTACGTAGACTCTCGTACTTTGAAGTTGAGACTCACTTATCGAGCCACGGTATTTGGCACATCGGGGTGAGAATATCTCGCATTTAGCGCGAAATAACGACGACAATTTATCTTCTTGCGTGTCATTCTCCGCCATGTCGTCTGTATCGACCGCAATGGTTATGTGTGAATATGCTACGCTCAGGGCAAGTGATGTATGAAAAGTGAGGAAAACTACTTGTGGGGAGGCGGATGGCCAATACAAAGACAGGACTTTAACCCAGGAAACCATTGTTCATGTCCCCAAAGTGTTGAGTTATTTTTAAATATTTACATTAGTGATGTTTGAAATGGGTTTTCAGTACTTTTGTTTTTTTTTCTACCCAGAAAATGTACTTACTTCAAGCCCCATGTTGTGTTTTTTTATGTTCACTGGACTGACACACATTGGACCTCACGCTGAACATACACCATCCCACGAGATCAGGTTGTTTAGATGTAGAGGGAGAACCCTGCAGAAAGTTATCGCCTCAGTTTAAAGGAATTATGGGAAGTGTTGCTCCTGAAATGGTCTCACTCATTTCAACACATCTGCCATTTTTATCTCCAACAACTCTTGAAACTGTCTCAGTGACACATTTTCTCATTCTCGCTCTTTATTTTCTCTTCGCTTGCTGTGAGAGCGATGAGAGGAATAAGAGTCAACAGTAGATGAAAAGACGAACCCGGGGTCGCAGCATATGAAACGTAGATCATACTCCACTGCGAGCTCCTCCGCCTGTAAGTAACCATCGCTATGTAAACACCGCTTGTCATGGGGATGGATGGGTTTGGGCGCGGAGCCGCTGGCCTGTGAGGGCTGTGTTATTGTGGTGAATGGATAGGAACACTCACACACACCCTCATGACTCACTCTGTTTAGTTACTCGGCTTTCAGTCGTGCAGGGTGTGTGCGTGCTCTCGCCAGACGGCCGTGCACGTGGAGCAACACCTGGATCCGTGCACGGGTTCTCGCTCTGGGATGCACCCAGTTGCAACAGGAGGCGCAATTAAAGATATGCAGACTGTCAGCGTTTCAAGTATGAACGCATGCACAAGGTACTGCTCAGGTTTCTTAAAAAAAAAGTTCTTTTAAGGTCAAATGGTGTTAAATATGAGATCTCGTGCCAAAAGTTAAACAAACTCGTAATCTTCTCCTCATTAAATTGCATTGAGACCACGACAGGAAAGTCTAACCCGCAGTTTAGATTTGATAGAGTAATCTGTACATTTCCCAGGTTATTATTGTCATTTCCCCAATATGTTTCAGGACAAGGCCTTTTATTAAAGTGCATCACAAAACATGTGAAAAATCAGCCTATAAATAGCTGAATCTTTGTCAATGTCCAATAAAAGAACTAGACACATACCACATGGTCAATCTTTAAAGATGCTGCAAAGTAGTACAAACACTACTGCCAACCATTCAACCATAAATATTAACATAGACATTAAATATGACTCGAAAGTGACTTGAGAGAGCTATGAAAATATACATTTCCATATCCCTAGCTTGATGCTACACATGATTAGCCACCTTTCTGGAAAACGTACGACCTACGGAATCCACCAATTGCACCAAATCCCATGAGACAAAAAGCCTCAGCATGATATCAACCACATTCCAGCCAAAAAACTGAAATATGACTTACTTATGGATGAAACGATATTCCACACGGTCTTGCTTGGTATGTGTTGGTGCATTTGCCTGAGCAGAGCTCCTCTGTTATGGAACGAGAGGCGTTCAATGTCCAGGAAGAAAGTTAGGGCATTTTGTCTCTCAGTGGACCTAA
This sequence comes from Cottus gobio, assembly GCA_023566465.1. NCBI lineage: Eukaryota > Metazoa > Chordata > Actinopteri > Perciformes > Cottidae > Cottus > Cottus gobio. Next base: position 2,480,823 of record CM042230.1, on the reverse strand, counting down.
ACCTACAGTACACGAAATGTGCACTAAATGACTTACTAAAAATATTTAACTTCACTTAATCAAAGCCAAACTTTGCATATATACTTTTAACACATTGTGCTATTTTATAGATAAAAAAAGAAAACAATGATATCCATAATTAAAGAGGAAATACATCATGGAAGTTCTTTTTTCCTTTCCTGTGTTCTATCATTAACAAATATAAGAATAACTCATGTACTGTTATATGAACCTCTTAACTAGTCTCACAAGTGTTTTCTGTATATATTATATCTTTTGAATTTTTTCAAATAGCCCTTGTGGTTGAGGAGATTTTCTGTATTTAGTATGGGTATGCAAAACCAGTCGGAATTCTTTAGGAAAATGTCTGTGGCTTAAGCGAGGATAAAAGGTGTCCCCGTTCTTCATAGCAATTCATATCGGTTTCGATTTTGCACGGACAGCTAACCATATATTTATGTTGCATTGTGAGAAATGTAGGATCCAATGTTCTAGGAGCTTCACGAGTAACGACTACATTGGGATACCGTGACCTCAATATTTTTTAAACCTACTCACAAGTCTTCGAACTTTTATTTAAGATAGTTTTCTAAAGCCATAGATGAGCATTTGATTTTTCAGATCACCTAAAAAAAAAAAAAAAATGTCGGGAGAAAAATACAGCATGGATGTTATTTTCCCCGACATCAGAAGTGTTTTTTATTGATCTAATATTTAATAAAAGGCCAATATCAATCAGCCTGATGTATTGGTCAAACCCATAAATACACATGTGCGATCATAAAAGACCTACAGAAATACACACTTTCTACCTCACACGCAGACAGAAACCCTCCTGCAGACGAGCCCGTCCATGTCGGGGGCGTCACTATTAACACAGCACATTAATAACAATACCGCAGGGCTCCCATTGTCTCCCAAACATAATTATATCATCCATCGTGCTGACACACACATGGAAACACGGCCGGGGAGTCTGGTCCAGCAGCATCACCAGAGGTAATGTTTAATTATGCTAATTCAATTGCAATCAATTTTTGAACAAAATGACAACACCGCTTGAGCTGGTGAATATTCATAAGCCGAAGCTAAAGAGGTTTAATTGTGCGTCATGAGTGCGCCGGGGAAGTTTAGTCTGGATGTGGAAGGGATGACTGGACTGTGGTGTGGGGGAGGGAGGGAGGGTAATGGGGGAAAAAGGGTTTTTTGGGGAGTTTTTCCTGATCCGATGCGAGATCCCGGGACAGGGATGTCGTCTGGTTACAGATCGTAAAGCCCTCTGAGGATAATTTGTAATTCTGGGCTGTACAAAATAAACTGAATTGGAAACCGCTGCGGCCGACGCTCGGCCACTGACTCATCTGATGAGTTTCACAGACTGGAGGTGCGCTTGATTTCAACCCCGTCAACTTTCAGAAACGAGCCGCTTGTGCTCATCCCATTCAGCTGGCGGTGATGGAGTACGACGATGCATCAAATGTGGTGGCATGAATCATTTAGAGCTCCATCAAGAGCAGATGTGTCACTTCATTGGTACCGCTTGGTTAAAAATAACCAATTAATATTAAACTGCTCATTTATCCTCCAGCCGTCACTCCCTCAGTTAAGTCCTCGTATTAGAAGGTTAGACGTTTAAAGTAAAAGCTCAAAGATTGTAAAGCCAGCATGTTATTTTTTGTAGTTTTGTAGGATCATCATTTTTTTATAACCAATAACCAAAAAGTTGAAAACTAACAGCAAATACCACTAAACTGTTTTTTGTGTGTGATTAGCCTGGAGCTAACTGATGCTACACTGTGATTGGCCAGCAGCTAATTGACACAGCGCTGTGATTGGCCTGGAGCTAACTGATGCAGCGCTGTGATTGGCCTGGAGCTAACTGATGCTGCGCTGTGATTGGCCTGGAGCTAACTGATGCTGCGATGTGATTGGCCGGTTTGCATTCGAGGTCAAGATATACATGATGTACACAAATTATAATAAGCCACATATTAAGGTTAGAATGATGCATTTAAAAGCTGCTAAATCAATCAATCAGGTCCAGATAAAACATTAAATAGAATAAAATACATCAAAAGCACATTTCAAAAACATGATACTAAAGAAACGGTGAAAGTTTGATCATGTTAAATAAAAGTAGAGGAACGGTTACATTTAAAGAGTCATGCTTCCAGCTGTGTGTCTGTGGACTTTATTAAAGTAAAGATGATACTGAGTTGCTTTGTGGGATATTTCACATTAATCATTTATGAGCCTTAAACCACGAGGGATAAAAGTCAGAATATGTTCACGCGCTCGTGTTTGCATGTACGAGCCACGGCTCCCCCGAAATCAATCTTATTCTGACGCAGGATGAAAGGAAAAGAGTTCACCGCCGTCCACTGTTTAAAAGGCGGATGAAGCTGAGTCGTGTGTTTGATGCCAGTAAAGCTTCAGCTTCAGAAGATAACCGACAGTCCAGAAGGTTATGAATGGTTTCCTCATGCAGCTTTTCATATTCCTGTTTGACTCACTGTGTGTTGATGAAGTGGAATTGCAGGACTTCAGGAGATTTGTCTTGAAATTGCAGTCGGATGCCCTTTGACTTCCCCCCCTCCCCCTTTTCTCCTCCCCCCCACACACCAACACCCACCACTAGCATTACATCTCTTTAGAGGTAAGTGCTGGGTTAAATTTCAGACGGATCATTTCTCACTGTCGGTAATGCACACAGCCCGGGCACAGAGTCGGGGGCTGATGGGTAACACGATTACTTATTATGCCTTTCCACGAGGGGAGAAATGAGATTAAAAGTTGCCCTTTTACATCTTGGGGAACAGCAGCTCGGCGCACGGCGGCCGTGTCAGGCGCTGGCAGCTCGCTGCAGAGTGCAGCTCATAATCCATCTTGATCTCATTAGGACGGCACGGCGGATTCTTTCCTCTTTTTTTTTTTTTTTTTTTTTACTGAAATGTTCCCTTAGATGCTGCCACGGGAATGCAGAGAGGCTTTTCTCTTTTGGTTCAGACGCCGCATCCATACTTCCAGCTGACTCAGCACTAAAGCGTTGCCAGCGTTGGCTTCTGTTGGCGTAAAAAGGCCGAGAGACGGGGGGAGGGTGTAAGTGTGTGTTTCTATACTTGAGAGGACCGATGGTCCCGCTAGCGAAGAAACTTGAGGATGGATTTACAATGAGGATATTCTGTCTATTACAAATGTATTTAAGCGGCTCGTATGATGATTTTATTTTAAGGGGATATACATGTGAATAGTTTAAAAAAAAGATCACTATAAAAATTCACTTTTTCAAATTTTTTAAATATTGATCTTTCAATACGCAAATAATGCATTGTATCAAATTACAATGTTGCATAAATCCGGTTATGAATGCTTTATGAACAAACCCCTCAGTAGAAACCTTCAGACTGCACAGAGGAATGAAACTGGAGAGTTTGGTGGACGTGAGAGCTTCTGAACTGCAGATGTTTGGCTCAGAGTCGGAGAAAAAAATATTTTAAAGATTTGTTTCGTAACATCTGGAAGACACTATAGATGAATAGTGTAAAAAGAAATCTACTGACATACATTAATATACTTTATTTGAAATACAGCCTTTCTGACATGTTGCAGATGAGGCATTTTCTAACACTCACAAACTGAGAAGAAGTCAACAGATTTACTGGACAACGAAGTCAAACAAACAAAGTCAAAAATCTTGTTTTTTATTCCGATGGAAATAATTAATATCGTAATTCATGAGCGGGACGAATACAGATGAAAAGATTGAAGGAGAAGAGACAGATACGTAGAAAGGGGAGAGCTCTCGGTGTCATCAGGGTGTGGGGGGGTTAGACAGAGATAAACCAGACTTAAACTTGTGGGTTTAGCTTGTAGCAACCTGCCGGGGCTCTGACACAACACCCTGCAGCTCACCATGCTGTTGTCATTCAGTGGAGCGTTTAGCTTCTACGTTCCCATTCGAGTCCCCATTCAAATGTCATGTCGTCTGCGGCTGTTGCATAATGTGTGTGTGTGTGTGTGTGTGTGCACACACTGGGGAGCACCAGTTCTACAGGCTCACTGATCCCATCGTGGTTCCTGAAACCATTTAAAGGGAAACCAGTAGAGCAAATATGACAAATCAACCAAAGATTCAAGGTTCTCTGGATATATCCTATGAAATAAAATTAAAAAAAGTGCAATAATGAGCTTGGCAAGTAATTGTACTTTGCATTCAGACATATTGAGGATTTGTCAGCTTAACTTTATACAAATTAACCGAATGCTCAAGAAGATAATTTAGCTCTGGCTTCATTAACGTTTTAAAGGATGTGATTTGATTTAAAAAGGATCGCTTTTGCCAGACGCCTTTTCCTCCTTTTATGATCATTTCTTGAAGTAATTCACCGTGACATTAGTCATATTGAGTGATATTTATTGAAATTATGAAAATGGTTTTGCAGAAAAAGTAAATTTGGCCCGAAGATGACTTATATTATATTTTTGGAGTGCATAACAGAACAATTCACTTTCCCTCGCCTGAAGTCTGTTCTTGAATCTTTTAGAGCCGCTTGCAGCGCCGTTACAGTGAAAAAGAAAAGGGGGGGGGGCTCAATAACCATTAAATCATGGATGGGGCATAAATCTGATCAATGGAAGTGCATTGGAAGTCTCAAACACCTTATTTAAAGAGAAAAGAACAGAGGGGATGGAGACTGGATGCTGGAGGACTCGGCTTAGAGAATGCTCCAGGCTACGGAAGCCCTGAAGGGGCAACAATAGACAAACAAACACAGGACTTTGGTCCAGGAGACATCTAGTGTCCCATGTGAAACAACAAAAAGTTCCCACATTAGTCATCGTTAGTCACTAGCTGGTCACGTGACTCACGCGAGTCGTTGTTCACTCTTCAGTCACATGAGTCAAGTTCTCGTCAGCCGCGCCCTTTATGCGAAATCTAACGCTGTGTTTTGTTTCCTACACTAAACTTATATTCCTGTGAGGACGCTATGCATGTCATGTTTTTATAAATACATTATAAGTCACCTGGGAGACCACATGAATGCTTTTAGTCCTGTGTAGAATATAATATAAGCTGGTGGGACTCTTCAGCCCCTTGTGGCAGAAATGAGTATTGCAACAACAAACACTGATTCTGATTAAAGTAAAGAATCCCCGTCTAAATTTGTAAAGATTTGTAATTGTTTTTTTTTATCTTGCCATAAAATCCTCACCCTACTTGTAAAAAAAGTCATACGCACAAGAAATAAAACAATAATTAGAAGAAGAAACCCCTTTATTAGTCCCACAGTGGGGAAATTTATCCTCTGCATTTGACCCATCCTTTAAGGAGCAGTGGGCAGCCTCGTGAAGCGCCCGGGGAGCAACTGGGGGTTAAGTGTCTTGCTCAGGGACACAACGACATGGACTGGCTGAGGCGGGGTTTGAACCCCGGTCCTCTGGTTGAAAGACTGACTTGCTAACCACTGAGCCACAGTCGCCCACAATTAACAAATTAACAAATGGATCACCAGAATATTCCCTTTAAGGGCTTCCATAGGGGTCTTATCACCATGCCCAATTTTCCACCCAAAAAATAGTTAATAAATTTACAAGCGTTGCAAAATAATGTGAATTGATACATTGTTTCAAAGGCGGTGGAATATGTCATCATTGCAACATTTGAATGTGTCCAAAAATAAATGTAACGACATGTAAATGTCCACGGATCCATGTGAACAATGTTCAAATGTATCATACGTGTTGATCAGCTGTTTGACATTGAATTTTCTTTCTGTGATTTTTTTCATAGTTTGGAGTAATTACCGGGTAAAGATGACACATCACAATTATCATCATCTCTTCCCGTGTCTCCATAAGTGTTGAACAAAAGGGGGAAAGACCCCATCCCATCCCGTCCCATCCCGTCCCGTCTTCTCGGGTTTCATTAACTGAGTGCTGGGGCGGAAACATTTATTGGTTTCTATGGCAACGTCAACTCACCTCGGCATTTCACTGCAGGGTATCCCTCTTCATCTTGTTCAAGGACCGCCGGCCGTCGATATCGTCTCGCTGTGACTCGGACAGCTGAGCAGCGCTCTTTGCATTCCGCTCTTTCACCGACATTTTAAATACCTTTGAGATTGCGTTGCCCGGGGACTTTAAACAGCGGTACAGATTGATTGATTGATTGATTGATTGATGACTGAGCGTTTGGCCGACTCTTTGACGGACAGGATGCAAATTGTTCCTTCTACAAATTGATTTTTGTCACTCACTGACCGATGTTTTACATTTAAAGACGATCCATCAACACCTTTGGGTCGAGCTTCCCAGAGTCACTCAACGTGAATGTACATCACAAACCCAGTGACCACAAATATCAGCAATATCAGGAACTGTTCACCACCTTTTTATACACTGAAAGTACCTCAAAATATGTTGTGCATTATGCATGCCAGCTTATGATTCAAAAAGAAATAATACAAAACCCGGCTGCACTACTCATCGCCAGCAGGAGCTGCAAGTGTTTGCAACTGAAGAAGCTGTTATTGTCGTTGCCTGCAGACTAATACTAACTAATACTGCATGTCTAAAAGGTGGCTGCTGTTACCTCCGTTGCCTGTAGGGGGCGCCGGTTGTTCTGGAACGGTTCTGTTCTGCAGTTCTGCAGATGGACGATATCGCTGCTTCACATTTAACTCTAAACTGAAGCAAAAGACATGTGTGTGCGCATGAAACTTACTTCTTGTATTATATTTTGGTGCATTTCTACTCGACACACAGTTACACGAGGTGAAGTCTACCCATCTGTCATCTGCACTTTATCTTCACTGTGTGCAGGTGTCTGCATCTCTGGGTTTGAACCTTCTTCCCTAATGCAGGGAGATGGGGGAACTAGAGGTGCCGACTCAGCGTACCAGGCCTCTGGGCTCTTTGTGGTTGGCAGGAGCAACATCATGGGCCGTTCAGCGGGAGACAGTTCGGCTGTGTAACTCAACTCCGCTCGGCTCCCGGGAGGACATCGCTCCGCTTCCTGTTTCATATCAGCTCAAATAAAAAAAAAATCACTTGCCTTGCATCGCTGACTGTGTGCGTCTGTGAGTGTGCGTGCACAGGTGCAGCCGCACAACGTGTGCGACTGTGATTTCATATTTTGAAGAGTAACCATTTCATAAAAGGTAGAAATTTAGCTTCATTTTCTGTTCGTCGTGAATAGAATTGGTTTGAAAAGAAAGACAGTGGCCAAAAAAATAACACAATAGATGTTCCTCTCTGTATGTGTGCGTTCCTGTGTGTAGTAGCTTCACTGTACAGCGCAGCACAGGCTGGATCCTCCATACGGGCATCGCACGGGGCTCACCAAGGTGAGTCCTGCAGGACCTGAAGGAAGAGCTAAACCTCCACAGACGAGCTGGTCCAGCCTCACAGACACCAGAACTAATGACGCTTTCCGTCACTCCTCATCAGCTCTGAAAGCCAAACATTTCTAAATGTATCCCCTGGAAGTTGCACTCAAACCAACAGAACAACCAATTAGCGGTGATGAACAGCTGCATGCCAGACCAAGTACACCGCCAGACGTGGTGGTGTGTTTCTTTGGTGATGTCGACTCCCAGGCTGCTAATGAGAACGAGCTGTAGCCTTGAGAGCCTTTTGCAAACAACATTATACGATGAATGTTGACAATTCAACATATAATATCATATCAGTGTAACAAACAAGGTAACGCGACAAGGTAACGGAACAAGGTAACGGAACAAGGTATCGCAATAAGGTAACACAACAAGGTAAGGAAATGGAATGAGGTAACGCAATAAGGTAATGAACAAGGGAAGGTAACGGAACAAGGAAACTGTTTTTAATTTTTTAAATAACACAACTTCCACATTCAACATTTCCATGACTTGCAGAAATGTACAATGCCAACATGTAACAGCAGTTTTTCATGAAAACAGGTTAAAAAAATGCCCTCGTACATTCCTGACTGAAGGTTATGGGACACGGGGAAAAAAGCTATATTTTCTTCAGCCATGTGGGGAAAAAAGGGCAAAGAGAGGCGTTTTTAACTCGGCTCTAAATCATACAAAAGACTCCAGCTGAGTCGGGATGATGTCACTCCGCTCAACAACATACTTGCGTTGGATTTGCATTGCTGATTTACATCCGACTTATCTCGCCCCCATTGGCAGATTTTCTCTTTGTTTTGTTTTTCCCAGAAGATAAGACTTTGAGACTTATCGCTGGATGAAATCAGTAATTAAGATGTTCAACTTTAGCCGTGACAGAAGTCCAGGCGGCTCCAAAGACATCTTCATTTAAATGAGTCCCTTGTTGAATGAGATTAAGCTTCTTTTTTTTTTTTGGTGCATAGACAAGATCTGGCAGCTTAATCCTCTATGTATGATGAAATCTTTAACAGTATGTATGCATCTGCATATGACTGGCATGTTTGAGCGAGCTGCTGTGTATTTTGCACGTGCAGACAATTGTTAGATTGATATTGTGATTTTGAAGCCAGATACAGATTTCTTTCATGTTAAAGCAGATAGTTATTAACATTTTTGACAATAATACATATTTCTGTCACACCGTGGCTGTGGTCCCTCCCCCGTCCTCGTGTGACACCTGTCTGATTGTCTCACCTGATTCCCAATTGTGTCCACCTGTTCCCCGTTACCCTCATGTGCTTATAGTCTGCGTCTTCCCCTTGTCATGTGCCGAAGTGTTTTCGTCTCTGGTCAGGACTACCCAAGCCAAGCCCACAGCCGTGATCCACGCCACCGTGTGTATACGCTTTTGCCTGCCTCGTTAAGAGTGATTTTCAGTTTAACCTTCTTAGTTCGAGTTCCGGCCTGACAATTTTCACTAGAGCTTTTTTGTTTAAGAAGAAGAAAAGCTCAGTATTCAGAGTTTAATTCAGATTCTGAAGGGAAAAATTACGGGACACCATAACTCTCTGACCGGCACTATATCTTTATGTGAAAAGAAAGTGGTTTATCAATTGCGTAAACAATAACTATGCGTTTAAAAAGACTGCTTTTTACCTCCCCCCTGCACTGGCTGATATCTGATATTTGATATTTGATGAAACCGATCCAGTAGCTCTTTAAAAAGCTCCCCATCTCTTCCATCCGTTTTTTAAAGAACTCATTCAAACCCACACAGCCGCTGAACAGAAACACTGCTGTTCCTTGGAGACAAATAATAATAATAAAAAAGAAGCCTCAAAACAAATGCCAAAATCAGAAATACAAAAAAAGAAATCAGAGTATCCTGAGCCGCAGCAGCTCGCAGACACTGATGAATGTTTTGTACGTTGTCGGCTTCTATAAATAGCCTCAGATCAATGCAATCAGGAACAATCTCCCCATTACAGCGAGCGGGTCGGCTACCTACGAGGCTGTCAGGTAAATATAGTCTGCAACAGGAACTAACGCCGCGTGGCCAGGCAGTATTGCTTATATAATAACGCTCGTGACAATAAAGGATATTGAATCGGGTGAAAGACAGAGAGGTGAAAGATGGCGAGCAGAACTCTGGGAAAAAAAAGACTATAAATACAGTTTTCATTTAAACGCTGACTTTGCTGACTGCATGGCTGCAAATTATGTGGAGATAAGTGCAGTTGCATTTACCTGATGAGCTAAATTACTGGTGTGAACACAGTGTGTGATTTTACCATTCAGTCTGAATGTGTATTTTCTATATTTCTGCAGATGAATAGCGTGATATCGTTGGTATTCCTCCTCATGCCTGGACAAGTGGAAATAATCACCTGAAGTGCTAATCCAAAAATCATATTCACACTAACACATGACTCTTGGAATCATCTTTTTTTTCATTTTTGTTTAAATATGGCACGAAGAAGTATGGACTTATTGCTAACATTAGCTCATTTTGCGCTCAGCTGACCTTCTCTTTTCCAGCCGGATGATCAAGTGATCTTCCAGTGTGGCGCGATGGCGCTGCCGGGCGTTATCGTTGTTTCCCAGCATGCCGAGCTCTCGAGCCGCCTCGTCCGACGGACAAAAGGAGAGCAGAAAAGGGAGGAAAAGGAGGATAATGAAAACATCATTGTATGGGAGGAGATCCTGATCTAATCACTGAGGAAATGAGGCCTGTGGAGGCCCAGTCGTTGGGACTCATTTACACGTCTCCATTAACGCTGCTTGCCCATCGATTAGCCGCCGGAGGGTTCGAGGAGACGAGTGAGTGGAGAGAAAAACCTCTAATGTCCAAAATACTTCCGGATGAATATACTTCAAAGGAGCCGGAAAGAAAGATACTCCACTAAGATAGGAAACGGTTGGTTGAATTTATTGTTTTTCAGTACCTTCTGCATCGTATATAAAACTAAGCTAAAGATGGTTGAGACCTTAACGGAGAGTCTTCAGCATCAGAAGAAACCAGCGTTCGTTACCTTCGTCCCTGAAGGTAAATTTACTGAGTTTTCGTCGTATAAAAGCAAACTTCACACATTTGTTCACTACATCTTGTTTTTGTAATTTTCCCTTCAGGCCCTCTTCTGTTTTACTTAAATGTCTTAAGACATTTATAAAGTGGGGTCATACAACTTTAGCCATACATGTGATTTTTCTACTAGGTAAATGATTTTGTGTCATAAAATATCGAGCAATTCTTTTATGTCGAATGAAATGCTGCTAATTGTTAAAATATAATACATGTGGGACACATTCAGATCTTAATTAAGAACGCAGGAAAACCTGTTGGAATTGTAAGTTTTTGTGCAAACCACAAATATGTTGAATGTCTACTCTACTCAGTACTTTGAGCGTTTTTTACCGTAAGTAAAGTTACTTTGTATAATAACACAACTTTCACAGAGGAGACCGTTGTTAGTGTCCCGTGTGAAACCAAAGGTTGACGCTTGTTTAGTAAAGTTACGTAAGAAAGACCACTGAGGGCGATATTTATTACATTAAGATGATTCAGTAATTACGTTATACAGCAAAGTTATTATTTTAACAGAAACCATGATGTTACTTTTGTTACCTATAACCTCGCCCATTGTTTCACAACCTTTTGGGAGCGTAATCCAAGATTTATACGGTTCTTATTCATAAAACGTATTCATACAACAGAAATGTCGGTAGAGTTTGTAGGAACGTACTTTACAAAAGACAACGTTCTGGTGTCTGGTTTGGCCAAAACAATCATGCAACATAACACATTTTCCTAAAGTTTAAAACTTTCTTTCTGACGGTGTAACAGCATGGTGTATATGTTCAGCATAACATTCTTAACCAATGCAGCGAGAGTGACAGGCAAGGACATTTAAACGTCAGTCAATTTAAGTGCTTCAACAAATGACAGATTCTTCAGGTTCAGACAGGCCTCCTGCCAAAGATAATGTTTCCTTCCTTTTGACACGCTCTTAAAAATAAAAGCCCTGAACCCTCTGGAGGAGCCTCAAACCTCCGACCCCTCAGGTGAACCCAGACGGGGACACGTCCACTTAAACCATCATCTCACTGATGACATGATGGAAAAAAACATACACATATATATATATATATATATATATATATATATATATATATATATATATCTAGATATATATCTAGATATATATATAAAATATTGAGGTGAATGATACACAGTTGTTTTTACATGGTCCATAATCAATTCAACATGTTTTCTGGTGTCATTCTGTGCTCCAGTATTCTTTCATCAAATGTCCCCATTTAAATTTATTCAGTGATATTTCAAAGAGTAATGTTAGAAAAACGTTAAAAAGATAAAAGCGAGGTTCATTCTGTAACTTCTCTTTAGAGCGAGCGTGGGTTCGGTGTGAAGAAGCATTTGTTTATTCAAAGAACCATAAATATCTTGCCGTGAATACATTCATGTCTAGTTTGCCGCAATAATTAATCTGTGATTCAAATATGGGCTGCACTTACCTCGCAGAGAATCTGTTTAAAATAAATCTGTGTGTTGATTCTCTGGAGCAATATATTCCATAATATTCTGTGGAAGAAGAGAGTTATGCGTACCTCGAGCAAACTTTTTATTCATATTTGCCGGAACATATTCTGCATTTATAAGATCTGACCTGTTTTCTGTGATGATCATCGTAGAGGAAATCAGATGTTTGTATTTGATAGTTAAAAGGTCGATATTACCCAATCATAACCAAAAGATATGGCCGAACAAGTATATGTTACAGATTTTAAATGTAGTGGAAGTAAAAACAAATACGATGAAGAAAAGATGGAAAGATTTTTTGGGGTAATTTTTGCTTTTTTAAACCGTCTGAACTCGAGCAGTTTTGGGGTGTTTCTTTGCTCCCGTCATTTTTCAATATCTACGTCCTCTACGACAGCACTATCATGGCTAGAAGCAGAGACAACTCCAAAATGTTTGTATGCAGTATAATAAAGTCCAAAAAGTCAAATTTCTTTGATCCATTATTTTTACACAAATTAGAAAAACAATATAATCTATATATCCAACATTGTAACACTTGTAGGCACTTTGAACAAAAGTTGGATAAACCTTTTTTTGATTAATTTTCATAATTCTAAGCTTCGTTTTAGGCAGTTTTTTTTCTGACGGAAGCGTTTCGCCTCACACGATGTGTCCAAATATTTTCATAAAAAACGTGCTTTGCAATCCCGCCGGCGGGTTTTGGGGTCCGGAGGGTTATAAGCTAACGCCATGCTAACTGACAAGTGAGGCGCTCACGGCGGCTGCTTCACTTCCGCCGACAAGTCTGCACTTGAACGGGTCCCGTGCATTTCCTCCGGTGCAGGTATCAGGTGAAGGACCGCCTGCAGTTAGCTCTCATTTATAGACGTCAACATCTGTCATCTAACACCCCTAAAATATTTCAGCGTTTAGGGCCATCTCCTGCAGCTGGATGGGATTACAATCTCACTTGTTGTTCTCCTCAATTCAAACCAGTTTATTCCCCTCACAGGAACTGAGACGCACGCCTTCAGGGGTCGGGGTGACGTCGGTGGGCGAGCTGAGCTGCAGGAGGGAAACGCTCCCGGGTCACGACAAGCGACTACAAGGCTCAGGTTCTGCTGTTCCCACCTCCGAGCCGGCGCTGAGCCACGCCCCCTGCTCATCGCACGACCCCGACCCTTTTTTAATGTCGGAGGCGAAATCTCACACGGCACAGCGAGAATTATCTCAGAGCTGAGTCTCCAGCTCCCACATGTGAGACCTTTGAGATAGCTCTATCCTCTTATACTTATCCTACACACACACACACACACACACACACACACACACACACACACACACACACACACACACACACAACATGGACTCACAAGGAGGAGAATTCTGATTAGGCTGCATCCAAAGCTGCCACCCACGGGACCCGAGGGAGATATGAATATGAAAAGACGGTGTAGTGCCGATATGAAGCGCCTGCATCGCTGGGCAACAGGGACCCTGTTAAGACCTGCAACCCAGAGTCCTGTCAGGGGAGGGGGTCCTCATTAAAGAGGTACCGCAGTTTGCACACACACACAGAACATACTCACACACAGTAGCAGAGAAGAGATTCACTATGTCAGGACCTTACAGGTTAAATCTATTTAATCTCTAGGAATCTGTTCAATTTTCTACGTTTGTAAATTAGCACCTGCTTTTAGATTAAATCTTAATGGATTTTATTTTTTTTACATGATAAGCTTTAAGAAACGCATTATATTGGACAAATACATTTTACATATTTTCTTTTGATTTGCTTATGGAAAAGTAAAGCTGCAAATTATTGAGGTAAAATAAAAAAACGGGGAAAAATTTGGGATTTCAACCCTCAGATAATTCTGTATATATTTTTCATTTAGTCTAAGCAAATAACTTAACGAGCACTCAACAGTTATTACAAGTGAGAAAGTCCAGTGAGGGCGAGGAGGGCAAAGAGGACTTTCACCCAGGTGACCACCTTCCGTGTCCCTTTGTGAAACCAACATTTTAATATTGACTCCACGTCTGTTACATAAACATTATGAATCTTGTTTTACGTAACGTTTTCATTGAAAACCTTTACTAACTGTAAAGTTAGTAACTGTTTCTTTTTTTTCCCGGCGACCGGCTTGTTTAATTAAACGCACGATTTATGATTCATACCAAAAGTGTGAGAGCTCTGAAAGTTTTTTTGGATGCACGGTGAATAAAGATGAAAACAATAAATGTGCTTGTGGCTGTTTTGAAAGCACTCGTGTGCCCTTGGGGTTTCTTTGGGTTGTGCTCTTCATGTATTCTATTGCCCAGAGCGTGCACGCCATGTGCATGTAACCGCAGGATTTACATACGCATTTCGTTCTCGACTTTACAGAACGAGATTAAATAATTCCGCTGCTTGATTATTAATGTAGCAATTAATGCGACTGATACATATTCAAGTGGTCGAGAGCATTCTTAAACACAGTGTCTTTAACCCTCGAACACCAACGTTAACAATAGTAACGCCATCACTAACGTTGGGTATATTTCATCAAAATATATTAAATTACAACAATACAAGGCAGATTGAAGTCCTCTTCTTTTATTTTACCATATAAAATAAGAATAAACTTCTCATAAAACTAAAAACAGGTTTCATGGGGGACCCTGAAAAAAGGCTCAAAATCGGGTGAAAAATTATGGAATCGTCAATAAAACCTGATTAAAAACATAAATAATGGAGCTATGAACTTGTTCTCTGGTCCACATGTTCCTGGGACATGTGAGCCTTGTCCTGTGAAGGAAAAGTCTCCTTCAATGGGAAAACCAATGGGAATGTTTTCACCCTCTATCACTAACGTAACACGTGAAGGTTGAAACAACCAGGGATTGGAGCAGAGAGACACGCCCACATTCAATAGAGACACGCCCTTCAATAAAGACACGCCCACCTTCAATAATGTCAATGAGTAGCATGAAGCTACACAAGGACTCACACAGCTCAGACAAAAGCAACACAATGAAAATAACGTAACCACAATCGCTCGTTGGTGTTCGAGGGTTAAAGGGAAGGGAAGATCCTTCCTTATTGACTCTAATCTGCATGTGGCTCAAAGCGGTAGCTCCTTTTCTCGTCCACCTCCACGTCTCTGCATGCTTCTGGTGCCTTTTGACAGTTTACTGAAATGTTCGTGCATCAAAAGTTCACCACCAGAATTGAGAAACAATCTGTTCAGAAAACAGGGAAGTTATTGAAGAAGATCCTGGTGGGGCCAGAAAAATAGAAAATATTTCACAGCCGCTCCCAGGGATGATTGGCTTCATATGTTATCCTGTCATTCCCTGAGCTGTTATGAGAGGATGGAGTGGGTGAGGAAGGGAGGAGAGAGGATGAAGAGAGAGAGAGAGGGGGCAGGGGGAGGAAGGAATTAAGGCGAGCGATGAGAAGGAAAGAGGAGAAAGAGATGGTGGAACGAGTGCAGAAGGGAGGAGAGATGAGCAAGAACTGGGGGGTGGAAGGGGAAATTGGGAAGAAATCACAAGAGAGGTGAGAGAGGAATTAGGAGGGCATGAAAGGTAAGGTGAAAAGGTGATATAAGGCCAAAAGGGAAGTGGAAAGATGAGTTATTAAATGGAGGAAAAGGAAATGTTAGATGCGTGGAGAGCAAAAAGAGAAGACCGATCAAATCAAATCCTGCTGAGGAAAACAACCAGAGCAGGAAAAGCCAGGAAAATAAAGTGAATCCCGGCATCTCCTTCGGCCCATCTGTTTTCCGTCTCGGGCTGCTGGACGTACAAGAGCTCCGGGCCGGCCGAGACTCACGCCCACATACGCAGTCCTGGGAGAGAGTCGGCCGGGTGCCAGATCCCGACTCTAACCAGCTGTCCTCCCGTTATCCATTCAATCAATAGCTACGAGCACGAGGGACGGGGAGCCGTATTCCCGATGGTGCGTAACGGCGGATTCAGAAGATAAAGGTCCACGACCTTCCCGCGTCCGCGTGACGATATTTGCCGGGAGGCGACCCCGACGTTCCTCCTGTGACCTGCTGACCTTTCGTTTTGTAGACTTTAAATCAGGGCCGTCATGGAAAGCCTCCAGCGGCCCTCACGTCACGTCTCACGCTACGAAAATAAAATGTAGGCCACCGATCCTCCAAAGCGCCGACATGTTCCCGAAGTGTTGGACGTTTGTGATGACAGGGAGGGAGACACAGGAAGTTTATGTCAAAATAAAGGTCAGGTAATAAAACAGATGAGGGACAACTTGTGGTTTTTGTTTTGCTGAGGATTATACAAAAAAGAAACTCCTTCGAGTAATGCCACAATATTACAATACTTCATCACCCTATATAAACAAAAGTAAGAAAAAAAGAAAATATATATATAAATAAGTAAAGTGTTCCAGATAGCTGTTCAAAAAAAGTATCTTTTTTTTATCCATCTCAATACCATTTTAAACACCGAGTCGTGGCTCGAGCTTGTTTTTCCTCTGAGGTGTGAAGATCAGCTGTGCCGGTCGGACTCGGACGCAGGTTTTTACCTGATGGGGGGTCAGCGCTTCACAGGCAGCTGAGCCAGCTGTCAGAAAGGGGTCAGAGGTCACGTCCAACACCTCAAGAGTTTAGTCGGGACACACACACACATACACACAGTACTTCTCTAGTCTTCTGACCATTCAAAGTGCTTTAACACCACATACACTGAGGGGCGGGGCTACCATGCAAGGTGCCACCTGTCCATCAGGACTAACTAGGCACCATCGAGGAGCCGGGACAGCACATTGTGTCGGTCTAAACACTGAACATGGATCAGCCAGCATGAGCTTCAACACACCTGAAAAACACCTGTCCTGGTTATTTATCGTCATGATAATGTGAAGCAGGATGAAGGTTGGTATTGATTTCAGGCCCCAACCCCTGAGACACCACATAATTCAACACGGCCCCTGGAGGCAGGCTCACGTGCTTTGCTTGCCAGGGTTTTATGTACTTTGTGTCGGATGGAGAAAAAAAACGGACAAATTGCACATGGAAAACAAATCTCACTGTTAGGTTTGAGTTGTGAATGTATGAGAACATGAAATGATTCACAATGCAACTCGTATGTTCAGGGACTGCCCTGGAAACATCGTGTCTTTACCAAAGCCATGAGCTGCAAACATTGAGTAATGTAATGTAATGTAATGTATTGTAATGTATTGTATTGCAATGTAATCTATTATAATGTAATGTATTGTATTGTAATGTAATGTATTGTAATGTATTGCAATATATTGCATTGTAATGTATTGTAACATTGTAATGTATTGTAATGTAATATATTGTATCTAGTCTGTCTCAGCTAAACAGTCTCACGTTGTTGTGTGTTTAGAAGTCGCTCGTCAAAGTTACACAATACACATTTTTATTTTACAGCTTTTTAAAAATGTAATTTCCTTCCTTCTTTCCGCCAAAGCAGCCCTCCCCTCCTCCACAACACAGGAACACACACTCAGTCATTGTTTAGAAACTCTCAGAAATGCATGACCTCACACACACACACACACACACCTGGAGGCACAGCCACACTCTCTGCTGCTCTTATCAATTACTCCACAGATATGTTATTTGAGACGAGCTCTGCTGACAGATGCTTTTACGAGCCCGATGCCGTAGAATGAGTCCAACAGGCGAAGTGCCCGTCACAATCGGTTATTACAGGGCCGATGCCGGGCCGAGGCTTCAGACACTCTGCCACTGATAATCTGGGGGGGAGTGTGTGTGTGTGTGTGGGGGGGGGGGGGGGGGGGGGGGGCTTGGAATTCCCAGGAGGATGATGGACGTGTCGGGTGCAGGAAGGTAAACTGCTGTCAGTCCGCTCGAGGTGAGTCACTGTTGTTATGTTTCTTTTTTCTCTACTCTTTCACCTGGTTAGCTTCACCTGCAGGTTGACCTCATCCACGGGGAGGGTTTGTGTGTGTGTGTGTGTGTGTGTGGGAGGGGGGGGGGTTAAAGTGACAACCTCTGCAGTTTATGACCCTGACTGTGAGTCGACCCCGAGCTCGCCTGAAGCAGGGTCACCACAGACAGGAGAACGCCCTTAAATTAAAGAGTCAAGACAGCTTATATTATTGAGGTGTTTTTCTTTCTTTATTACCACCCCCCATCTCTCTCTCTCTTCATATTCCCACTGTCTTGTCCCCCTCCGGGTGTGAACAAACAACAATTACAGTTTTCATTTTAAGTGACAGTCACACATCACAAGATATAATGTGCCTCAATAGACATTTTAATAAAAGACCTTCTTCTCTCTGAGAGGATAAACGTCTTCCAGAAGCTAAAGTAGTTGGAAACATCGGATAACTGGAAATCTGCACAGACTTCCTGGGTCCAAAGGTGTCATGTGACCTCCCTTGGGCACCAATCAAAATGCTTTATAGCTCAGTGCTGCTCTTGGGATGCAACCAACATGAGCGGTTGAATCAAGGCAACAGATATTATATATTTGGTGTACCGTAATTTCCGCCATATAAGCCGCTACTTTTTTTCACACACTTTGAGACTGAGGCTTTTACAACGATGCGGCTAATTGATGGATAAATGTGTTGGCGGCGGGACGCTAACTAGCTTCCGGCGGCGGGAAGCTAACTAGCTTCCGGCGGCGAGCCGCTAACTAGCTTCCGGCGGCGGGAAGCACATTTAAACTCATCATATCAGACCAATGAAATTGCCGAACAGGTAACAGTGGACCAATGAAACTGTTTCGGCAAACTAACTCACACAATCCATTTTGCGCTTCGTGCGCGCACCGTAATCATGGAA
Source organism: Cottus gobio (assembly GCA_023566465.1). Taxonomy (NCBI): domain Eukaryota; kingdom Metazoa; phylum Chordata; class Actinopteri; order Perciformes; family Cottidae; genus Cottus; species Cottus gobio. Next base: position 2,462,113 of record CM042230.1, on the reverse strand, counting down.
AAGAAACGAAGAAATGCATATGATGCAGCTTTCAAGTTAAAAGCGATCCGTCTGGCTGTCGAAGAAGGAAATAGAGCTGCTGCACGTACGCTCGACATCAATGAATCGATGGTGAGACGCTGGAGACGGCAGCATGAAGAACTGACTCGTTGCAAAAAGACGACAAAAGCGCAAACGAAAGAGACCGAGTGCAACGAAGCAATTCTGAGGCTGTTTAATTCCGACACTGAAGAAGAGGACTTCAATGGTTTTAGTGCACAGGAGGACGATGGCGATAGCGATCAATGACTTTTGCTGGTAGGTTCCTATATTTTCGCCGAGAAAATGTGTGACGTAGTAATTACAGGCTGTTCGATTCCGATACTGAAGAAGATAACTTTAGTACTGTTCTGAAAAAAAGCATTTGCGGTATGTATGTTGTTGTGGATGTTACCGGCATTTATTTAATAAAAAGTAAAAAAAAAAAACTTTCCTGTAACGTCTTGCCACGTTACTTTCAACGCGGACACTTGCGGCTTATAGACAAGTGCGGTTTATGTATGTACAATTTCTTTCTTTTTTTTTAAATTAGCTGGTGCGGCCTATATATAGGTGCGCTCTATAGTCCGGAATTTACGGTATATGTTTTATTATCAGGGGGGTTGGTTTCTGTGACCGGATCAACAGAACAAACCCATCGAGGGCAAGTGAAAGGTTTAAAGGGTTTAAAATCAGAGATGAGGCGCCAGATACCAGGAAATGGGGAAACCAAAAATGTTGTAAAACCATGTTTTTCATTTTTTGGTGAACTTGTACTAGCGTTTCCCCCAAAAACATGAATTATCTTGCAATTAAACGACTAAAGAGCTCTTTAAAAACTTTGCATAACTGGTAGTTCACATAACGGAACAATAACAAGCAGAACTACTTCCTCTGGCTTTCCTTATCTGCTTTCTGTCATTAGTCTCCACTCTTTTGTATTTCATCTGATTATCCGGGTTCACAGGAAACACTCAGGACATGTCCGAACTTTAAAAAAAAATAAAAATGGTCGCCTGTCTTTTTGGAGGTGAATTGAAGGTCACGCTGTTATTTCAATTGAGACAAAATCATTTGACATATGTTATGTGCGTATGCCTCCAAATCTAATATTTATGTGGAGTTGTCCTTCATTTGTAAGCAAATTATTTCCAGTCGTGACGTGATTTGAACAGACACTGAAAACAGACCAGAAAGTATGGAGCAGGATGGCGTTTGTTCTTTTCCTCCGCTGGTAATCAAATCCGGTCCATTATTTATGTCCAGCCTCGTATCTCCATGTTCTGTTTCCCCTTTTGGCTTTTATTGTTATATGTATGTCCCCGGTTGATTGTTAAAACCCTCTTTACCAAAGCATTTGAAATGTCAAAATGATGAGTACAATTGTCTACTTTCATGTTTTCTAAGGTCACAGAGTTTACACACACACACACACACACACACACACAGTATCATATATCTCAGAGATCAAACGTAAGATCGGGGACAACATCTTTCTTTGGCTCCTTGAATTTGACCTTTACTTCATTTAAATGCATCTCTGCAGCCGCTAAGGGAGAGACGTAAAAAGTAAATAAAATGAATAACGTCATAACACCCGCGCTTGACCAGGGACCCTAAACTTTAACCCATGGAGCATCATTGTTGGACGTGTCGAGGATGTCGGGTCAGTTTCCACTTATATTATGTTTTTTATCCTTCAAAATAAACCTCTGTGTTCAAAGAAAGCTTGATGGATGCTTAGTTTCTCTTCAAAATAAACTTCTCACGTTGTTTATGTGAGGAAAACATTGTGGGGATTGATGCACGTATTTATGTATGTCTGCACCATATATTTTTTGTTGTATGTATATATAAATATTTGTCTCTATTTCTATCTGTCAAATGTAATTTACATAACCCCTAATTCCACCAATAAAGATCTTTACAGCCTGTTCAAAACTTTCTATACTTATAGATGCAGAATATAGCGAAAGAGTAACTGAAGAGGTGTCCGTCTTCCAAGACATATGACATCATTTATGTTATGTACATAATAGTAATAAAAGTAAACTTTGAATTCCAATAATACCCTTCATTTAATTCAGGGTTCAATAATACATTTCCAGGACTTTTCCAGGACTTTAAACCAGATTCCCATGACCAAACATTTAGTGAAATCTGGGTGTGTCCATGAAAAAGTGATAAAATGTAGTATTTAAACTAACAATGAGGATTCCAAAGCATACAGTATTCCTTAAAGGACACAAATGAATGAGAGACAATAGTTTGATTAAAAGAATAAACATTTATAGATATACTCAGCGTATGCCTGCTTATATTTTGAGTCTTTCTTTTAAAAGCATATTCATTATTTCAAACTCAGCGTAAATGAACCACATGAACACATGAATATAACACATTTACATGACTTTTACTAAACTTTTGGGATTACATTTTTTTCAGAACTTTTCCAGGCCTGGAAATAAACCATTTTAAAATCCCATGACTTTTCCAGGTTTTCCATGACCATATGAACCCTGAATAATTACACATTAAGCACCAAACACTTAACACTTTAGTCCTCCGTTGTATAAACCTGTGGGAAAGCTTTCTTTTGGACGTCGTCAGTGGTCAGTTATTAAATGAAATGTATGAAAATTGATACAAACATGAGCAGCTCTGTATTAAATGAGCATAAAAACAGATTGTAAATGGATTTTGAGTGGCAACCCACTCCAGCGGGGGTCCCATGCAGTGCATCATTACCTCTCCTGCATGCGTTAAGTGTGGAAACAACAAACCGGCCAATTGGAGAAATAAACAGCATTACAACACTCGACCAAACGCTCCGTGTGACGCACCGATGCCTGTTTTCCATGGCGGAGCGCTTCGGCGCGCCGTGTCGGGCAAGAGTCATTACAGCTCAATTCTGGGAATCAAACAAACGACCCACTCAAGTATTATACGCACCGCAGGAGCCGAGCGGCCCGTAAAGCGATACGCTTACCACAAGGCATTGCTTACGCAGACTGCAAACAGCAACTTCAAAGAGTCCCTGATTGCATATACAGCGGCAACGTTGCCCCCGTTCATGTCGGTTTCCTCAAAGGTCGCATGAAAAACAAAAAAAAAGACATCTTTTTGTTTTTCTTTTTCACATTATTCCGGGACATTTGCCTTTGCTGTTTTTAATGAGCACATTTAATACCTAATTGGGAGATTAGCCTCCTTGCCTGCAGGCTGGAAATTGTCTCCCCCGCTGTGCTGTTTGCTGTTCAAACACAAAGCTCAGACAGTCATGCCTCTTCGCTTTGGTCTGAACTCATTCTTCCCTCTATCAGTCTGCAGGGAAATGCATCTCGATCCAGTGCTCCAGGAATTAACTGGATAATGCAGCATTTGTACACAGAGAGGCCGCCTTTGTCTTCTTTTCGGGAGGGAAGCGTGCCTCTGCTATCTGGACCGCCGCTGAGCATCTCTGAACGTCAGCGTCAAAGTGACGGGCCGATGGGTCCGAGGCTTCGGCGGATCGGATTCCTCTGAACACACCCGGAGACGAATCCCATTACGAGGATAGTGACTTTGTAATAAAGCAAAACAGATGCGGTAGGACTTGGGAACGTGGACATGGGGAAGAGGCGACTCAGCCAGAAAAAACAAAGCTGTTAAAACCCAAAGCGTACGAACAGAAGCCGAACCGCCCACACAACGAGATACTCCAGTGTCTGGGGAAGCTGTAACGCATGCACTCTAACCCTTTAGTGTTTTCAGAAGAAGAGAATTGAATGTTCTGCGCCTGGTTTTGACTTCTCTCTCCGGGGTCCATCGTGATCTCGGTCAGTGGCCTTCAAACTACGACGCTCTACCAACTGCAGGAGCTTCAGCTTTGCACGCGTCAATTTCCCCTTAATTACGTGCATATGTTGTCTTTTTGAAAAATGAACTGAATGAATGAATGAATTGTTCACAGGAAAAACTAATTGGTTGGAGTTGGGGAACAAAACTTCCTTTGTTAGGTTGAGCGAAATAAAGTGAAATAAGCGTGTTTGTTTCCCAGTTTAATTGGCTCCGTCTTCTGGGTAGAATCGCTCTGTGTTTCTGAACCCATCCACCTCAACCTCCTTCCCTTCGGCAACGTAGAGCTGCACAGTTTGACACCGCCGGGCCACCGTCCAAGCTGCCGCATCGGACGACGTCTTGGGAGTAAAGACGGGCTGGTTCGGGACCCGTATTTCCATAATAGGAATCATTGGTATCATCATTGTTATCAGTTTTCGACAAAGCTCAACAACTCATGTGTTAATTGGCTCTGGCTGTGATCTAGATGTTAAATATTTCCATGGAGTAAAGACCTTTTGAACTCTTACAGCCGAGAACATGCCAATTATAGTGTTTTTCAACTTCGGACACCTTCTGTGAAGTCCTTTGAACTATTGGCTGACCTCACTAACGATCTTGTGGGCCGTAAAAAAAGCAGAATTATGTTCAATGTTAAATCAAGTTTTTGCTTTCTGTATTTCCTGGGCATGGCAACTGTGGTATAGGTTCAGGAAAGATTAGGGTTATGTCAAAGCAACTAAAACACTTTAGGGAAAGAGGATGCTTACAATAAATACAGATATGCATGTCTATGATAGATAGATAGATAGATAAGTACTTTATTGATCCCCTAAGGGAAATTCAAGATGGGACCAAAGTCATAACCATAACCCTTCACACCAATCCACCACACACCTTGCTACAGAAAGGCCACACTGCTTCCCTCATTGGTACTGAGCGATGGCATTTAAACAGAAGATGAAGACTCGTCCGGTATGTGGTTCCTTGGACAATGACCGCTTCAGATCCCCATTGGATCCAAGTCTGGAAAGACTCTCACGAAGTACGATTCCAAACCATGAACATCTCGTCCCATTGAAGGATTTGACCTTTTGTATTGTATAAAATCTATAACGAGAGGCTTTCTTCCCCCTCCCTCCGTTCGTTGGTCTGGCTCACAAAGGAGATCTCAATCTCAGTGATATTACCTGATTAAATAAAGGTTATGGTAATCAATGATGACTATGCTGAGGCAGCATTTCTCTTGATTAAATCACTAAGCAGCAAACAAACAAACAAACAAGCCGCCAGCTCTCAGACGAGGAACACCGACTCCACTCTGCATGTCCGGATTCTGGGATGGAAAGGTCTTGGGATGCCGTCCAATAAAGGACATGAAGTGACATGGCTCAGGATTAGCTCAGCATTGTACTATTTGTGACATTCTTAATTTCTCAGAGTGAAATGTCACAGCGTGCACAGCGCCTCGGCTTGTTCTCCGAACAAGACAATACTTCATTCTTCTCACGTCGGCGAGGCGGGCCGAGACATTCCTCTCTCCTCGCATCCAATATTCCCCCCCCGGCGCTCGCCACAGAGCCGCTCTCGCCACAGGTCCTCCGAAAGATTCCAGCGGTGCCCACCGGCCCCGAGACTGCTGGCTTATGGGCTTTGCGGTCCCTCATCACAGCCGGGCTCTCCCCTGAGCTCCACTTAACCTCCACGGTCTGGGCGCCACTGACACTGTGGAGACTGGGGGAGGGGAGGAGGGTGAAAGTGAGATGTGTGAGGCTGTTGCTATGCACCTTTTTTTATCTATTGTTCTTGAAGATACACAACGGAGCTGTCGGCTGATTGTATTGTTCCAAGAGGTATAAACCAATTCAGCAGATAGGTGGAGGGAGCGCTCAGTGGGTAGAATACATGTCATTTGAGATGTTTCTATTATCATTTTGATATGTTTTGACCCTCTTTTCTTTTTTGTTGTTGTTGCTGTAACTGGTTCGTAGATGACGTCCACTGTAACTGCTGGAAATCAAAGCTATTGCATCTGTCATTCACCTCGAAACGACGAGCTGCAACCCTTTTGATGATCCTAAGACTTTTGTATTGTTGGATCCCTTTAAGGTTTTTCCTTTTCAGGTGTTTATATTTAAAGTACAATGTCTTAACTAAGTTCGACCTTTGTGTGAAGTCCACACGGCCACTGGCCAGATGTGAGGAGGTGAGAAGGAGAGCGGTATTTGAACTTAAAGTCAAGCTCTCTTTATTTACATTCTTTACTACTTCTTGCATATCATGGAGGAGATAGTGTCAGAAAGTTGGCTTTATCTCCATTTAACCCCGGCTCCTGCAAAAATGTATTTCCCATACAACCAATCAGCATTCTGAACCATGTTTACTTTCTACAGGATTACAGTCTCAGTTTAGTTTTCAGCAAAGAAACTGCTTTGTTAGGTAGTTAGGTAATACTACTACTACTTTGTTAGGTTTAGTAAAAAAACACCATGGTTTGGCTCAAAATGTAAAATGTACATCAGGGACCCGAACACCGGTCTCCTGGGTGAAAGTCCTGTGTTGGTTTTTACAAACATATTTGTAATCCGCGACAAAGTAACTTGTTAATCCTCGTTAATGTTCTGCACAATGCGGTTTTGATGCATGGGAACGTCATTCATACGAGACAGGACAGCCCCATTGTGACCACTCAGGTTTAAATAAAGACTTTTAACTTGGGTGTGGTTGGATGATGTCTCGTAGAAGTAGTTTGACTCATGCGTGCTCTGGGTGACTCAATGCGTTGGATAAGGGAACGCTTCATAGTCTTAACACTGGTCTGAAGCAGGGTGTGTCGCCCAGACATTTAAAATAGTGCTTTGTGCAATAAATGCTTGACATTTTACTGCTGTTGAAGAACACCACACTACTTCCTACATTGAAAACAAACTAACTTTGCCTGTAATCTTGCCACAGTAATCGCAAATCATGTTAAATTGGTTGCAAAACAGAAAAAGGGTTTGAAATGTGGTGTTTATCCATATTGCCTGCATCTTGGTGTGAAATCAGGATCTCAGTTTATTTTTGTTGTGAATAATAATAATATGATATTTCCCTGAGAGTGAGTTTGGATGCTTCCTGTGCTGCTGTGTGTAAAATGCTTGCCGTCAGCCCTTGAGGTAATCCTTGTCAGCCACTTTGGAAAAGAAAAGTCCCAGCTGAGTGTCTAAAAGGGGGAGAAGTAAAACAAGAATCCACCAAATTTGCAGTTACATGTTGTTTTTTTCCCACAACAGCAGCATTAAGCCGCAAACTGCCATGTTTGCAGCGACGTGCCAGTCTAATGGCCGTACTCGCACATCGAGCTGCCCGGGCAGCACAATGGCAGCTGATTGGTTGTACTTACTGACTGGGGATGAAGGGGGAATTTAGTTGTCCACTTAGCCAGCTGTACAATTTGACTAAATCCCAAAATCAAGTGTACTGTAGGTGTTGTGGGTCTTTGACAGTTATTGTGAGGCCCACGGGAGGATGTCACGGAGCTTCAGCTTTAAACTTTCACTATTCCTACAGAAATTATGTTTCCAGGTTTTTCCTGTCCCACTGTTGGTCCTATGGAGTTTATTCTGCCTGGAATAAATAAATAAATCAAGTCGATTCATATCTTCTATAGCCCAATATCACACATCACAAATTTACTTGAAGGGACTTTACAACCTGTACAGCATATGACGCTCTCTATCCTTAAATCCTCGATCCAGATAAAGAAAACCGCCCAAAAAGATGGAAGACACCTGAGGAAAGCAACAGAGGGCAGATACCTTTCTAATAGGACGGACTGAAATCACTTGAACAAACGTTTAACTTTGTTTTTGTATTCAGTTCACATGAGTTTGCATATTTTGTATGGTGCTGTAATTCCACATTTGAACTGGAACAATACAGTGATATGTTAATTATTTGTTTTAACTTGTGAAATCTGTCCTTGTCTTACAAATGTTCATATTCGGTGCCCTTTTCTTGTTCCACTTGTTTTTTAAGATGTTTATGTTTTTAATACGGCACACGTTGGTGGATTAAAAAAATAAAGTGTCCATTGAAAACATTACCTAAGATCTTCCAGTATGTTTTCAGTGGCCAACAGGCTGCATCCATTTATAATTTCCATGGAACAGAACACAAACCTTGGGAGTAAAATTATGAAACAGACGCAGATGCTCATCTCCCTCGCAGCAACACATGGCTGAGAAGTTTGCCAAAGTTTGCTCATACTGTAGCTGGCTTGAATACTTTATATTCCTTGCTCTGTGTGTGAATGTGGGCGTGGAACAGCTGTGATGAGTCGGGGCCCGGGCCCCGAGTGCCGGAGCCGGCACAATGTGTGCATAGCTTCACCCACGCCCCCTCATGGCTTTCATTCCCTGCACAAACTGGGAAAAAAAAAATATTCCATCAGAACGTACAGTCACGTACAGTTGTCTGTCTCTGAGCAGTGCATTTGTAAGGTTTGCATGCAGCCGTATGCCAAAGCTCTGAGAAGTTGAGCTACAACTCCCATCCTGGATGGGAGTGGGATCATTTTTCTCATGGGTTGAAATTTTGGCATTCGATACGGAGAAGGGCAGGAAATCTTTGCCATCTGCAGGAAGTGATGGATCAAAGCTAGAGAGTGAGATACAAATGGTCTCCTTAACAGATGTGAGAGGCTGCTTAGGTCTTTTTTCCTTACCCGTCCCTTTTTGGTACAAGTAATGGCTGTCGCTGTACGTTTACCAGGATCGGTTTAAAAGGATCCGATTGGTCAACACGCTCTCGTTCCCAAACACCTTCGCTTCATCAGTAGCTTCAGACTACGGCGCTCTACTCTTTAGAGATAGTTTAGGACATGACAGGGACAGCTTTCCACTCTTTTACTTACGTAGTGCCTTTTCAAAATAAACTTCCGTCTTCACGAGTCACGAGACTATCAACTGACGTTTCAAAAAGGTCTCCTGGACCAAAGTCCTGTATTAGTTCCTGGACCTGAGAGCCCAAGTGGAACAATAGGAACTTTACTTTATATATTGCATTTGCAACCCAGAAGAAAAGCTGTGTGACACCTCAAGGAAACGGACTATGAATACCCCATATTTGTCTGCCAACGACAATATCAGAAAGTGAGGTCCACACGGAACGTTCGATAGATTACTTGAACAAAATATCCTGTCTCCTGCATGGTATTACATACTTCTATTCACTTCAATAATACAATTAAACACAATGACTCCAAGACTCCTGATTACAGGAGCGCTCCGACAACTTTAAAAGTCTTGTAGTGCGAACTTGGCTTTAGCAGAGGAACAATTGACTCAGCCCCCCCCCTCCCAAACTCTCCACACCCCTCCATTGGGCAGGAAATAGGACATTTCTCCTGCTGGGCCACAGAGGAAATGGAACAATATACTTCAGAAATAACAAGAGGAGGTCATCACAGCAATGGAATTTTATTGGTCCTGGAGATGTTGAAGTTGTGAGGATGGAAGATGGAAATAGATTTTTCTTCTTATTGCTGTAGAGAACATAATCACAGCTGCTGGACTTTGTCCCATGTCTTCTCTCTAAAATCACATTTATTTGTCAGTTCAAAACGCCAGTAAAAAAGTAATTATTTAAAAAAGTCGTATTTAGACTCTTTTCATAGCGACTCTATCTTACAGCATCTTAGTGAACTATCTTGATTGGAAAATATCTCTTACGAAAAACTAAAGATCTGGTTCGTTTAATCTTATCAGCACAGCAGCCTGATGTAATGCACTTATTCTAACCACACACCATAAAGGGAACATAATTAAAATTCGATCAGATTGACTTCAAAGTAAAATAATTGGATATTATATTTTAAATGGGGTGGGGGTGGGGGGGGGGGAAGGAGGGGGTATCTTTGTCCTACTGCTTAACCAAAAGCATTCATGCCATCTGATTAGCAATGCCAACCGGTGTTGTGAACTTCCACTAATATGCTCCCATAACACTAATACGCTCATAATTTCAACCTCTCTTCATATGGAGGATACACGGCACATTATTCCTATATTCGCTGCATTAAAGGTTAATCTGTTTTGATCCAAGGCGCCGCCGTACTCCCAACTGTGGGAATTTGGCATCGAGCCTGTTGACTGCGGAAAACCACAAGTGTGAAGTGCTGGCAGGACGCTGACCTGGAATCAGATTTTTACGGCCCACAAACAAGGTGTTTAACTGTCTGAGGTACAGGCTCACATTCCATCTGCTGTTTAACGGCTGCGTTTTAATGACAGGCAGAAACAGTAGGCAGTGTGAGGGTCGCTGGGATGCTGTCCCTGTTCTCATGAACAGCCCTCAATCCAGACCGAAGACCAACGGAGACCGAGCGTTTCCAAATACCTTTTGGGATCGGACAACCGAGGCTGCAGCACACAACATGGGTCTCTTTTTGAAGGTCTCGTCTTAAAATACAGAATTTTTATTCGGTCTTGCCTTTGAAAACTTTGGAAAATAAAACAACATTCTATATATATGAAGACACACATACAGTAGTAAGGAAGGTTTCTAGGGGTAATGTGGATCTTTCAGAGAGGTTTTGCATGTTCGACATTTTATCGTTCAGTGGAACTCACACAAGTCTGGTTTTGGTCTTGATTTGTTATCTTCTCAGTCTGGTCTGGTATTGTCTCAGTCTCGCCTTGACCTTGGTCTTGGTCTTGGTCTAAGTCTTGGTCTTGTCTCAGTCTTGCTAGACTGGTCTTGGTCTTGATGCTACCTTGCCTTGGTTTTGGTCTTGATTTGTTATCTTCTCAGTCTTGATACACTCTGGTCTGGTATTGTCTCACTCTCGCCTAATCTTGGTCATAACTTGGTCTCATCTCATTCTCTATACACTCTGGTCTTGGTCTTGTCTCAGTCTTGGTATTGGTCTGGACTTGGTCTCAACTCTTCAAAGTCTTGGTCTTGTCTCTGTCTCAATCCACTCTGGTATTGGTCTTGACTTGGTCTTGGTTTGGGTGGTCTTGATCACAACATGTCCGACTACTAAGTCTATCTCGTTATCAGCATTCACATCTCTCTTGTATATTTTCATGAATTAAATGGCTCACATCGTCCGCTCTTTACAGAACTGCGATCGCCAATCCACAAGAAGAAATGATAATATTGGTTTCTTTAAATCCTTAAATTAATTGAGGTGGTAAATACAAAAATATTGTTTTTGTGATTTTGTATTTCAAAAACCCACAATGATGACGCTAAAGCATAGAAACCTGTTTCACCACAGTTGTGCGTCATCCTCTGCTGTCACTATATGAAGCAGAAATGAGAGGTACCGGTATCGGTACCACACATCCCGTGTCATAATAACTTCCTGTTTCTTAAAAACCTGCCGCTCGTGCTTCATGCGCTGGATAAACCTCCGGCTCCACATCAATATTCTCGGCGGGTTTCCCTCCTTCAAAGCGCCATACACTTGCAAATGACATAAACATATTGTGATTGACATCGGCAGGGGCGTCCAGACAGCCAATCAAAACAACTCTGCATGCAGTCAAACCCACACGTTCAACGCTTGAACAGCCGAGTAAACGGCCGCTCTGCCACTGCGTCGCCTCTCTGCTGTATTGCCGTTGTAGAAAGGACCTTGTAATATTTTTATTTTTTTACCCCCGGTGCTCCACGGCTGCCTGCCCCCCCCCCTCCGCCTCGGCCCGAGCTCCGGATCCAGCGCTCCCTTTCTATCAATATTGCTGCAAAGCCGCAGAAATTTGCTGGAAATGAAAAAATGAAATAAGTGGGTTTTGTGTGCGTGCGTGCGTGCGTGCGTGTGCGTGCGTGTGCGTGCGTGTGTGTGTGTTGAAGAGTGGGCGAAGTGGCCTCATGGGAACAGAGGAGGTGAGGAGAATTGAGCCTTCGGGAAGCGGCCGGCCGTGCGACTTCCTCCCTCGAGCTCCTCCACGGAAAATTCTCCTTTTTTTTGGGGCGCTTCAGTGCTTCTGAATGAAGAGAGGATTCAGAAGAAGACCGGTTCCCTCTGGGTAAAAAACATAATGATCCAGTGGAAAAGGATTATTAGTTACAGAGAATATGCTGATTGATTACAGGTTTAGAGAGAGTCTGGAAGGCCTCGCTAAGACCACTACGAGCCGCGTGGAGACCTCGAACAGTCCTGGAGTTTTACGCGGAAAGTATAAATCATTCATTTTTTGGATCGACACATTTTGTGTAATGTTTCATTAAAATAAATAATAAAAAAATGAAAATAACAGCTGGTGTTGACAGATTGTTGAGATCCCAAAAAACGTGTTTCTGTCTCGTTATCTTTTGAAAATGACATTTATCTGAAAAAGTGTTACTTTCATTCCCCTCTGCCCGCAAAGCCCCGATTTAGGAGGCGAGTCCGGTGGAGTCTGGTGGAGTCCAAATGGGTCCGGTCTGAATGGGTCTGGTCTAACTGGGTCTGGTCTAACTGGGTCTGGTCTAACTGGGTCTGGTCTAACTGGGACTGGTCTGAATGGGTCTGGTCTAACTGGGTCTGGTCTAACTGGGACTGGTCTGAATGGGTCTGGTCTAACTGGGTCTGGTCTCGGCTCTGCGACGTCCCTGACACTCATTCAGGGCTGATAACCGCCTGCTGACATACTGCCAATTACTGGGTAATATCCACAGTACCTGTGTGTGTGTGTGTGTGTGTGTGGAAGTAACTAAGAGTGTGAGTGATGGTTAAAGCTACTGGAATGACAGACATGTCAGCCAGTATGTGTGGACACATGTGTGTGTACCACAGTGTGTGTGTGCCACAGTGTGTGTGTAACACAGTGTGTGACTGTGTGTGTTTGCACCATGTGTGAGTGTGTCTGTCTGTACTCGAAGTGTCGACGCATCTGTGATGGATCAAGCTATCCCTGGAATGACATTCTTGTGGGTGAGTCTGTCTGTGTGTGTGTGTGTGTGTGTGTGTGTTTATATCTGTATATATGTGAGAATGTGTGTGTGTGTGTGTGCGTGGTGTCACAGCCCGGCTCAGAGACTGTAGCATGAAGTGGGAGACCGAGGCAAGCAGCTAGAGAGAACAGATTTATTGTTAACCCAAAACAAGTGGAGGTATCAGTAATCAACAATGACGTGCATGTGTGGATGGGTGGAAGTGTGCATAAACAACAAAGGAGAGGACAAAGGAATGTAGCAATCGGGCCCACGGCAGCAACCCAGCCTGATGTCCTCCACCAGCCCCCCTTGGCCAAAAGCCGACAGTCTTTTATCGCCAGGCCACTCTGGCTCAGGTGTAGCTCGTTGAGGCTGACGACACTCCCCAGCACCTGCAACAGAGACAAACAGTGACACCTAGGGTTTGGGAGGTGGAGGGTCGTCACACGCCCCCCCACAAAAGCAAGGATACCCTCAGGGATCTTGACATCGCACAGACCCACCAATTTGCCCCCCCCCCCCCCCCCCCCCCCCAAGTTGTGAGCAACTTCTGTAAACTACTTGTGAACAGTTAACCTATCAAGAGCAGGGTGCCCTTGACAAAGCATCAGCCACAATGTTCTGAGTGCCTTTAATGTGGCGGATGTCCAAACAATATGATTGTAGGAACAAAAACCAACGCATCAACCGGCGGTTAGGGCAACACAAAGACTGGAGAAAAATGATTGGATTGTGGTCTGTGTAGACCACCAGAGGTACACCAGAGTCGACGTATACTTCAAAATGTTGCAGTGCCCATACAAGCGCAAGAGACTCTTTTTCTATAACTGAATAATTTAACTGATATGAGTTAAATTTCTTCGAGAAAAAGCTCACCGGACGTTCCACACCATTTTCATCATACTGGAACAGCACGGCCCCTATACCCACATCACTGGCATCCACCTGCAACTCAAAGGGGCGCTCCATGCAAGGCGCCACAAGGACGGGAGGTGAGCACAGGACAGCCTTAACATTCTCAAAAGCTTGCTGGCATGAATCGGACCAGATATACCTTGATCTAGCTTTCAACAAATCTGTCAGTGAAGCTACTACGGTAGAGAAGTTCCGACAGAAACTGCGGTAGTAGCCCACCAACCCCAGGAATCTCATTAGCTCTTTCTTGGTGGTGGGCACTGGATACTGCTCAATTGCCGCCACCTTTGCCTGTAACGGCCGCACCTGCCCTTGGCCCACTATCTTCCCGAGATAGGTGACGGTAGCCTTTGCAAACTCACACTTAGCCAAGTTGATAGTTAGGTTTGCGTCTCGCAGCCGATCAAACAGCTTCCTGATGCGGCCAACATGTTCCTCCCAGGTATTGCTGTAGATCACTACATCATCCAGATACACTGCACAGCCGGCCAGTCCGGAAACAACCATATTCATGAGACGCTGAAAGGTCGCTGGTGCGTTCCTCAGCCCAAAACTCATCACAGAGTAAGAGAACAGCCCAAAAGGAGTGATAAACGCAGACACTTCACGGGCTCGTTTAGACAGGGGCACTTGCCAATACCCTTTGAGTAAATCAAATTTACTGACAAAGCGAGCTGAGCCCACCTGATCCACACAATCCTCCATGCGTGGCAGTGGATAAGCATCTGGTTTCGTTACCCCATTTACCTTACGGTAGTCTGTACAAAACCGAGGACTTTTATCTGCTTTATCCACAAGTAAACAAGGAGATGCCCAGCTGGAAGAAGAAGGTTCCGCAATATTATTGTGGAGCATATACTCTATTTCTTTTTCCAGTACTTTACGTTTCTGTTCTGACACCCTGTAGAAACGCTGCCGGATTGGCTGCGCCCCACCGACGTCGATGTCATGCTCTATCAAATGGGTTTGAGTTGGCACATCACCAAACAAGCACAAATAGTTGTTAACCAGGTCAGACAACTCCGCAAAATGCTCCTTTTCCAAGTGCCCAAACAAAGACTCCAAGTTACCCAGCGTTTCAGAGTTCTTTAACCGACCCCGCAACTGACTTTCATCAGGGCCAACCACCCCATCATCCTCGTGTACTGTCACATCCACTAGCAACTGTCTTCCCACAGTACCTGCTGTCAGCACAGGTCTAACAACCTGCTGTTGCCCACTTCCCCCTGATGCAGAAGGCTCTGACACACGTGTGTAATAGGATTTCAAGAGATTTACATGGCACATTTGGGTTTTCCTTCTACGCTTTGGCGTCGACAACAAATAGTTCTGCTCAGAAACCTGATGCAAAACTGTGAACGGACCATGAAATTTTGCCTGAAACGGTGAACCCACAAGCGGCAACAAAGCAAGAACCTGATCGCCAGGGCTAAACTGGTGGATCTCAGCTCTTCGGTCATACAGATGCTTCATTTTTCTCTGGGCAGAGGTCAAACTCTCTTTAGCCTTCTCCCCAGCCAAGTACAACCTATGTCGGAAGCCATTAACATAGTCAATCACATTTTTAGGGGCTTCAGGTTGAGCAACCGGATCAAGCAGCAAATTTAGCGGCCCACGCACTGTGTGCCCAAACACAAGCTCGTTCGGGCTAAACCCAGTGCTCTCCTGCACAACCTCTCTGGCAGCTAACAGCAACCAGGGTAGGCCCTGTTCCCAGTCTTGATTTAACTCAACACAATAGCCCCTCAACAGGGACTTAAGAGTTTGGTGAAATCTCTCCAACGCCCCCTGGCTCTGAGCATGGTAGGCAGAAGCTTGATTATGCTTCACCCGGAGCTGCTTTAAGACTTGTGAAAACAAATGAGAGGAAAAATTGGAACCCTGATCACTTTGAACAATCTTTGGAATTCCAAAGACGGAAATGAATTGAGTCAGTGCTTTGACCACAGATTTAGCAGTAATGGTGCGCAACGGATAGGCAGCTGGGTACCGGGTACTTTGACACATGACCGTAAGCAAATAGTTACTTCCAGACTTTGACCGTGGCAAGGGACCAACACAATCAATGATTAAATGTTCAAATGGCTGAGCAACTGCTGGGATTGGTGCAAGTGGCGCCGGCTTGATGGTCTGGTTAGGTTTACCGGTCATCTGACATGTGTGACATGTTTTGATATAGCTAGACACATCTCTTTTCAGTCGAGGCCAAAAAAAATACCTGAGGATGTAGTAGTAGGTCTTCCGAACCCCCAAATGCCCTGATTGATCATGCGAGGTCCTCAATACCTCCTCCCGGAATTTGGATGGGACTACAACCTGAAAAACCGGATTGCCCACAGAATTCTCTCGGTGCGGCATCCATTTTCTTACCAACAAATCATCTTGCAACAGATAACCCATGGCAGCACTCCTCCCATCGACCCTGGAGAGCACTTGGTCGAACAGCTCTCCAAGCGCAGGATCAGCCCGCTGCTCGGCCGCCAAGTCACTGCGAGAGACAGACAAAAGAGAGTCTGGGGTGTACCCCGAGAAAGCCAAACTCTCATCTGTGATAGTCTGCTCAACCTCAGGTTCCGCCTCTCCACGGCACATAGCCCGGGTAACTGCACAAGCTGTAAAAACACCGGGGAACGCCTGCACGCTCTCATCAGGCATCCTTGTAACCGAGGGAAAAGATGTCACTATTGGAGGTGGCGAACGGTCTGCCCATACACGGTTACCAGCCAGGTCATTTCCCAGGATGATATCCACCCCTCTAATTGGCAATGCAGGACGTACACCCATGGCCACCTCACCCTGAACCAACCCACAGTCAAGGCCCAGCTTATGCAATGGGACAGGCAGTATTTCTAAACCCATTCCCCGCATTAGAATGTACTCCCCAGTGTTAGTTTCCTGAGAAAACTGCAGCACAGAACTCACAATAAATGAATTAAACGCCCCTGTATCTCTAAGGATCTTCACCGGTACCCTGACCTCACTCCCAGGCAGTGACACATGGCCAGTAGACACAAAACCTGAGAACACCGACTCTTCCAAGCTGCAATCCTCTCCAGGTTCTACCTGCTCACAGGAAGGAAACACAAAGGGAGGAACTACATGACTGACAGTTCGGACCGGAACAGCCAGCGCAGCAGGTTTAACAGTCCCACTACCGAACCCCCTGTTGGAACCTGTCTTAACCGGGCATTCAGCCTTCCAATGGCCCCTGCCCTTACAGTAATGACATTGGTCACTAGCCTCACCCTGCCCCTGACCCCGTGCCATCCTGTCCAGTCTACCCTGTCGAGGACCAGCTCCTTCCTCCCACCGTTTCCCCGTGGCCCGAATATTACTAGCATTTCCTCTGTACAGAGCATCGTCCCGAGGCCTGCCCTCGTGGTCCCCCCGATGCGTCAACACATACTCATCCACCAGAATGGCAGCCTCCGCTGCTGTCTTGACCTTACGTTCACTTAGATATGTAGCGATGTAACGAGGAACAGACTCTTTAAACTGCTCTAGAACCATCAACTCACACAAAGCATCGTGCGAATGAACGCCAAGTGAAGTACACCAACGACTGAAGTGAGTGGTTAACTCCCTGGCAAACTCCATGTGTGTCTGCCCTCCAGACTTTTCCCAAGACCTAAACTTCTGGCGGTACGCCTCAGGCACCAACTCATAGGCTCTTAACACCGCAGCCTTGACTGCCACATACATTCTACTTTCAGCAACACCGAGTGAGGAATACGCTTGCTGCGCCTTTCCTGTCAGAACGCATTGTAAGAGTAAGGTACGGTCAGCATCCAACCAGCCTCTAGTCTCTGCAACACGCTCAAAAAGCAAAAAAAAAGTATCTGGGTCTTGCTCACAAAAGGGAGGAACCAACCTCAAATTAGCAGACACATCAAAATCCTGTGAAGGCCCATGACCATCCCTACCTCTCAACCTGCACCCTTCCAGTTCAAGTCTTTTAACTTCCACTTGCAACAACAATAACTCTTTGCGCTGCTCAAAAGTTAACTCTGTAAGCTCACTCACTCCAGGTCCACTAGAAGCTGATGCACCAAACTTGTCAGAAGCAGAACCCTCAGGATGCCGGTTAGATTGGAGCACCCCTGTTTCAACCAGATTTTCCTTCAAGATGTTTTTCATGTTCTCCTTCAACCGCTTATCCCCCACATCCATCTGAAAATGCTCAGCAATTTTCACCAACTGATCACGCGAACAATGTTCCAAGAACTCCTCAGATGGAGCTCTCAAGAAGTCCCCGACACTAGCCATACCCCCAAGTGATTATCTTCTTACAGAGTACAGACAGAAAAGAACACCAACCGGACAACCATAGATCAAACGTCCCATATACAGCCAACGATCACTGAACTCCTGTCCCTCTAACTGCCTACTCCAAGACTAACTAACTCCCCCTAGTCTTCAGGTGCTATATGGTGGGTATTTATGCACTTAAGCCCGCAGGCCCGGAAAAGCCACCATATACTGGCAACCCTCCTGCAGCCTCGGATGTGCCCCCGAGACAACTGCTCCAGCCATTAATCGCACCACACTAGCAAAAAAAACAAACAACGAACCCCCAGGGAATCCGCTCTTAAGCCTCACAGGGACAGAAAAACAGTTAACTCACCGTATATACAGGGCACGTTATCACCACACAAAAAGTAAACTTTACCTCAAATGTCTCCCACTCAACCAGATTGCCAAACCCAGTCAACACCAGGCCCACCGCTGACCACGCTACGACCAGAACGAGCTCCTGCAGCAGATCGCTAGCGTCTCACCAGATCAACCAAGAATGGACGAGCCCCCACATGTCACAGCCCGGCTCAGAGACTGTAGCATGAAGTGGGAGACCGAGGCAAGCAGCTAGAGAGAACAGATTTATTGTTAACCCAAAACAAGTGGAGGTATCAGTAATCAACAATGACGTGCATGTGTGGATGGGTGGAAGTGTGCATAAACAACAAAGGAGAGGACAAAGGAATGTAGCAATCGGGCCCACGGCAGCAACCCAGCCTGATGTCCTCCACCAGCCCCCCTTGGCCAAAAGCCGACAGTCTTTTATCGCCAGGCCACTCTGGCTCAGGTGTAGCTCGTTGAGGCTGACGACACTCCCCAGCACCTGCAACAGAGACAAACAGTGACACCTAGGGTTTGGGAGGTGGAGGGTCGTCACATATATCTGTATATATATATATATATATATGTGTGTGTGTGAGAGTGTGTGTGAGCATGTGTGTTCGTGTGTAAGTGTGTGTGTGTGTGTGTGAGTGCATGATGGATCAACCTATCTTCACAGAGGCAGGATGACAGAGAGGAGCTGGAGACGGTGAAAATGGGGAACGTTTTGGGTTGTGACCGGAGTTCAGATGTGTTTCGGCTCCCGGAACAGAGGAGAGAAACCCTACGGAGGGCTGTTAGATTATGAGTTATATTCTCTTAGAATCTACAGAATAACACAACATATAGCATTACTAATAATTAGTAGACATTATTAATTAATTCTTTAGCAGTAAATTAAGAATTCAAGTTTAATCAATGTATTAATAATGGTTGTGTTACCGTAAAAAAAGAAAAGAAAATCGAACAAATTATGATCAAATGTGATGTTATGTGAAACATTTTAAAAAATGCAATCATCTTAGCACCTAAAACTCTGATTCTGGCTCGTCGCTCCGTGAAGCGCAAACCGTAAAACGTTCCTTCGACGTTCCCAGCCGGGTCTTTTGGTCCAGAAAGCGCGGCCTCGCCAATCAATACTGGGACCGCTCCATCACCTCCCCCGACACCAGACGTTAAGCCTGGAGACTCGGTGCAGAACTTAATGAATAACTTGAGCGTGTCTTTTTAATCTGGGTTTGTTTAGCTTCCCGCTGCATGCTGGGAATTCACAAGCAGCGCCGCATCATTGTGACCTGTTAACTGAGCAGGTACAAGACACTGACTACATCTGTCTCTTTTTTTTTATTTTTTTTTATCCATAACTCGGATCAGATTTAGTTTTCGTGGTTATTTCGTGCCACTCGGCAGATTTTTTATTTTTTTGTATTCCTTAAAAATGGAACGACTTCTAAATCTGAGACGTTTAAGAAGGCGAAATAAAATCTGAAAACAGAGTTCCGGCTTGTTGTGGCCGGCCGGCCGGCCCATGACACGGACCAGATGCTGTAAATTAAAAAAAAAAAGCACGGAGACGGATGAACATATGCATCCATCCCTCCCCGGGGCGAACAAATGGGAGGCATCTCATCCGGAGGGGCAGTAAAACACTGTTAACGGCGATGGAGCCCCAGCAGGACACAGCTGCTGTCATTACAGGACATGGACTAATTGATTGGAGGGCGCACCCCGATCAGATGGGGGGAGTTGAGGGATTAGGAATAAGGGTTGGGTAATTTAGAGGACGGGGGAGGTGAAGGAGTAGCAGAAGAGGGATGATGTGGGGTGTGAAAGGTGAGGACCATCCCTCACGCTCATGGAGTGATGGGGTAGCGCCGCATTAGTCCTCACAAAGCGACGGGCGGAGGGGCGTGAACAAGGAGTCCGTCACCCGCTGAGGATGGATGCTGGTACTGAGGATGGATGCAGCTCAGAGCGATGGACCTCGTTATTCGTAGCTGAACGTCAACGCTGGACCCCCAAGTGCTTAAAATGACTGGTTGTTGATGTCGGGGGCACAAAAACAATGTCCTGACATGATTGTGTTTTGAAGACAGTCTGAACGTTAGCATGAAGTCTGTTTCCAATATGTCCGACACTCGGGTGGCAGAAGACACTTTGACTTCACTCAACTTGTTTAGTGCAGTTTGTTTGGTTGGGATCTTTTGTTATTATTTATTGTTCAGCCATGTTGGTTTCCAGTGGTCCCGGTTTCTTTTTATTCCCAAGAACCTAAAAATGCTGAACTTTCTTGCACCTTAAAGCTCTTTTTTTTTTCAAAGCCATCTTAACCGATTCATGACCGAGACCAGAGTATATCTTATTTTTATTTTATAAAAAATAAATAAAATATATATTATTATTTTGTATTATTATAAAATTAAATATATATATATATTTCTTCTTTTTTTGTGAATTTTTTTCGACACCAAGACTTGCAGGGAGGCCAGGCTCAGTCAAGACCAGGACCAGACGAGTGTGAGTCTCACCCTGCATGACACGCTGAGCGATAATATGTTGAACATTCCAATTACAGGCACTGATATGAAAGAAGACAAATTTGAGATCATCTTAAAACTTTAATTTGAGTTTCTACTTTGAATTAAACTGAAGAGAAGACAACAAACCAACATTTACTTTTCACGACGCCCGGCGTATGAATCAGGCTTCAGTGGACAGACGCATGCCTGAGCAATGCATGATGGTCGTGATCACTGAGGCTCCGCCTCTTTTCAGAGTACCTGCTAGCATTCTTAAAAAATGAAGAAAAAAAAAGAGATGACAGCTCTGCATCTGCAGCCAGCTGTGTAATTACGGAGGAGTAAATGACAGCCGTGCTGCTGGTATGTCAACAATGCAGATGTCCTGAAAGCAGCACCGTGTTTATCACTCAGAGCGTGCACGTGAGGCTTAGGACGTGTGTGTGTGTGTGTGTGTCTGCACATTGATATGTGCACAGAGACAAATTATATTCTATTTGTGAAAGAGTGTGTGCATGTTTTCCTTTGTGTTTTGCATCCATGCAATGACGCACGCCCAAGTCGACGGATTAGCGTGTGTGTGTGTGTGTGTGTGTGTGTGTGTGTGTGTGTGTGCATGAACATGTCCTCACAGGTGAACGTCTGCAGCTTACTACAGTGCATTCCTCCCACAGAGCCCTGCTCCTCTGCAAGTATCTGCCCGTCTTTGTTTTTCCAGTTTCTCAATGAGGGCCGGCTGGACTCAAAGCTCTGCCTGCTGCAATGCAGTTTGAAACAACACACACACACACACACACACACACACACACACACACACACACACACACACACACACACACACACACCTGTAACGCAAACCAACCGCCCATAGTCGCCTTTGAACTCGTTAAAGCAATTGAATGTTCCAGCAGTGCGTGGGCGGCACGGCAGGAGACAACAACACGTCTGAGTTTATGAGATGAGAAGCTGAGTTGTGTGTGGCTGGTTAGTGACACTCACACACACACACACACACACACACACACACACACACACACACACACACACACACACACAAACGCACACACACACATTCAATGACAAATAAGGCCTTTTCTTTCTTCATTATATTTTTAAATTGGATGAAATGCATATTTCTGTGTGTGGAGTTATGGTGTTTAAATACGTCTTGTTTGTTAAACCACTTTTCAAAGTGGTTCAATTTATTATAAAAGTATGAATTAACTTTACTAGCTAAAAAATGGAAGGAAAGGAGCCCATCCTAGTCCTGTTTTTTTATTTGTATGTCTTTTCCATCGTAAAATCAAATGTTTTTTCCACCAAATATATGAAATATTGTTTAAGCATGCAAAACAGGTTGGAAAAAAGATACATATATATTTATACATTTATATATGTATATATATATATACGTATATATATATATATATATATATATATATATATATATAAATACCAACCTACCGTATCAGATAGTCCACGTCCTCCTCCAGCCTCCCGGTCCCCCCCCCCCAACCCCTAAGTGGTCCACAGCCATCTCGCTGAGTCTTAAATGGCCCAGATTGCCATTACTAAGGGTTCCTGGATCCATCCCTTAGCCTTTTAATGACAGCTGCTTCCGCCATTAATTCTCAATCAATAATGCAGAAACACTCAGAGTCCATCCTGCCACAGCTTCACTTTCTAATGCTCCCCGACAGCTAATGAGGCGGCTAATTGGTCCGCCATCACCGCCACTCAGAAGTTTACCAGAGGAAGTGTCTCCTTCCTCTGTAGCTTTAAGAAGAACCTGAGCTGGTCGACTGGTTTCCAGTGAAGGACCAGTACAAACTCTGGAAGGTCTTCCCAACGTTCACTTGCTTCATCATTCCCAGGCCTCCAAACTCACATTCCATGTTTGATCTGGATGGATCTGGTTTGTCCGTGCAGCTGGGAATGCATGTAGCGAGTGTTTCAGGTCCCGGGTCACGTGATCCTGGAAGAGAAACCAGGACGAGAGGAGGGTCGTCCTGCAAAGCAAGTTTAACAGATCCAGGCTTTTCTTTCCATTAGCCAGCTCGACTAAGCCTAAAGTTTAACAGATCCAGGCTTTTCTTTCCATTAGCCAGCTCGACTAAGCCTAAAGTTTAACAGAGCCAGGCTTTTCTTTCCATTAGCCAGCTCGACTAAGCCTAAAGTTTAACAGAGCCAGGCTTTTCTTTCCATTAGCCAGCTCGACTAAGCCTAAAGTTTAACAGAGCCAGGCTTTTCTTTCCATTAGCCAGCTCGACTAAGCCTAAAGTTTAACAGATCCAGGCTTTTCTTTCCATTAGCCAGCTCGACTAAGCCTAAAGTTTAACAGAGCCAGGCTTATCTTTCCATTAGCTGGCTCGACAAAGCCTTAAGTCCAGATAATGCTCTCTTGCTCCGGCTGCGTGGGCGTTCCCATGAAGATGAACCAGGCGTTAGGCAGGTCATGTGACTCTAGATCAAAATCTAATAATAATGTTAATATTAAATTATTATTACAAATAAAACACTGTGGCTCAAAACAAAGGTGAGAATTGTGTAATGTTTTATTTTGCCACTATTTGCAGCGTTATGCTTGATTATAACCTGATAACTGCAGAATTGCATTTTAGGTCCCACACTTTCTCACAATGAATAATATGTGCATAAACCAGAGGGATCTGGTGGGAAGGAATTAAACTGCATTTCATATGCAAGTAAACACAATAATGATTCATTGTAAAGAAAGCTTCTTTTAGAGGCAGCGTGGGAAAGTCTGCAAACACCTTTGCAAATCAAATAAAGTTCTTAGACTTTCTGCATCACGGATACTCTGCAGGCTCCAGAGATGCTCACAGCTGTAGTCAGTCAGGTAGCGGATCAACAGGTTTGCAATTAAAAGTCTTTATTCCTTTAGAGAGTGACGCCTTGTCAAAACAATCGTTTAGTGAGCTCTGCAGCACAAGGTACCAATGGTGCTCTGGCCTCGTTAGAAGAGAGGCTCTCTAACCCACGTCTCTGACTTCATAGTCAATAAGAGGAGATAAACACGAGTAAAATCATACATCACATCTGGTGTTTACACTCAATAAACGTATTTCCCTTCAGAGAGTTGGGTGAGGAGATCGATACCTCTGTCTAGGGTGCTGCCAGCAGCCGGTTAGCTTAGCTTAGCGTAGCGTAGCTTAGCACCTGAACAAGCAACAGTCATCCCACCGGCCTGCAACAAACACAATCTGCCTAATTGTATAGCTCATTAGAATGTTGTATGGTGTTTATTTAATTTACACAACAACAAAGAGATGAAACATAAATGTCTGCACGGGATGCAGCATGCATCGTGCAGCATGCAGCGTGCTGAATGCAGCGTGCATCATGCAGCGTGCAGCGTGCTGCATGCATCGTGCTGCATGCAGCGTGCATCATGCAGCGTGCAGCATGCAGCGTGCAGCATGCAGCGTGCTGCATGCATCGTGCAGCGTGAGCACTCGGGATGCGACCACACCGGTGCAGCTCTTCAGCTCGTGTGATCTATTGTCACATTACGGCTGAAACACCACTCCATATTGTCCGGGAGGCTATTTCCTAATGGTAATAAACCTCATTTAGCGCAGCACACGACGGGGCAATTTGTGTGTTTATGGTCAAAACAATGCAGTTGGGAGTCCAGCAGTTATGAGGAATGAACCGGCGATGTGTTTTATTTTTTTAAATGCAATTATTGTACGATACATACATTTCCCCGTGAACTCGTTCTGCCCCCGCCTTTCTCCTGTTGCTGACACATGGTGGTGGGGGTGGGGGGGCTTCCCAGATCCAATATTATCTTGTAAAAACATGTAGGCCCATGGATTATCCATAAATCACACTCTATGCAATACCGCAGCGGGATCGGGGTCGTGTAATCATCCCGATCATTTCAAACAAATAGTTCCCCCACCGGCCGATCGATGCCGGTTCAGACGCGGCCGAGAGAGAAATGTTTTCCCTCCATGGATTTTGTAATCAGCTCCGGCCGCTCGGTTAGACGGCCGCTGCCATGAGTTTCAGGACTGAGCGCGTTAGCCGGCTAACCGGCTGCAGTATCAAATGTGTTTTTAAATAAAGACCCAAATGACCCGATTTGATGGAAGGACGTGATTTGTGGACGGCTGTGACCTGAAGTCAATGTCTGGGAGTCAACACTGTCGGGACATTTAGTTAAATAGCCCCCACATGTAAGTAAGGAAGGTTTATGTATATTTCACTAATCACAGACTTAACACAAAACTAAACATGAACAAACACAAAGTGGCTGTAACAGGTAAGAAAAGACAATAAAAAACACAATAAGAGAAGGCACAGTGAAATATAAACAATAAAATCAGTATAATAAACACAATCAATCAATCAATCAAAATAAATAAATAAAATAAATAAAATAAATAAAATAAATAAATAAAATAAATAAAATAAATAAAATAAATAAAATAAATAAAATAAATAAAATAAATAAAATAAATAAAATAAATAAAATAAATAAAATAAATCGTTAGCACAGTTAGCATCGTTAGCACCGTTAGCTGCGAGCCTCTGGCTCAGCCGCCGGCATGTTGAGGCAACAGATACGATCTGAATTTTATGTTGAGCCCCTTTTCATTTTTGATTTTTTGAAGGAGCCTTGACCAAATTTGCAGCAGGCTTTTACGACATAAACCAAAACAGCCACAATCAGGGAGCGAGTAATAGGAATGAAATGAGAAGGAAGAACATAAGAAAGTCGGAGGGAAACAAACTACAAAGGAGTTGAAATGTATAAATCAGAAAATAAGGAGAAAACAATACTATGAATTTTGAGAAGAAAACAACAACTAGGGTTTCAGATCTCACACTGCCGTCACAGTTCCTCTTATCTGACAGACGACAGCGTTTTTATCCCAGAATGCATTGCCACGTCTTCCTCTCATGATTCTCCCGTGAATCCTGACGTTGGAGATGATTGCAGATCCCGTGTTTTCTTTCAGGAAGTGATTGCGATGAAAAGCTCACTCTCGCTTCATTGTTCGCTCTGCCTTCAGAAACAGACGCTGGAGACGATGCTCAAGCATCACACACTGGATCACACACTGGAAACACACACTGGAAACACACACTGGAAACAGCTGATGTGCTGCTTCACCACTTATCTGCTCAGAGGAAACACAGCCAGCTCAGATTGTATAAAAAAGATTTACATGGAATCATTTTCCAACACTTTACATCCATTAACAGTCGAAGCAAAGGCTCCACCATATCAATATTTAATATTTCATCCAGCTTCGTCTGCTTCCCACCAGCAAGCTGGGGACGTCTCATGAGATCAAGTTGTTTGGGACCAGAGCGTCACATGGTCGTGTGTTCAGAACCCACATGACACACACATCTCAATGCCTTCAGTCTGATGTAATACAGTATTTTAGAAAGCCTGCACATGTCTGCAGGCTCCTTAACGAATGCTTCAAGTCGCACATAACCGCCATGTGATTTGGGTTAAAACCGAATCAGCACCATAGACCCCCCTCGGCCCTGTAGGGGGTCTGGGCTCTTAAACATGAGCGCTGTGTTTTCAGGTGGTCAAATGAACCCAGAATCAATATCAGACCTCTGAAGTCTGAGCTTCATAGTCAAAAACAAATAATATGTGAATACAGAAACACAATTCCACCGTAAACATTAACATAAACCATAAATATGACTAAAAGTGACCCCAGTGTGGCTGAGAATGCACCCTGAGTTTCAAAAATATGCCATTTAAAATCAATAGCAAGAAGCTACACTCAAAAACTCTACAGTTTTGGAAGCTTTAGAACTTACTGAGTTCAACAATACCAAATCCACTATCAAACAAAGTACAGAAAGCAAGGCCTTCTCTTTTCTTTGCATATGAAGAACTCTTCCTCCCGTCTTCTCAGGTGTAATCGATGAGCCACGGGAGCACCATCGACACGTTCAATATCTCTCTCGCTTGTCGGCTAGAAATAAACGTAATAAGTGAACAACAAAACAATAATTAAGGTTGTGTTTGTTTGGGGATTTTTTGGGGTTGTTTTTCTGTGGTTGAACAATAAATGTCAAAATACAAATAATGTCAAAAAACAATTAATTCAATATAACGCACATTTCAACAGCAAGGCGATTCAAAGTGCGTCACATGAAACCATTAAAAGTATAAAAACATAATGCAGAAGAAAACTAGAGTTAAAAACAATTAAGAACATTCATTAAAACAAGCCAAAAATACAGAATTGAATACAATTGAATAAAACGCTAGCATGTTATTAAAAAAAAAAAATATGGCAGCGGCTAGTCCATACAACTGCATTGTGTGTGTGTGTGTGTATAACTATCACACACACACATCCCCTTAGGAACAACACCAGCTTTTGCTTAAGCGTAACCTGTAACTCACCGACCAAAGGTCAGAGAAAATGGGTCAAATCATCTCAGAATGCTGTTAATGTAAAAAACTAAAGTAGGAAAAAGCCCCTCGACAGATGTGCTTCATTTCCATCTAATTGAACTCTGCCTCGCTGTGATTGGCCGCCTGCTGCTTGTGAATGGGAACCCTGACTGGGAAAAGCCATTCATGTGTTTGGCTCTGGCTCAGATTAAAGGGCCCATTATCGTCCAGCGGCCCGCTGTCAGTGTCCCCGGGCCGCCGCTCCGTGGAGGTCACATGCTAATAGATACAGAAGCAGCCATTAGCACGCCGGGCCACTCAGAGCACAAAGAGAGCCCGAGACCTATTGTCATTATGGTGCATTATGTTTGAGAATGCTCGTAGAAATTATTAATTTAATGCAACTGAGGATGCTCACTGAATGGCAGTTTAACCATCTCATGCAACGTAATGTGGCCACGTCGCTGGACTCAAACATGAAAATATAACGGATTCATGTGAATATCAATGGAAGACTTTATGCATTTTGCCGTTGCTGCATATTCGGTTATGCATCTGGAGGTCGCTCTGGACTTCAAGGTTAAAAAGCCTCTAAGCGGCGTCCATAAATGTTAACTGGCCGACCAAGTGGACATGTTGGCCTCATTTCGGACGTGAAACCAGAGCCCAGCGCAGAAGGGTAAACATTGAAATTGATGGAATTGATTGAATTACTAGGAAACAGCCTCAGGTGATGGAGGAGAAAAAGCTTTCTTGAGGAGGCTGAAGCCAGCTGGAGAATGGGATCAACATGGTGGGACACTTATGATTTACTTAAAGGTTCATGCGTTGAGGGACTTTTATTCATTCTGGGCCTTGAAAAAAACTGTGAAAGCATCACTGAATACACGTTGATGATCGGTTATGAAACAGAAACTCTGATATATATGTATATATATATATCAGGGTTTCTGTTGTCAGTCGAGCGCACTCCATTACTGGGAACACTGGTCATTCATTACTGGGTGCATGTGCAATGCCCTTTGGCAGAAGTGGTAGATGGCGGGGACAAATAAATAAATAAAAAAATCTTTTGTGAATTGAATCGTTCTCCGGCTCATTACCAAAAATACGTGTTGTTGTCGTGAAGCATCGATCGGGCGATGAGATGAGACGCAGAACACAGCACATGCCTTGAGGCGTCTCCACGGCAACAGCAGCCCCTGTGTTGCATTGGGGGGGGTTTATTATTTTTATTTATTTATTTATTTTATTTATTTTATTTATTTTATTTATTTTATTTATTTTATTTATTTTATTTATTTTATTTATTGTTTATTGTTTCTAATGAACTGTAAATTGATAGTGAATTCAGCTATAGTTTAGTATTTATTGTTAACAAACAACTAAATGTTAATTACCGCCATTTGTATTTCATTTCAGGAATTATATTTGTAGATATATGTGTCAGAATGGCAAAAATTAAATAATTGTAAATTATGTTTTTTCGCAAAAGCACAGAATTGCACGTAATGTTTCAAAGATTTCTAATTTTAAAAAGAACTCCAGGTCCTTGAACCACATGGAGGGACTGGGAGGCCGAGAATGGAGCATAATAACATAACAAATGTCCAAAAGTCTTTCAATTGCAGCAAAACCAGCAATATTAATAACTCTTGACCAGTTGTTCTCAAACTTCTTAACAGGAAGCCCCGAAACAAGACCATGGACCCATCTGATAGATTATTCTATACATGTAGTGTGTTATTACAGTCCATGATCAAAATAGACATTCATGCTGTCATTATCTTACTTATGAGTAGAAATAAAAGACTCCCTATGCTGATGATACCCCCATCTTCTCAAATGTGGTTTATTCCATTTTTTTGCAGCCGTGCATTTCCTTCCCCCTCCTCCTGCTAATCTCTTCCAACATTTCCAGGCGAGCCGGCTGCAGCCCGGTTTGAGTGATCAAGCTAAATTGCCTAAGAGGCCATTAATAGTTTATAAGGCCGAGGAGCGACAGGCGGGAGGAGGCGGAGACGGGAGCTAATTAAATCAGTGTCGGGGGGTCGCTGGTTTCTCTGGGCTGGCACGGTGGGCCGTAAAGATTACCATTATCACTTTCATTACCCCGGCTGATTGTTTGGGAGGGTTTGGGATGGAGGGTGGGGGGGAGGGGGGCATGTGGCACCAAATTGCTTCGCCATACCCATTTACAAACCTCTGACAATTTCCATTATCGTAAAGTTATGGCGCAGGGGGTGAGAGATTTGATTTCAGAAACAATACTCGCCCACCCCCTCTGTTATTTAATTTTCATGACGCGCTTGATTTTATTGCAAGATTTCGAGATACCCCCCCGTCCCCCGCCCCCCACCCCTCACCCATATAATGAGTAACCATATTAACGTTCCACCAAGACTTTCTCCAAAATCTTTAAAAACCAGCCTGGAAGTCTGATCGGATTGCGTGAGAGTTTATGAAGCAGAGACGGAAGCTCCGATTGGCCAGCCTCCTTTTGAGGGGCGGGACATAGTGAAGGGTCAATTGAAATAAAAAGTAGAGCAAGAACTTGAATGTACTTTGTGTGGTGGATATATGTATCTATATATAGATATATACAGAGAGAGAGCGATAGACATTATATTCTCCTGTCTTCAGCATGGACTGCTTTCCACATATATTTTATTTTATTTCGTGGAGTAGAAAAGCTTCAGTCTCCGAAGGGCGAAGCAAAGATGGAGACTAAATTACTCCAGTGTTACATAAACGTATAACAATGGCATTTATGTATAAGCAAAGACCGACTGTTATTAAAGTGTGAAGTGTGAAGGTTGGCCAGTGTAACACACACACACACACACACACACACACACACACACACACACACACACACACACACACACACACACACACACAGACACACACACATCTGAATCCCAGTGCTCAGACCGCTGTGTGTCAAGTGAGGTAATAACAGGACCGACGTTGTTCCCATAGCAATCTGCTGTTCATTATTGGATGCCGGGCCCGGTCTGGGCCCCGTAACTCTCCGCCCGGTCTTTCAGCTCCTGCCAGGTGGGGGGGAAGGGGGGGGGGGGGGGGGTCACCGGGTCGGGCTTTATAAATACGCCGCTAACGAGCGAGCGCACACTGATTCCGTGGCACGCTTACTCATTACCTGCGATCGCCATGGCGACGTCTTTCCGCGGGGGCGGCAGGTATTCAGGTAGCGACGCTAACGAGGAGTCGAGAGCCGGACCGGGCCGACGGCACTGATGATGGTTCTGGTCGAGCAGCTGCTCGTGGTCACAATCTGTAAACATAATATGAATATGACCTTTCCCACTGAAACCCAGCATAATGCATATAAATATGATAAAACTCTGATTCTAAGAAATACTGTAGCTGCAGTATTCATGTACTTTGTCTTCTTGATTACTGCTCGAACCCGATTGCAGCATTTATCTATTCTTTTGTCTCTCTTTCCATTCAGCAATAAGCAGTAAGGGATGAAAAATGAAAAATAATTACGTCTAACGATCGCCGGTCGGTGTCACCGAGTTCACGACTCACTTGGAACAAATGTGTGTAGAGATATTGGCTTATGGGCTTATTGACGCCTGCAGTGCCTCGATGCAGTCTGGAGGTTCTGTGCCTTCGCTCGTGTGTCGGGCAGCACAGGACCCAACCGGCGGAGGGGATCGAACAGGCGGCCCGCTGGACCCCGGCCCTGCTGCTATGAGTCGTGTGCTTTTAGGGAGGCTTCAGTGAGCGGCCAATCAGAAGCCTCGGTTATGCAATGAGACTTGAATCTGTTGAGCTGTGTTCTGGAGGAGCTGCTGTTAAAACACACGTATGATAAATTATTGCTGTTGATAATTTAATAATTTGTTGATAATTTGTAAACGATAAGAATCTAAAAACTTATGCAACATGTCGCCCAGCGGCGGCCATCGGTAGTGTAGTGCTGGACTGGTCTGCTGCCAGCCTCCGTCATGGAAAAACAGAGGGTCCAGGCTCTGGGATGTCCAAGTGTGTGTGTGTGTGTGTGTGTGTGTGTGTTCTCTGTGTGTCTACACTTCTGTCAGCAAGTACAAGGAGAGAGGGAGTTTATTTTTGTGTGTGCATGTGTCAGCATGTGTGGGTGTGTATATGCACATACTGGCGAGGTTTGTGTGTGTGTGTGTATGTGTGTGTGTGTGTGTGTGTGTGTGTGTGTGTGTGTGTGTGTGTGTGTGTGTGTGTGTGTGTGTGTGTGTTTGTGTGTGTGTGTCTGAGCAAGGTTTGTGTATGTGGAGATAATTTGAGAGTTGTGCTCATGTGTGTGTTTGTCTCTGTCTGATTTTGGGAGTTTATGTGACACAGCAAAGAGGAAATTGGCTTACCTGCATGTGTGTCATGACACACACACACACACACACACACACACACACACACACACACACACACACACACACACACACGCACACACAGACACACACACACACAGACACACACACACACACACACACACACAGACACACATACTATTACAAAGATGCTCACTGATCACCATTCTCTCTCCCTGTGAGCGTGTGTGTGTGTGTGTGTGTGTGTGTGTGTGTGTGTGTGTGCGTGTGTGTGTGTGTGTACTCAAACAAGAGTAAACACCGAGGCGCCTTCATGCATCTGTTTGTGGCTTCACAACACAAAGTGGGGAACGTCTGACGGGTGGAGGACATTTGGGAATGGGGTGTTTTGATGTTTCTTTGGGGGGACAGCTCTCTAACATCTGCAGGTCGACGCCCACATTCTGGGAATTCCTTGAAAAATGTGCACTATTTGTCCGAGGGGGCTTCCAGACGTTGACTTCGATATTGAGCGTATTCCTTTCCCAATGATGCTCCGTGCAGAGGAAATGAGTTTCGTTTGCAGGGAGACGAGAGCGAGAGGGAGGGGGAGGGGAGGGGGGGGGGGGGGTTTCATTTATCTCTCTTTATGAGTCAGGACAAAGCCGGCCGGGTCAGAGAGGAGCTGCGTGCGAGGAGAGGAGGGAGTTGACTTGTCTGGTTGATGCACGACAAATGCATATGAATATATACAGGAAGACGGGAATTGGATTCTTCTTCTTCTTCTACACACACACACACACACACACACACACACACCCTCTCCGAGGCAGTGAGGTTATGGATTTGGACAGGTGTTAATACTGATGATGAATAGTAATGCTGTTAGCGTGAATGGAGTGCCGAGATGGATGGAGCGAGCGCTGCCTTTTGATTATGGCGCCTGCAGAAGGATGGGCTGCCCCCCCCCCCCCACCCCCCTCCCCCCCGTGAGAGTCCACGGTGGTGTAAATGGAAAAATAAATGGCAAATAAAATTCACACACACACACACACACACACACACACAGGTGAAAGTGCATGCAAACATGTCCTGACGTGCAAAGCTAAAGGAAGAGGAGCGCACATGAACCAACACGTCCGGACACGTGCAGACAACACATATTGGACGCGTACACACATACACACATTGATGCACTGCATATGGATATGAACACATAAAAGCAGGCGCCTACACATGTGATAGACAGTAGATATCGTGTATAGCCGTTCAGGGAGGTCGTGAACACGCACACCGAGCCACAGAGGAGAAACACAGATGAAAAAGATTTTCCTGGGGAATGAAAAGCATCCTGATTGTTTTTGGCTCAAAGCACATCTGACAACAACAACAGGAATCAACAGCAGCTCTTCACTGCCTCGGCCTCTGCTGGCCGCCATCAAAAGGCACCAGAAATGTGCAGGAAGATCGGCTCAGGGTAAAGCGCATAAGACTCCAGACCAGAGTCCAGCAGGGAAGCGGTCCTCACAAGGCCTGCCTCCGTCTCCAGAAGCTGATTCCTCGCCCCGTGGGCCACGAGCATCGTCATCCATGTTGGTGTCTCTCACCCTGAAGTGTTTCTGACGGCTGAATCTCACAAAGACTAGTTTTTAACCGATGTTTTCATATTTCTGAACTCTTTACAGAATCAGTTCTTGCCGTCTGTCGCAAAGTCGTCTTTGTTTTCGTAATACGATCTTAACTTTGTCGTGAGATAACATCTGGAAAGATATCAAAGATAATGCCGCGATAATAAAGAACCAGACGAGGTGAACGCAGTCGATGGAGCTAAATTACCGCTTAAAAATATCGATCACCTGTTATTTATTAGTCGTGGCAAAATTCAATTAGCGGACCTCCCGTCCCGGCGGACCTGATTCAAACCAGATGAGGTCGGCGGAGGGCGCGCCGTGTTTATCTCCGGCTGATGAAGGGCTGCGTGGTCCGGTTCAATGGCCGCTGTTGTGTCACTCCCCAACCCAGAAAACTCCCCTCGACTCCCCCAGCTATCAGCCCGCGACCTTTGACCCCCGGGGTTAGGGCCGGCTAACATCTGGTCCGAGGCTCCACCGCGCCGCCGGCGCGTGGAGAAGGGAGGGAGGGGGGATGGTGGGTGGTGCCGTTGGACATGATTCACACCTCAGCAGACGAGGCTTTGAAGCCGGCCTTTGAAAGACGGGGTTGGCGTGGTTATGAGTTGTTTAAATATTACACTTGTATTACAAGCAGGTAGTAAAGTTGGAATTTTATGGGAAGTTGGATGTCTGGTTTTGGAAAAGAAAAAGTATACAGGACACTTCAAGGACCTGTTGAGCGCCATACTGTGTCCTCATTCTGTCTGCTCCCCTGAAAGGACATGTATTGGTGACAGAAAGCCTTCCACAATATAATAATATATATATATATATATATATATATATATATATATGTTGTTTGAATAGTTTTGATTACAATACAAAATCACACTTTATTTTTCTTATGGAATCCGATGATTTTTTTTCTCTCTTTTGTTTCACAAAAGCCAAAAGTCTGAACAAAACCCTTTTGTAAAATAACTTTTCTTCCATGGAATAGTCTTAAACTGTAAAAATTCCCATCCTAAAAAAAATCCAAAGAATAAACAAACAATATTCAATGTGATGCCAGCTTTGGCTACTCACAGGTTTTAAGGTGTTAAGGACACATCTCAGTCAGCAGACAGGTCTTCTGTACACCAGCCAGGTGATCCCAGATGAGCTGATTAGCTCCGCCTACCAGGGACCTGCAAGACACGCCCACAAGCCCACAGCAGGCCCTGCCTGAAGCCAGAGGGCCGTCACAGGTACCCTGCAGATTGCTCCACAGATCCTGCACATATCTTCAGAAACACTCTCTTACTTTACTTCAGAAATGTCCCAGGACCGTGGACGCCCTGGAATAAACTCAGCAGGCATTCAGAGGTCAAGAGGGGCTTTCGTTGGGTCACCGGTTCAAACTCTTACAACAGCCGATCTGTCCGCTAACAGCCATGAAGAGACACGCAGCTCCTCCCCGACGCTCTCTTCTGGATAAGCCTGTCAGTGTAATGTAAATTCCTGCGTCTTGTTAGCAAACAGCTCGACCGCGGCGGCATTCGTCTCCTCGGCCGAGGCCCACTTCTCTGGCGACGCCCCCTTTCCTACTATTGGCTCTCCTTGCATGCCAAGCTCCGTGTTTTGCGGCGGCAGCTGCAGGAGCCAGTCGCTGCGAACGACGAGCCCCATCTGTGCATCGCTCACGCAGGACGGGACCGAACGGCGGCGGTTTCGACGGCGCCGTATGGTTCCCATATTTACTCTGTGAGGCAAATTGTGTTTTGAGATATTATGCAACAGAAGCACATGCCAGGAATAGAAGATCCTCACCGCCAATGAAAAATGTGCTATTGAGCCCCCTCCACACACAAAATACTACAACTGGCTCTTCGCATGGTTGGCATTCCACATAAAAACACTTAACAGCAGTTATATGATGGCTGCGGGTTTGTTGAATCCAGGAATCCTGCTGTAATCACCAGCCTTCCACCCGAGCTTAACTCTTAAATACGGGAATGTTACAACACAAGATGAATGTATTTGTTTGCTGTCTAGCAGTCAACAGTTGGCACATTGACGCCGCTGTGCTGGGAGGACTGGAAGCACTTATGTGACTGCTGATGAAAGGTTTTGTGTGCACATCCAAACATTACATCGCTTGTGATTTTAATCTGCTGCTTCAACATCTTCCTCCAGATGCAGGGATTAGCTACCATTCAACCACCAAACAACGTGTTGATGAGGGATGATTCTGCAACATTTATATTTGAATGGCAAATATATGGAATGTTAAATGTCAGTGTTTTTATAACCAAATATGAACAATTCTGCAAACGATGGAAATGTTGACTTCTGCAATCGTTAGAGCAACGAGCCACGCAACACGACGACGCAACACGACGGCGCAACATGACAAGCCACGCAACGAGCCACGCAACGGGCCACGCAACACGACAAGCCACGCAACGGGCCACGCAACGAGCCACGCAACATGACAAGCCACGCAACGAGCCACGCAACGGGCCACGCAACACGACAAGCCACGCAACGGGCCACGCAACGAGCCACGCAACATGACAAGCCACGCAACGGGCCACGCAACACGACGAGCCACGCAACACGACGAGCCACGCAACGGGCGACGCAACGAGCCACGCAATGGGCCACGCAACACGACGAGCCACGCAACGGGCCACGCAACGAGCCACGCAACACGACGAGCCACGCAACGGGCCACGCAACGAGCCACGCAACGGGCCACGCAACACGACGAGCCACGCAACGAGCCACGCAACGGGCAGGTCACGTAGCATTTTGAGTGACGTATTTTGAAGTTATGTGTTAATAAATAATAAATAAAAGTTTAACAAGCAACAAAGTCCTCTCTGGGCAGCTGGTAGTCCTGGTCACAGGACTTTCACCCAGGAGACCGCTGTTGTAGTTATTACGTAGCGTTTTGTCAGAAAGTCTTTGACATGAACTGTTCATATTTATTCATGGTAGTTAAGTTGCCACGTTAATATTCTAAACCGTGATCTTTCTTCTCAACATAACCCGTGGTGCGGCCTGGACCTTCCCAATCGTTTCACAACGTGTCCATTCTGTTTCTGCGAGCCTGATATGAAACATCTTTTTTTTGTTTAGAAACGTGGGCGTTGAACGTAGCCTGTGGTTTCAGAGGGGCTCCATGTCGACCATCTCTGGGATGCACGAGAGAGTTATGGAAGTCTGATGCCGGCTGCAGAGGCCCGGATCCCTGGATCCCTGTTCACGCTTCCTGTTTCAAGATGTTTGGTTTCTTCTGTGGACC
This sequence comes from Cottus gobio, assembly GCA_023566465.1. Taxonomy (NCBI): domain Eukaryota; kingdom Metazoa; phylum Chordata; class Actinopteri; order Perciformes; family Cottidae; genus Cottus; species Cottus gobio. Next base: position 2,425,694 of record CM042230.1, on the reverse strand, counting down.
TGGCTTTGTGCACAGAGGGAGCTGTGTTGAAATAGAGGAGGGTCTTCCCCCAAACTGTTGCAACAATGTTGGCTCAAATGTATACAATATGAGTGTCTGTTGTAGATTTCCCCCGACTGGTACAGAAGAGGCTCAAATCATGAAAACCAGCCTTTGAAAAAAAGTAAGCACACAATGCATAAAACTCATTTCGGCCACCTGGTAGAGCTTCTTTATGGGAAAATCACAGTAAATGAATGGTAAAAAAAAAAGGCGCAAGTAAACCTTTGAAAATTATGATTTAAAGCTTGGACCTTATCTTCGCTCTTGTGATTGTGAACTTATTTGTTTATGTAGTTAAGAGTTTATATGTTTTCTCTTGGTACTTTTTGAACCTATATCTTGTAAATATCGACGAATCTAAAAATGTCACTACTCACGGAATAAGTGTAAGCGCCAAAACACAGGCATGATGGTGGTGGTTTTGTGTGTGTGTGTGCCTGTGTGTGTCTGTGTGTGTGTGTGTGTGTGTGTGTGTGTGTGTGTGTGTGTGTGTGTGTGTGTGTGTGTGTGTGTGTGTGTGTGTGTGTGTGTGTGTGTGTGTTTGAGAGACTGCCGCTCGGCCAAAAGGTGTCATATTTAAGAGGAGCTCATCTCTGTGTCTGTTACATAATGCTCCTCCTGCAGGTTAGAACAGATCAGACACACACACAGACACACGCACACACACACACACAGACAGACACACACACACACACACACACACACACACACACACACACACACACACTCACCCTGACCCACATCACCCTGTTCTCCTGAAAGAAGATTTCCACTCATTTTATACGTTGGGTCTTTGGGGAAGAACTCAGAGATGAGGACGATCTTCCTGAGAGACATGGCAGAGGGGAAACAGAGGAGGAGGAGGAGGAGGAGGAGGAGGAGGAGGAGGAGGAGGAGGAGGAGAAACCTTTGGGAGGAAGAGTATCCTCCTGAGAGTTCTGTATTGTCTGCTTGTGGCTTCTCAAAGCAGCAGATCTGATTACAGTAAGTCTGCTGAACAGTGCAGGCACGCTGCTCCCCGTGAGTCATGTTTAAGATGTTTAAGACGTTTAAGATGTTTAAGACGTTTAAGATGTTTAAGACGTTTAAGACGTTAAATCTGTTGTTGATGTGTCTGGAACAAAAAAACAAATAAAAAAAAAGATTTTGCCAAATATAATTACAATCTGATTTATATGGATTTTCTCGTCTAGACGCTGATTTATGATGTGAAAGTGCGCCGTGGCCTCCGGGCACCTGGTGGCGCTGTTCAGAACAACAGTCTGCGGACGGACTCTGAAATAAAATGATTTCTGTCGGCTCTTCTCGTCTTTGCTTTCTCTTTCGGCACCGGGACTCGGCAGACAGTCGGCGCTGGAAAAGCTTGAGTTGTCAGCATCGCTATCGTTACAGATGCACATACTGTTGCCAGGGCAACCCCCCTCCCCCCGCAGAGAGGCGATGGTGATGTATGGACGCATAGATCCGATGTGATCGCTTGCAGACATGTCGGCCTCCAGATCTGATTTGAGAAACAAATGGGATCTGCCTGCAGTCTCACGAGGCCGAGATGGTCCTGCCATAAACAGGTTGAGTTATTTTGGAGGACAATAACGAGGTTCAACAGCCTATGGTTTCGCCAAATTAAATCATAATTTATGATGAAAACTTGTGAACATATTGTTAGGATTCCATCCATGGCCATCTTTTAAGTATCTTCACCAAATTCAATGGCATTTCAAATGGGAGATGATAAAATATTTGAAACCACAATTGAATACAACATTAAATCCCAAATTGTCAAAATCTATCAACACCCCCATCAGTGATGTCACTGCAGATGTTGAACCTTGACAGCTGATGGGAAACACCTGGCGAGACATCGCTGATTGACTTGTGAAGATATAAATAAACAGTCAACTTCCTCCAACAATACGCTGACGACTGTCGGGTTTATACCTGTGACTTTAAGGTTAAAGGGACTTGAGAGGTAATGACTCGAAACCCCCGCAATGACAATTGAATAAACCAAAAGAGAGAAGAAGAAGAAGAAGAAGAAGAAGAAGAAGAAGAAGAAGAAGAAGAAGAAGAAGAAGAAGAAGAAGAAGAAGAAGAAGAAGTTTCATAACATTTCCAGGCTCATAAACGTGCTGCATATCCATCACGTGGTCAGATTACAGGACTAACGACCCAGACCTCTTTCATGCTCCACCGCTGAATATTCCTTCTGAAGATCGGGTTTCAAGTCGGCCGCAGGTCGCTCGGGATCTGCGATATCGTTTGTGAGTCCTTGACGTCGTTCAGAAGCGACCGCCTGTTACAGTTGACCTCGTTCCCTCGAGTGCGCCGGCGAACTCTCTCCTCCTGACCTTTGAACTCGCTCCTCCTGACCTTTGCTTTCTGCTTTGTGCAACCGAGACTGAAACTAATTACAAGTGCTAAACTGCAGAGCCCGCTTTCTTTTTCATGTACGATATATTCCACGACCTAAATGCATGCCAGCCAAGTTTCATCCACGTTACATTTATTTATAAATGTTTCCTCTTTTTGACTTCTAATTGCCTATTAGTGGTTATCACAAGTCAAATTTGATTTTGTAAAAATATACTAAGGCCACATATTCATTTAACATGCATAAAGTGCACATTGTTTGCATTGTAAATTAAGGTATTTACTGCTTTAATTCACCCAACCATCCATTCAGGGTGGCACCGTCTGACATTGCCGCATGTCTTTGGACTCCTGGACTTCAGGAGGAAGCAGAGGACCCGATGACACAAGGAGAACATGCAAACTCTATTTATGTGTTTTCAATCACAATGCCTGAAAATGTGCCATTGCATTGGTTCCCTGTTTGGTTCAGGGAAAAGATGGCACCTGTCAGTCATCCAGAGAGTGGCCTACCCGCCCATCAAGCGTCGAAAGCTGGGAGCGGACAGTACCTTAACCCCCCCCGCCTCCCCCGCGCCTTAAAAACCCCCGAGGATATGTATCACTAATTTGCCCAAACTGTTGCACATTACATCCCATGTACGCATAAACATTGGGATGTCAGACTAAGTTAAAATAAAAGAAATAATTCTAAAAGAAATAATTTTAGAAGGAAGTTGATCAAATTAATGGATCATGATAAAAAAAGGAAAAAATATGTATAATTATAAAAGAAAAGGGAGAGAAGATAAAATTGATAAGAAAAGTTTAAAAAAAAACTGACAGCATTTTCTTTTTTTGCTTTAATTTACTTCCAGAGAGCACCTGTCATGAAACCATAATTGGTGGTGAAATGAGCCCGTTTCTGTCAGAGATGCTGTTCCTCGTCACTGTCTCTATAACTAGCTGCATCAGATTGTATATTTATTTTTAAAACATAAATGCAATGTGCATTATGCTCTATACCCGAGGGAAGGAGGGTTTACATGCTGAGCCTGCGTCACGTCAAACCTGCAGATGGGGAACGTAGACGTTCTGCAGCTGGGGAACGTAGACGTTCTGCAGATGGGGAACGTAGACGTTCTGCAGATGGGGAACGTAGACGTTCTGCAGATGGGGAACGTAGACGTTCTGCAGGTTGAGCTCATCCCTTGTTCGTCGGTGTTTGAGTCAGAAGAGCGGGATGTGTCTCGTGGCTCTGAGGCCGCCTGACAGCTCACGCAGGGCGGGAGGGGAGGAGGAACCGAGACGGGGAACGACATCACAGGCTGAGTGACACCTGAGCCGGTGCACATCTGGTTTTCGGAGTGAACCTTTTTCCCCAGGCCACACGTGGCTTTAATTGGCGGTTACATGCTGCAGGGAGAAAATAAACCCGATGACAACAACCCCCTCCGCTGCATCTGGAGACCTGCCGGACGCCTCCCAGCAGGCTTGACTTGACCCACTTTCAGCCTGATAGACGGGGAGATAGACAGACAGGGTTATTATTTTCTCCTCTTTTTCTCTCCGGCTCAGTGGCCGACTTGGCTCGCCCTAAATTGCTGTAATGTCAAACACAAGCAACTTGCTGTAATGCAATTCTGAGCTCATTGTGCAACTGTTGAAAAACACAAGGAGCCACGTGTTTCTCTAAAGAAATGCAGTGTAAGCACCAGACTGTAAACATGTGACAACATGACTTTGCATAGCACATCTGTAAGGACTCAATGTTTTACCATATTTAAAATAAATGACCAGAGTGCAAATGTGCAGAGAAAATCAGTGCTTAGCCTAGCTTAGCATAAAGTGAACGTGTACAAAAGCTTGTACAGAAATAAATGTATAAAGGATGATGCCCAGCACTCCCAAAACTGGGGGCTGAACTCTTCATCAGGAGGTCTTCCTCACTCTCCAAGTCTTCGTACTCCCATGAATATGAGATGACATAGCAAAAAAAAATACTGTAGAGCCTGGCATTACGAGAGCATATAGGTCTATTTTACATGTTTATAACACAATTCAACCATAAATATTAACATAAACCATAAATTTGACTCGAGAGGACTCAAAAGTGACCCTATTGATCTTCTCATCTTACTTTTAGCAAAAGAGCATATTTCCCAAAATGTTGAATTATTCCTTTAAGAGAGAGTCAGATTAAAATATAGTATGAGCAGTGATCTCAGGTGCTCAGGATCTACTTTCCTCCCCAGAATGAGGCAGCACAGCCGTTACGATCCTTCCTCTGAACTTGCACGCTGACTGTTTTCCGATCTGATAAACAAGCAATCGTCACGTCTCCCGACGTGTGAGAGCTGAAAACATTTCCCTCCTCGGGAAGAGAATAAAGACACCATATTGTGCTGAGCTGCAAGAAAACCAACCTCCCTCTCTAACAGCTCCAGAGATCTATGAGCACTTGAACACCCCCCCCCCCCCCCCCGCCCCCCCGCCGAGCTCCAAAAGAAAAAGCGTGGCTGTTTCTCTTGACTTGGCGCTGCATAACATTACAGATTATGTATGAGTCTGTTTGTCAAGTTTACTTTGTGCGGTCCGTCCAAGCTGCTGCAGCTAAAGACTCAGCATCCATCCAGCATCGCCACGGTGACGGCGATGATCAATCCACTTACTGTTTTACTTTTGACCTCAACGATGCACACACACACACACACACACACACACACACACACACACACACACACACACACACAATTCAATCGCATTACTAGGTGTGCCGTGCCAGTGGCGAGTCATGGCATAATGCACTGGGATCATTTATCAATATTTTTCGTGCATCTTGCGTTTTCTTTTTTTTTTAACCTTTCCTCAACATCACAGGACTTTGAAGGAGGTCGCTTCATCGAGCGTGATTCCAGGAAACACAACTCTGAGGCTGCACTGGCCTTGACTTGTGTTTTCAGAGAAGCTTTCTTCATCTGATATAATCGAGGACCTTGTGTCCTCACACCGCTGTGCATATTATCTTTGCAGCTCAGGTTAATTTCTATTCAACCCGATGACTCACAGCCCAGAACACATTGTGACTTTGACAGATTCTGCAGCTCCAACACGGCTGAAGGTGATTTAATGTGCCAAACGCTTCATAGCAGGTTTAATATGAAGTGTTTAACACACGTCGTACTTCAACGCTGACCATGACGTCCTGCAAATAACTGACAATCACACACCAGCAAGTTATTCTTGCTACTGATCAATCTATCAATATTTCACGTGAATCAGCAAATCAAGGTTTGGTTAATCTTTTAATAATCTTGGTACCTGAAGACATCTGAAGGGTCCAGTATCTTAGCAGAAGGAATGCCATTGGCCTTAGCTGAAAGATGGGCGTGTCTCGTGCAGGTGAGCATCGTTCACCCATTCACACCCTGATGGGCGGGGCTACAATGCAAGGGGCCACCTGCCCATCATGCCCAACTAACCCATTCATTTCCACATGTCCCCAAATTGCTCTCAAGCGAAAGTTTGTCTTTTGGGATTTTAAGTTTAGCTGGTCAATCACCTCAGAGGCAACAAATGATGCCTGAAGCTGCGTTCGGGGCACGGCCGTGACGTGCAAAGCTTTCACATTTTAAACATAAAAACTAAGTGAAAACCTACATTTGAAGTTTTCTGTGAAAAGACACCTTGCACGTTACGAACTGCCACTAAAGTGAGCTGACGTTTCTAATCGCCAGTTCTCCTTTGGATCCAGTTCAGCTCCGTAAGTGGCCACTCATGCGATTCACAGGGCCACATGTGACCGAGTCCCAAGGGCAAGCGAAGGACGGAGGGCATGTTTAAACGGCTGTTGGACCACAGCTCGGACTTTTTCATTTCAGGCTGAATTGATGAGATTCCAGATGAGTCGAATAAAAGTCTGCAAAAAAAAAAGCTCCAGCCAAGCTCGTAGAGTTTAAGGTGTCTGACCAACCGTGCTAACCCTCCATGTCTTCCTTCCGTATCCCCTTCCTTCCTTCCCTATCCCCTTCCTTCCTTCCCTATCCCCTTCCTTCCTTCCCTATCCCCTTCCTTCTTCCCCTATCCCCTTCCTTCCTTCCCTATCCCCTTCCTTCCTCCCCTATCCCCTTCCTTCCCTATCCCCTTCCTTCCTCCCCTATCCCCTTCCTTCCTTCCTTCCGTATCCCCTTCCTTCCTTCCCTATCCTCTTCATTCGTCCCCTATCCCCTTCCTTCCATCCCTATCCCCTTCCTTCCTCCCCTATCCCCTTCCTTCCTTCCTTCCTTCCCTATCCCCTTCCTTCCTTCCTTCCCTATCCTGTTCCTTCCTCCCCTATCCCCTTCCTTCCCTATCCCCTTCCTTCCTTCCCTATCCCCTTCCTTCCTCCCCTATCCCCTTCCTTTCTTCCGTATCCCCTTCTTCCCCTATCCCCTTCCTTCCTTCCCTATCCCCTTCCTTCCCTATCCCCTTCCTTCCTTCCCTATCCCCTCTCTCTCCGTGGGATCGAGCCCCTTCCTCCCGGCTCTCTGCCAACTGGCATTTGGCTGTGGAACATTATTGGAATTCACACGCATCTGAAGGGGACTCAGCGGGGCAACTTCTCAGCACTCCGGGGGTTGTTCTCAGCGCCTGGGGGAGGTGGTGGTGGGGTGGGGTGGTGTGGGGGGTTTGGCTCGGCCAGAGGGAGTGCTTGGCAAAACCGTAGATCTTAACGGGAAGAAATGACAGCACAGCCACGTTTGTTGAATGTTCTGATTGTTACTGACTCGCAACATGGCTTTGCAGAGCTTTAAAGGGGGGGTTTGGGGGTTGGGGGAGGGGGGGAGGCATCTCGGGCTTTCATTCCTCTTTCTCTTCCTCTCCGTCTTTCTTATCTCTTTCTGTCGCTTCCTGGCAGAGCTGAGTTGTTAACTGGATCACAGACTAAAGGAGAGAGAATGATTTCATTGAGGACGGCGGGGGCATTTCTCTCTGCAAGCCCCGCCCTGAAATGTACAGGGCCTTGTGGGTAGAGGGGGGGAGGAGGGGGGGGGGGGGGGGGGGCTACAATAGCTGCACAGTCTGACTGCCTCCCTGACAAAGGGATGCGATGTGGATGGGGGCTCTGAGGCGTGAATGAAATGCTTGTGTCATGTGTCAGATATGTTCCAAGATAGAAAATGGAAGTCATTTCAATTTCTGTGTTGGTTTATTTCAGGGGAACGACTGTTATGGCTGTTTGGCTGAATTAGATATAAAAGAAAAAACGAGCAAAGCACAGGTTACGGGTGTACAGGCCTCTGTTTGGCTTGTGTTTCCATTAAAATGTAGTTGTTGGCAAACTTCTGTTGTTATTTTCTAATTTCTTTTTTGTCTTTTATTCACTTTTATCTTTGCAAATCAAAAATGTGCATGAAAAGAGGCCGATGGACTATTAGATGGACTTTGATAACTACGATAGTATCAGGTCTGCTGGCTCCAGAGCTGCACAAAGTATCACTGAGACACATGAACATCCCCCCCCCCCCCCCCCCCCACACCTGCTACAGCCACCGTGGCTCTTTGTTAGATTTTTGTATTGATTTTATAATTGTCCTGCTGACTTTTAAAGCTCTAAATAGCTTCGTGCCAAAATTCATTACTGACCTCTTAACCTCATGTGCGCCAGAAGCAGAGGGGGACTAATCGAGGGCTCATGAAATTAAAATGTCTCATTTCCTGTTGCTGTTTTACAACATCATTTAAGTATTCAAAGTTATTCGCTCTCAGATTTTGTCTAAATGCACATTATGGCATTATAATTACTCAATAGCTCAGGTAATGTGTGATCACAGCATGTGGATGTATGACAATATGATGATAGATAATAACCTTCATAATAGAAACCCCTCTGGGCTGCCTGCACACATCAGTGTCTTTATTGTTTCCTCACAAGATGGTGTGACGTTGTGTGTTTGTTGCACGTTTTCTGTTCTGGAGATGAGCCTTAAATCTTTTCATTTTGTATCTGCAAAAGAAAATATGATACGTTCTGCAAACACAACCCAATCTGCATGATGAACACAACATCCACACAACTTCCATCAGGGACATTCTACACCATTTTAAAGTTATTCTACTTAACGTGCAATGCAAATATATATGTCATATTAGTGGTATTTTACTGCGTATTATATCACAGCCCAGTCAAAATGATATAAACAGACTTTTTTTTGTAAAGAACATTATGACAAACAGTTAAAATGAAGCTGTCCAGCTCCAGGGGGTCATGATGATGAAAGGAGGGGAGGAAGACAAGGAGCAGGGATGAAGGATGAGGAGTTAAGGAGGATGTGTGAAAGGGATAAGGAGGAGGAGGAGGAGGAGGAGGAGGAGGAGGAGGAGGAGGAGGAGGCACAGGCCTGCTGTGTCTTCCTGTAAGAATGCGGCCTCTGAACTGGATGACACGTCCAGACAAAACAATCTGTGTGAGACACAAGACAGTTGGATGGATGTTTCCAGTGTGAGCTTTGTGTAACGGTGTGAGGAACAGATGAAGAGCAAGAGGAGAAGAGAAGAAAAGGAGCTGCATGGCATTAAAAACCCAAGACAACACCCAACAGATCATAAGGATTCAACCCATCTGATGGTCATGAAAACCCTGATGCATCAATCAATCAATCATGCAGCTCTTAAAGGCACAGCGCTGCTTTGAGCTGACACATCTAAGTTTAACGTGCTAACATCTGCTAATTAGCACCGAGTGCAGAGAACAGCTGAGGCTGATGGGAATGGCATCAGGTTTCCAGGGATGTGGTCATAAATCAAAGTATTGGAAAGTGGCAATGTTGACCTGGTGATGGCGCTAGATGAAGATTCAGGGGATTCAAGTGAATGCAAATCCATCCCGATGGGAGCGGAAAACGTGTGTCACAAGTTAAATGAGAACTCAAAACCAAACCCTTCAACCTCAAGGTGGCGCTAGAGGAAAAACCCGGTCCGACCCGAGTGAAGCCGGCTGCAGGTGAGCATCCTGACGCCTGTGCCGGTGTTGTTGGACTCATATTGTGTTATATTTTAATAGTTTTTCTAAATCAGATTTCTTTTTAAAACCAGTTTTGGTCTAACCTTGGTGCATATCCACACACACACACACACACACACACACACACACTGAGACGTTGGTGTGGCTATACATGTGCTCCCATCTGTGCAAGACTGAGAGGCTTACACTCGGCGTGTCCTCCAAACACCAAACAAAAGGGCCTAAAGTGGCAAAACGGGGGCTGAAAACATGCAATTTTGATGAAATACATCTTCACGACCCAACGCTTTCTTTTAGTGCAGCACTCGGGGCGATTTTGTAGCTGATACACACTCAGCCAGAATGGGGCAGTGAGTGCATGTCGCCCTGCGTTGTGGTGCTAAGTCATTCTTTGGCTCCCCCCCCCCTCCTCTTCCCCTTTTGAATGGTTCCACTGAAGCAATGGATGCATTGTGTCGAAAAATCAGGCCGGATATGGGCCTCTTGTGTCAGCCGATGCACCAGCCACAGGCTTGTGTGTGTGTGTGTGTGTGTGTGTGTGTGTGTGTGTGTGTGTGTGTGTGTGTGTGTGACACAGCCACGAGGAGAGGAGCCTTAAGATGTTTTCGTGTGTCTTCATGGAGCACATGGCAACAGCATGACGGTTTTCTGTCCGCACATGACGAGCAGCGAGCTTTAATCCTGCTTTGATTAAAAGAACACATTTCTGATCAATATCATAATGGAAAACGTTAATATGGCTCTGGATACATGTAGGTATCACACAGACCAATTACAGCCCACTGCCTTTTTTGTTTCTTTGGTTTTCTTTCTGTTTTGCAGATTAAATGTGCCGCAAACATTTTCTTTCCCGGCTTCCTCATGATCATTTAATTGAGAAGAAATGAAAGTCAATTTACTGTGAAGAGTGTTTGTGAGCTCATCACAAAAAGGACAATGCAAAATGTAATTTTCCATTTCTTCCAAACTGCACAGAAGATTCTCAATCATGTTTCTTTTCATATTCCTATTTCTCAAGTTTATGATAGAATACCAGCACATGGAAGTAGAAACAACAGTTACAAAAGTGTAACCCTAGTTCTAGAAGCACAGTCGAGGCTCGTTGAGGCCGCTAGCCAGCAATAGCTAGTAGCTAGTAGATACTAACACTGCTAATAAACCAGTAGCTTTAGTTCTGCAGCCGCTAGCCAGCAGTGCTAATGTAGAGCTAGTAGATACTAACACTGCTAATAAACCAGTAGCTTTAGTTCTGCAGCCGCTAGCCAGCAGTGCTAATGTAGAGCTAGTAGATACTAACACTGCTAATAAACCAGTAGCTTTAGTTCTGCAGCCGCTAGCCAGCAGTGCTAATGTAGAGCTAGTAGATACTAACACTGCTAATACACCAATAGCTGTACTAACACTGCTAATACACCAGTAGCTGTAGGTCTGCAGCCGCTAGACTGCAGACAAACACTGCTAGTCTGGACAAACACTACCAGAGCCCTTTAATAAGATGTCCAAATAAAAACACAGCACCATTTAAGTGGTGTCCACACCTCAATATTGCAGCTATGCTATGGAAACACTGGCGTCTTAACCTCAGCCTTATTGAGCGCTGCTGCTCCCCCGGCCGGTCCACATGTTCAATCAATGTTGAACACGTCCCGACCAGCGCACCATTCATTACCGGACGTTAACCGTAACGTTATACCTCGGCTTTAAGCATGGTCATCGACCTGGGGGCCAGTTAATGATAGAAAAATGATATAATTTGCTGCATTGCTCCTTTGGTAAGCTGACCCCGAAAACCAGACGAGGGTCTCTCCATCTTGACCACGTCGGCTATCGATTTCCACTGAGGATAATGACTTTTTATGTCTGTAATATATGAGGGGATGTTTGATGTAGGCTGATCTGTTTGCTCACCGTGGCCCACTTTCATTGCCATTGTCAGGGGAGTCATACGGTGGAAAGCTAGAAGCGAGACCCTCGGTGGACGTTGCATTGCAGGCTTTTTTTTTTTCACCTCACATTTCAGGGAGCAGCTCACGTATCTGAGGCCTGGCTGTGTTTCCACGTGAACCAGCTCCTGGATAGTTATGCAGCTTAAGGTTTATTTAAAGTGCATCTTATCCATGTCTATTTGTGTTAATCACACAACAGCTGTTAATATAAAAAAGGTGAGATTTCTTTATTAGGCGTCATATTTAGAGCTACTGGGTTTGTGAAAAAAAATGTCATAAGAGAAGCATTTGACTGTTTAATTGCATCTTATTTCGCTTTAAAGTGGTAAAAAAGTAGAGAGAGAAATTACTGAAGTAGCAACCCCATGAAAAACAGAAATAATTCATTTTTGAGAGTGTTTTCTTATTGTATGTCTCAAAGTTTCTACTTCAAATACAAGTTTAATGAAGGACTTTTCAAAAGGTGTGTTTACCTTTTTAGAAATTATGGATTTTCAATCTCTTCAAATGCTTATTTATTTCAAGGTGATGTGCTTTGATAACTACATTTGTAAGTTTCCCAGTAATGTGCATCTGAACCAGTGTGGAAACAGATGCCTCACACTGGTGCGTTACCGGCTTCACACTGAAACAATGAAATCATTTCCAGTTATAGAACCGACTCTGACGGACTTGTGTGCAATATCGTACATCAATAACCAAAGTAATCATTCCAGGGACAGAGGATTTGTTCCATCTATTATCTGGGCGCTGTGACTCTGACCTTTGACCCCGTCTGTCTATTGCTTGGTTCTTATTCTACTTTTCACACTCATTTTGAGAAAGCTCTGGCTGAGAGCTTGAATAATTGGGCCGACGTGCTCTGAAAAGGGCAATATTACGATCAATGTGCACCATCTATGTAATTAGGAGAGAAATACTACGTTACATATCAATTATAATTTGGTCTCTATCTACTTTTCAGCTGAAGTCACAGAAAAAGTGACTTCCTGTTAGTTTCCGATCTGTGGGCTTGTTGTAGTTTACAGACCTCGCTTGGATTTATTCATGTATTTATAAATATATATTCATGTATAAATGTGCGTGTAGCTGCATCCTTTGTTCTTTTTATGTCTGCCTGTGAAACACTTTGCTGCTTGTTTTGATATGTGGTGTATAAATAAGCTTTATTATCATCAACCACACAAGATATGTCTTGAGACTAATAGTCCAACAATCGAGCGTTAAGTATTAAAGCTGCACAGAGAGTAAGGATTTGATTTTAGAAACGAGGAAAGGTGTTTTATTTTAATCAGCATTTTTTCATTTGGGGGTCATTTTGGGTCATTCTTATTGTTTATGTTTATATTTATTCTGTAATAGTGTTATAAACATCACACAATTAACTTATATTGACTTGTGGGGCCAGGATTTGACTTTTTTAAACAAAAAAAATATATTTTCTTGTATTTTTTCTTATATTTTTTGATATGCTCAGTCCCAGAGGCTGAACCCCACGAATCCCCCAAACACTGATGGGGTTAAAAGGTCAAACGCTGTTTGATGTCCAGCAGCACCAACAGGGTCAGCGAGGAGGAGGCGGCTCGTCAGGCCGAGCTGAGAGAAACCAGCTCGGCCTGCATCTGGAGAACGCCCCTGCAGCCTGGCTCAGCACCCACACTTGACCAGGGGGAAAAAAAATAAAAGAGAGAGCACCCACCCCTCCACCCCTCCACCCTTCCACCCTTCCACCCCTCCACCCCTCCACCCTTCCACCCTTCCACCCCTCCACCCCTCCACCCTTCCACCCCTCCACCCCTCCACCCTTCCACCCCTCCACCCCTCCACCCCATCACCCTTCCACCCCTCCACCCCTCCACCACATCACCCCTCCACCCCTCCACCCCTCCACCCCATCACCCTTCCACCCCTCCCGAGTAGGGTTAATGGACGCATAGATTTTTCTTTCTTTTTTGTCGTCCAATTTATCTGCTCCTTATTGGCTTTACCCTTTCGCCCCGGCGCTCCGGCGTGGAGGAGGGGAGGCCGAGCGAAACACGAGACAGTAATGAGATTTCGCAGACGTTGCAGCATGTAGAATTTCTGATGATCATATTACATTTTGTCGATAACCAACCGAACGCATTAAATCAGGCCGGCTCGGCGTGAGTGGCGTGATTACATGACCCACTTTTATGTGCTCTGCTAAAGCGGAGGTGGACGCATTCGGGCCTTTTCTTTTCAAATCAACCCGCAGGATTCGACTGTCAACAGAGCATCACTCAATGATATCGGCTCATCTGCGACGATAATATGGTGACAGAAAACATCTGAATCTGAAAAAAATGCCTTTTCAAATTCCTCATAATGTTTCTAAAAGATTGTTTGTTAAGGGAAATATTATTGTGGGATCCAAAGGTGCCGGCAGCCGCAATCGTGTATGAACTGAGCTTAATTATACATGTTGTATTATTATTATTGTGTTAATTTGTATTTTTGAATTCTTGAAAATAAAATGTATGACCTTGTCCTGTCTTTCTGCTTCTTTATTATTTCATAATGTGCTTGAAATATATTTTCTGAGCTGTTAGACATAAATATAAATATTTATAATATAATATATAATGCATGGGTTGACAGTGGAAAAGTCATTTTTGATATGGATTGAAGCAGCATATTTCATTAGACAAAAACAATGTAGAGAAGTTTGGAAACAATTACATCAATTGATAAATACAAATGTTGACTTTTTTTAAGAGTTATTGAACTTATTTGGATCGTTAAAAACGTTCCCATGCAGCTACCACTAGAGACTTATTCTCCAGATAATATTATTAGTGCATCTTTATCTGCAACTGTGCAGAAATAATTAATACAGAATGAACGGTCATGCAAAAATATAAATAAAATAGAAAGCTGCGCAGCATTCGAATGTTTTTATTTTTTATATCGACATTGTGAAAGAAGCTTCTATAACTAATGGGTGCAGCCTTATGTTATAATAGTTATTGATATTAAATATTCTTTTCTTTTTGCTTTTGTCTCTGTACACCTCCAGGGTAAAAGCCAATGAAATGATGAGCCCTCCCACCTTTAAACTTATTAATGATGCTCTTTTTAAAATACAAATATTATAAACACAATCACACAAACCAATTCATATTTTAAGAATGTCTTTATTTAACATCCTTTATCATGAATAGAGGATTTTAAAACCACGGTTCCTCATTCAGCCTCGTGGTTCCTCAGACATCCAATAACGCTCTCTGTCACCGACCAGACTCTTGGCAATAAGCAGGTAATATCTAGTGGCTTTTCACAGGCACATTACTGTAATATACTGTAATATACTGTAATATACTGTAATAAACTGTAATAAACTGTAATAAACTGTAATAATTCTGGAGCGTGTTGTTGAGTGTTGTTCCGCTCATATTGCTCCGATCTGACGAAGCCACTTAGGCTCCTCCATGTTCAGTCGCTTCCACTTGGCCTGGAGTGGATTTAGAGCCACTGGAAATGAAGTGTGCAGGATGACATCATCACGCTGCTTTTGTGTATGTGTGTGTGTGTGTGTGTGTGTGTGTGTGTGTGTGTGTGTGTGTGTCTTTAAGGTGTGATTTCTGTGCCAATCCTGTTGTGTGTGTGTGTTCTCTGCACGTCCCTGTGTGTAACCGGTGTGTTTAACATGGGGAGGCCTGCTGGGTTTATGGAGCCCGGCTCTTAAAGGTGTGTAAATTCAGACGCAGGCTCCATGACATCATGACGGATGAGTTAATCATATCAAAGTTTCATTGGATGAGTCACATGGGTGCTAAGAAGCTGCTGGAATCCCTCTGAAGGCGGAGCCGAGTGTTATATTAGCTGGAGATGAAAAGAAGATCGCCGGCTCAATTAGAAGCAAGCTCACTGCGAAGATGAGACATTAAAATATTAAATATAGAGGTGAAGGCTCAGCAGCTGTAAGAGGGGATCAACTTAGGGGCCGTTTTATTAGGCACAATCTATTGCAATTCAATATTAAGGCGCTGCTGTGAATTGCAGCTTTTATGATTGTAATGTTCAGTTTTTATGACAGAGAAATGTATACATTTATGAATATGTTTTATAGGTGGTGTTGTACTGGAATATATGCTTATATATCGAGAGTTGTACCTTATAAAGTACACAAGTCACATGACTGAACTAGACTTCCTCATCCAACCGACAGGTTGACTTGAAGATTTGTCTCTTTGTTCTTCCAGAGATTTAAATTACATTACCATATATATATATATATATATATATATATTCATCTTAAAAAATTACTTTAATGTTATTATTGAAACTTAGGTTTTTTTTCTTCTTATATTTGTTGAAATTATCCTGCCTGTCTACCTGTCTACCTACCTGTCTAACCTACCTGTCTACCTACCTGTCTACCTGTCTACCTACCTATCTACCTACCTGTCTACCTACCTGTCTACCTACCTATCTACCTGTCTACTTGTCTAACCTACCTGTCTACCTACCTGTCTAACCTACCTGTCTAACCTACCTGTCTAACCTACCTGTCTACCTGCCTGTCTACCTGCCTGTCTACCTGCTTGTCTACCTGTCTATCTACCTGTCTACCTACCTATCTACCTGTCTACCTGCCTGTCTACCTGTCTACCTGCCTACCTGTCTACCTACCTGTCTACCTACCTGTCTACCTACCTGTCTACCTGCCTGTCTACCTGTCTACCTGCCTACCTGTCTACCTACCTGTCTACCTGCCTGTCTACCTGCCTGTCTACCTGTCTACCTGCCTGTCTACCTGTCTACCTGCCTACCTGTCTACCTACCTGTCTAACCTACCTGTCTACCTACCTGTCTACCTGTCTACCTACCTGTCTACCTATCTACCTGTCTACTTGTCTAACCTACCTGTCTACCTACCTGTCTACCTGTCTACCTGTCTACCTGCGTGCACAGGTTGTTCACAAGCTGCTCCCTTGACACCTGTGAGTACCAACAACAGCCATGTTGTTCGTGAGCATTCATAATAATCATTTAGTGGGCGTGGCTTCGGAGCGAGGCCTGAAGGAACGCAACAGTGTTGCTCAGTTTGCGACGTTCTCGCTAAATGTAATGATTCTCTTTGGAGCCGGTGGCTGAAGCTATGAAGCTATGAAAGGGTTTTCACTTGGATCGTTGTTCAAATCTATCGTATTATATTCATGAGTAAATAAGTATAAATGAGTACATTTAGGGTGCGAAGGAGCTACATCCATACAACATGAATGGATGGTTGCCTCCAGACAGCTGCTGAAACTTTAAAGTGTCGAGTGACTTCTGCTGGGCGGCTGCTGTCTGACCTCCGCTGGTCTCCAAACACATTAGTTTATGTAGCCGCCATGAGACCAATTCACTTATAATTGGAAAGCCAACGTATTGCACTGCATTACATCATATAACAGAGGTGGGTTATTGCTGGCTGCACCAACAGAAGGGAGCACAGGTCTCTCTTTATTTATTATTTTATTTATTTTAGACCAAAAAATACCTGATTTTAGGGTAAAATAAGAGATTTGGGGTGCAGGTTTGGGTGAGGCATGGTGCTCTGATGTTTAGGGTTATGTCAATGCTTTATGCTCATAAGGTAATACATTAGTGAATGACCCGCCCCTTTAAGAGTCAATGTATAACATTCTGTGTTTGTAAAGTGTGTGTTACAGCCTCCATATTTACACACAGTGTGTGTTACAGCATCCATTTTTACACACAGTGTGTGGATGCAACATTGTTGCAAACAGAATAATCTGGATTCCGTCTGCTGGGCCTGAGGAGATGGGAGAAGCCAGCAGACGTTCAACAGAACTCACTTTTCCACGCAGCATGAATCCGCCTCTGTAAACACTGAACATATTTACTGTATATTCACGTCCTTTCAGATTTGATTGTTTTTTCCTGACAGATTGTCACAAAGTCCGATGGAAGAAGACAAAACGCATCACGGATCTGATTCGCTTCCTCCTGACAATCCAATTGACACAAATGTGAACGTGTTCATTCATTCACGTGTCAGCGGGACATGGAATGAAGGAATGAACATGATGATGTGTTGAAACGTGTACTTTAGGTTGTTTCTGTTTATGTCTTAAAGGCTAACTTTGGTATTTGTCACCGCTGCATTCAGAACAGACCAGATGAAGCGAAAGATGGAGAATCGTTTTGTTTCTCCGTCTCCATAATGTTGCCGAGCACTTTGAGACGAACGTCGCCCGACAGCGATGGAAAGATACCAAAGTTACCATCAGAAGTGATATTTTCATTAAGTTGAAAGTGAATTGATAATAATTAAACCTTAGAGTCTTCTAAATGTCCAGCGTGTTACTATCAAACCTGCTTTCTGTTCTTAGCTGTTATTTCAAAACTCAACTTAATAATTGAGCTGTTGATGACTTTTTATGATTTCTAAGTGTGAAAACATTTGTATTTATGTTTACGTAAGATGGCTCGCTCCTCTCCGTTTCCAGGAATCTTTTAATATTGATGATTTTATTCTTCTCATGTTCCACGTCTCCTCTCGTGGATTACATGTGATCAGTAAACCGGCCTCTGGATGTATCTGAAGGATCTGCAGCACCTGTCAGCTCTCAGGACTCCACCCCCCCCGGCAGGTAAACAACACACCTCCATGCTACACTCAGCAAAGCCCTGACCCTGCACTGCT
Source organism: Cottus gobio (assembly GCA_023566465.1). Taxonomy (NCBI): domain Eukaryota; kingdom Metazoa; phylum Chordata; class Actinopteri; order Perciformes; family Cottidae; genus Cottus; species Cottus gobio. Next base: position 2,407,678 of record CM042230.1, on the reverse strand, counting down.
TACCTTCCTGCAGCATCTGCTCGTGAGTCACACACACACACGCACGCACACACACACACACACACACACACACACACACACACACACACACACACACACACACACACACACCGTGAGCTTAGCAAGAACTGCTGATCTCATCCCGCGTCGCTTTGATTTCCAGTAACAGTCGAGATAGTGTGTTTCACTTTCTCTGTGTGACTGTGGGAGCTGTGACTGTGGGAGCTGTGTGTGTGTGTGTGTGTGTGTGTGTGTGTGTGTGTGTGTTTACGTTCCTGTGTGTTCCTGTGAAACTCATCCAAAGTTACCAGTGAGGGTACTACAGGTTTCAGGTTACCGGTTGGTTATTGTTTCTGTGGTTAAAAAGCAGCCTGAACGGCTTTATTTTGCTTTTCTCTCCTCATATTAATTTGCTCAAAAGGACTGAATGGAGCGTAGCCTTGCAAAGCAGAGTGAAAAGATATATGCTTTTGTCAAAAAATAAAAGGGCTGAAAAGCCACGGCACTCTACCAGGAATAAGGGATTCAAATGCCACAAGACATTTATTAGCAATGTGGGAGGCGGGGAAGCATTCCAAGAGGAGCTTTTCATAAAGCTTGCTGTTTAAAAACCGACATACAAAAAAAAAGAAAGCAGTAGAGGCAGATAAGCCGGTCAGGTACCCTGAGCTCTGGGTTTAGTTCCATATATGAAGCCTGGACCCAGACGTAGACGTTGCAGTCCTTCTTTAGACACGGGCCCGGGTGGGCTCGGCCTCGGCAACCCAACTAGGAGTTGTTTACAGAAGCTCTCGAGTGCTGATTCAACACAGAGGCACCAAACCCTCCTGCAGCCATTAGCACAAAATAACCCCAACAGAGGAAAAAAAACTTGGATGATTTGTCAAGCATGGAGTAGCTGTAAAGCCCTGTTAAAATTACCAAAACATATTTCGGTCTCTGGCGGACGCGTTGGACTAGCCGAGCTGAATTTATGACGCGTCAGATTACAAACTCGTCCGACGGGGAAGATGTGTGTGTCGGAGACTTTGAGCTGCATCCTGGCTGCAGAGAACTCAAACACACATTTTCTCCCTCAGTGGCCAATAATCATGCCTCGATACACACTGACTGAGCGGAGAATCAGATGCGTTACAGAAAGAGAGAGAAACCAGCCAAAGTGTAAAGCATCCGAGTCCCTTTCAGGGCTGAAGCTGGGCCCTGGAGTCTTTCTACACACATTTGAATGTTTCCCCTCATTGTTCCACAACATAGTTAAAGCAAACACATCCTGCTCATGTTCAGTCTACTAGAACATGCCTTCTGTCTGAATATACCTCCATTCAGTGTCTTTAAGCCCAACTCTTAAAGAGCTCAGTCCTTATGGCGCTCTTTTGCCGAAGGAGGGTCCGATCCCCAACGACCTCCTTAAAGGCCTTGATCCCTGAACCCTCAGGGATCTGGACGGGTGTCACCTGGTGAACGGGAAGGGTACCAACATGAATGGGTCCTTTGCTGCAACACATAATACTGTATCCCCTTATATGTGTGTAGATGAGTGTGTACAAAGGTTCTAGGGGGAGACAAGGCGGAGGGTGCATAAATATGAAATATTATGTTTTATATACTATTGTAAATGTCATGTTTCTATTGCACTGTGTTGGTTGTTGTTTGACAAATTATTCGTGTGTGTAACACACCTAGCATATAAATGTTTCTGCTTCTGATTCTGAAAACAAAACGATAACCGCATCAAAGATCTGCGTTTTGACAAAACGTTGAAATGGGGACCGACTACCAAACACCACGGCTGAAGGACATCCAACGTGTGCTCGAATGGAGCGGCGTAACCCTGTGTCCAGGTTAGTGGATTGAAATCCCGCATCATTATGTATCCGTCTGGCTCGCCGGCTCCTCACAATCTCCCAGCATGCATCAGCGATGTGCAACACCAGCGGCAGAGCCAGTCTGGGTCACCGAGTCTCTTTTCAAGCGCCGCACAGTCACTGTGAGCACGACTAAATCCTGCCAGAGAGATACCGACGCCCCCCCCCCCCTCGGCCCGCCTTCGCATGAAACAAGTCCCCGGAGCCTCGTGCTCCTCGCCGGGCCTCAGACATGTGTAATTAGGTATAAAATACAGCTGTGTGGCGGGCGGGGTGGCACCGGGGCCTCGGCAGCACCGACGGGAGCCGGCGGCTCGGCGCTGCAGAGCCTTAAGCTGCCAGAGCAGAGACAATTAGGCCCAAATGAAAAATTGATTTCCACTCATACTGAATGGATGTTAAAACAAAGCACGTAATAAATACCATCTGGTGACAGGCGGGAGCGCCGGCCGCGGCGCACCGAGCCCCTTGTTAGCCTCGGCAGCGCCGGAGCATCGACCGCTCGCGGTGACAACGGCGACTCTAAGCGGGGGCCGAGGAGATGTATAAATATATATAATTCAATAAACATATCAGAAGGCCCTCGATTGTTACGTGCCACCTTTTGAAGCGTTCCTGGCGGTTGGGTTTGCAGCCCGCCGACGACTCATGGAGGGAAGGCGAGGCTCCGGATCAAAATATTGAGTTCAAGCAGCAGGTTAAAAAGGCTCCACCCTCAGGGGTCACAGCTCATAAGCAGGTCTTTCATATAGATGTCACCAGGAAACTTTATATATAAATACATATTTATTTTAAATATATATATATATATTTATATACTTACATTTGTTATATATATTATATATATATATATATAAACATAACCCAGAAGAAATTAGATATATTTTTTAAATATATATATATATATATATATATAAAACGTAACCCATAAAAAGATATATATATATATATATATATATATATATATATACTTATATTATTTTAAATATATATATATATATATAAACATAACCCATAAGAAATCATAAGTATATATATCTTTTAATTTTATATATTAAAAATATTTTAAAAAGTTAAAGGAATGCTCCTTAAAATGATGTGCAAAGGTACATTCTCATAACGTAGTGCCTACGGGGTCAGAAGGGTCGGTGTACCGTAAAAAGCGTTTTTTCTGAAGCAGTTTACCAGCTGACATTTCTCCGTCTTTGATTTCGCACATCAAAAAGCCGCCGCTTGTCTTTGTGCGACGCCGTGTTGTCGCACTGGAGCTTGAAGAGGGTCTTCTTCTGAGACGCCATCCTCCGATGGAGAAGAGAGGGATTTCTCCCTTGAAGCGATGCAGAAGAGTCTGATAGCATCACTAATCTCAGAGGGCTTTATGCACTTCATATACCTCAGTAAATCAAGACTGAGCATAGATCTTAGAGAGAGAGAGAGAGAGAGAGAGAGAGAGAGAGTAAGGGACACACAAAAACGGACATGGGAGAGATAAAAGGGAGAGAGAGAAAAAAGGGAAGTGAGACGATAAAACATAAAACTACAAAATGGGTGAAATGTGTATTTCAAGGAGCCTTTGAAAAATATTGTTTGTGGCCAAGTATGAGGCAAATCATGTAAAACGCCTGCAAGACAAACCAGAGGGATTCAGTGGCAAAACGATTGTTAAAAAAAAAAAAGCTGTTGATATTTTAGTAATTTAAATAGAATTTCTCTGCAAGCGAGTGTTGAAATCACGGAGAAGTTGAGTTCACGATAATAAATCAAGCAGATACACAAATTAGTATAAAACAACAAAACAATAAAGAGATGAAAACAGATGAGACAAAAATCCCCAAAGTCTCACCTCGTAACGAACAAAGAACACAAAGCGTTTTATTTGCACAACATCTTCGCGTCTCATTAAATACTTTTGTTTCTCCACTTTAATCTGCTCCTCAGTGCAACTACACACTTAAATCAAGTTATTTATTTATTTTATAAGTAGACTCTTTCATCAAAACCCTTTGAAGGTGTGTCCTTTTGTTTGTGTTTTTTGGATTTGGAGTTTTGTTTGCATGCATTAATATTTTGTAAAGCAAAACAGCCCAAACTATTTTAAAATATGTATTCCGGGTCTCGGCGGCCCGATGCTCGCTCTCCGGCTGCTGCCCGACCGGAGCCAAGAGGAAGCAGCCAGCAACAGGAAGGAAGCAACTTGCCAAGCGCGGTTGCAACAAACTTTTAAGAAAAGTTGCCAGTCAAGATGTTGTCCGAGCGCCCTGAAAACCAGATGGAAAAAAACAAGAAACCAAACATTCACGATTTTGACCTCCGCGTTGGCCAAAGCCAGACGCCAGACTCCGCCCATCGATTTAACTCAATTTCTCACAACCCCCAAAAAAAGGTCAAACTCTGAGAACGCCTGACTGTTGTTTCAATAACGCACTTCTTCGTCATGAAATAATTCAATTTGGAGCCAATTTGAGAAGCAGCTGACGGTTGATAATTTTTATTGAATGCATTTAGTCGGTGAGATGTGGGGAAAGAACCGACAACCATCGGATGTTCAGAAGCTTTTCTCAGAAGCATCTAGGCGCTCCTCAAAGAGATGACTCATCATCTCTAACTGGAACTTAAGATCAGACAATCAACGAGTTCTTCACAGTAAAGCAATTTATTATTGCAACTTTTTTTTTGTCAAACGGCGACTTGATGATCTCACATCGGAGGGGTGGAGTCAGTGTCAGCAGCCGCAGTCCATGGCGGGTCATCTGTTCTCTCTTTAGAGCTGCAGACAGTTAGATTGTTCCCTTTGAGATCGGTGCGTCATCGGTGGAGCTGGAGAAGATCAAGGTTCCAGGAAGAGGACAGGCGGGACATGAGAGATTGCCGTAATTTATTATTTGTGACGTTTTTTTTCCGAACGGAGGAGGAGGATGATCGCGTTGCCATCAGAGCACATGACCCGCCGGGCGCTCAGGGTGTGTAAATCAGAGGGGCTTTCTGCCTCCCAACGCATTGCTTTATGGGTATTTAATGAAACACACGCTTCGTTAATGCATCCAGGAGGAATGTGGGCGTGGTCGGCTGCAGGATGACATCAGCGTAACCTCCTGACTTCTGGTAAACGCCCCTGAATACTCAGAGCGCTCTTGTTCTTACTTTCCTTTTTAGACTTGTTTTATTGTTTTTATGTTGCAGATTCAGTGAAACCTGCATGTGCACGCATGTGCACGCATGTACACGCATGTACGGCTTGTACGGATCATTTCACGATGAAGGGGCTGCAGCTGTGAGAAGTGGGCGGAGTTAAACACATGATGGAGGCTATTACACGAGGCATTTCTGCAGGTTTCAGAGCGCTTTGGAACAATTATCCCAAAAGAAACAAATAATATCCACTTGTTCCGTCAGCTGGGAGCCAATCAGAGCCACCATGAGGACTAAGGTCCAGGTGGAGCTCTGAGCTGCAAAAGACTGACTCACTGTTTTCGTCTATATTTACACGACTAAAGTAACTTCTTCTATAACATGTCTTAGTCTTTTTCTTACTTTTGACATGTGCATACAAAACAACATTTTGTTTCTGCATCTTTTACAGCAAATTGCTTCCAACAGCATGTCTGCAGTGTTTCCTTTCTGTTTTTCCACTTTTTATTTATTTTGTTACCCCTCCAGTTCTTATTCCAATGTGTGTTTGTGTTGTTTCCCGTTTAGAGAACATGGTATTGCTTAAAGTTAGGCATGACACATTAAATTTTTTTTATTTTGCCAAACAAAAGCTGCTCCAGCTGCTTCACAAAAGGGGTTGCGACACTTTCCTACACTCACTTTTAAAACTGGTTCTTAGCCATTTTGAGGCTTACCACTCCCATTTTTTAAAACCAATTCTAATAAATGTTCGTCTCAATAGGAATGCAACTTTTTCCACAGATGCCTCACGTTGCTCTTCCTCATCCTGCAGACAATCACTCGGGGCCCAAAACCTGTTTTCACGACTTTACATTTATTAAATCAGTTTTTTCCTTTCATCACACTGCATGTTTACTTGTTTGTTTGTGTGTACCTGAACCTGTTGTTGTGTCTTGTTTCCTTCCAGACTGGTTTCCACTGGGGACCATGGAAACACATGGTGGTCCCACTATGAGCAGGAAGGAGGACACCGTGAAGTCTCTCATGGGACGAGTCCCGATGAACCTGCATGACAGATCAGTCATTAATGAGCCGTGGGGAGGGTGTGTGTGTGTGTGTGTGTGTGTGTGTGTGTGTGTGTGTGTGTGTGTGTGTGTGTGTGTGTGTGTGAGAGAGAGAGAGAGTTCCCAGCATCGACGTAGGAAGCCAGAAATACCCTCTGGAATAAATGACAGTAATACTGAGGATATAGGATAAGATGACTGACAGACAGAACCAAGGTGCATTATGGGAGAAATCTTTACATGTGCGTACAGGAGGGGGGGAAAAAACAACAACCTTTGGGTTTGAAGCCTATTATTGGCCTGTTGTGGCAGTATAAGAAGATTAAATATGCTTTCTGTGTCATAAATTAAGCTGAAACTGTAAAATACTGATTATGACTTTTTGCTCCTGTGTGTTTTTCGAGCGTTTTCGATGTCACTTTCGGTCCCGGACCAATAAATGTGCTCGCCAGGCAGCGACGATGAAGTGAAGATGAGATGCTGAATCCTCCGCTTCCTGCCAAGAGGAAAACTCTGCACGGCCATCGGAGTGAAATCCATCCAGGTGGCGTTCCTCGAGCTGCCAGGAAATGATCAAACAACAAAAGGGCGCTCTTGCTCTCACGAGTTAATTACAGTATGGTTGCTGCGGCATCATGGGAAAAAAAAAAACAGCATGCGGGACAATTGCGTCCCATTGCGGCGGCAGGGAGACGTGTTTGAACTCGTTGTTTTGGCACCCGCGGGTGGGGGGAGGGGATTCCTGCTAAATCTGACTCGGGATCATTCGAGGCAAACACAAAGGATCCTGAAGAATTATGTTGTTTACTTAAAGATCGTTGTTTTCTTTTTTTTCTGTTTTTTTTTTTTTCTTATTTCTGTTCCAGAGATTGAACGCAGCAGAAGCGACGTCGTCGCCGCGGTGATGCATATTGCTCTCAGGAAGTCAGCGCTGCCGTGGAAGTGATGGCAGGAATGGGATGTGACCCAAAGAGGAGCGATGGCCGCCGGCACATCACCCCGGAGCCAGAAATCAATTGGAACACACACACACACACACACACACACACACACACACACACACACACACACACACACACACTCACTGTGTGTGGTTGTTGGTTCTCATGAGTGGTCATAAATACAGAGAGCAGTTGTATGAGCCTGTAGCTGCTATTAAATCCTACAATCTATACTATAAATATGGTTTTGTAGAAAAATAAGACCATTCTAGGGGAAAACTGGTATTTCGACCACAGTTTCTTTTTTATATTTTTTATATATAAAAGAATAATATATATATATCTTTTATATATATATATATATATATATATATATAAAGATATATATATAATATATATACAGTATAAAAGATATATATATATATATATATTAATTTATATATATTTATTAATTTATATATATATACACATTGATATAAATATATTTAAATATATATATAAAATACATATATATATATATATATATATATTTTATTAAAAATTTTGTATATATATTTAAATATATTTTTTATATATATATCAATCTCTCAATTCCCTGCCTGCTACTCTGAGCGATAACCCAACATGAGCATCAGCTGATGCTTCGGGGTTCACGGCCGTGTCAGCATCACTGTCTGCCTGTGAGGAACTCGCTCTTATTAAAATGTTCATGCATAACCGTGTATACAGAGCATGCAATATGAAAGATTGCTTCATTCCAGGAAATGTAGAAATGCAAACATGATGTTAAAGAAACTCTTCGGCTGCATCGCACTCCGGGTGCTCGTCGGCCGCCACCTTCCTGAAATGGGTGTTGCACAGCAGATGTTACGACTCCCGAGAGTTTGTATGCAAGGATAATTGATTGGACGGTTGGTGGTGATCCAGATCTGAGATTTATTTCTGCCAGCAGAGGAGATCTTTTCATAACTATCAAACAGACGGGGCCGGGGGCTTGATCCAGACCCAAAGGGGAGGGTCTCCGGCTCCAGGAATCAATTCAGCTTGAAAAGGAACTGATGGGATTCCTGTTGTTACTCCTGAGTGCACGGAAATATGAATCCTGCAGCTCGCTCCTGCTTTTCTACCTCATGTTTTATGTTACAGTCACGGGAACGTGAGGGTGGGGTGATGAGGGTGATGAGGGTGATGGGGGGTGGGGCAGCCTGCAGCGTTGTGTACATGAACAAGCTCGTCTCGCCTCGCACGTCTGCACAGGAGAGCCGGGTCGCACCACCAGAGTCACCCCGAGGTGACAGCTTGATTTGTTTCACACAATCCAAATGACCTGGTTTGTCTTAAATGCACACACACACACACACACACACACACACACACACAGCACCATTAACGTTGTCAATCACGCGTCGACTTAGCTGGAGCATGATTTATCGTGGATGCCTTCAAATGCACAACCGGCTCATCGGGTCTGAACCGTATTGTACCATATGCATCAATATTCAATATGGATTCAATATGGCGATCCACTCGGACAGAGTTCAGGAATGAATCTAATCGCTCCACTCCTCTGCGATGCGTCGGGTTCACTGCAGGCCCAGTGCAGACGAACCTCGCTGGCATGTCGGCTCCTGTCTCTTCTCTTTCTTTTCTCTTCTCTTCTCTTTCTTTCTCTCTCTTTCTCTTTTTCTCTCACAGCGACACCTCCTCTCCAGTTTCTCAGGGGCAAGCCGGCACAGGCAGACAGGCCCACATTACACCATCGCTAATAACAGTAGCTGGAATCGAGCCATGGGAAAAATAAATCTGTAACACTCCACAGTGGCGGCGTTCCAGCAGCCAAGCACGAGCATGAAGCAATCACTCCGCTTCCCGGAGCCGGGCCTCTCCGGTCTGCTCTGGTTTGCTCTTCTCTCCCGTGAGCTGGAGCACAAAAGGGATTTTCTTTTTGAAGCACAGAGTGACTGTGATCAGGCAGTTTGATGCAAAACTGAAACTGAAGATAAAAGATTCCTGCTCCCTGCTTTCGTCCTCACAGGAGCGCTCTGAAAGGTCCCAGAAAGCATGAAAACACATGTTGTTGTATGTAAGTCATCGGGTGGATAGTCGCGTTCACGCCGGATTACAATCTGAGCTCAAACCCGACTGTCAGACATCAACGCAGAGCGTACAGCTGTGGATGAGGAAATGTGCCGATCCCTCATTAAGACCCCGCTGGGTGATGTCACACCGCCGTTATTCAACGTCTACGGAGTGACATCACCGTCTGTGGTTCCAGGTTATATAAGGAATGTCTGATCCGTCTCATCACAGCGGAATGCTGTAGACAGTGTTTGTTTATTTTTTTTATTGAAGTAATTTGTAGCTGTTCTTTGTAGGTGACTGATGCAGATCAGGTTCTTGACCTGGAACTTCCCCGTCTGGGTGATGAGTCCTGCAGCCGGAGGCGGAGGCAGCACCTCTGCAGGTGGCTGATCCTGCAAAAAAAAAAAAGAAGAAAAAACGTTGCTTTGTGTTTCTGGAACTTTTAGCTTTGAAATTGTTTTTCCTCTCAGCAAATGACGATCTTCCGTATCATGTTCATGAGAAGTAGATGTCGTCACCGTGACATCACCTATTGGAATGTGGACGGCGGTTTCTGAATTTAGGCTGTAGCCATCTTGGTTTTAGAGAGAATGCAGCTTTAACACATGAAGCATAGACTTCTATACAACCAGAGGAGTCACCCCCTGGTGGTCAGGAGAGAGAATGCAGCTTTAACACATGAAGCATAGACTTCTATACAACCAGAGGAGTCGCCCCCTGGTGGTCATGAGAGAGAATGCAGCTTTAACACATGAAGCATAGACTTCTATACAACCAGAGGAGTCGCCCCCTGGTGGTCATGAGAGAGAATGCAGCTTTAACACATGAAGCATAGACTTCTATACAACCAGAGGAGTCGGCCCCTGGTGGTCAGTAGAGAGAATGCAGCTTTCACACATGAAGCATAGACTTCTATACAACCAGAGGAGTTGCCCCCTGGTGGTCAGTAGAGAGAATGCCGGTTTAAGGCACCTCAGCATTGGCTTCACTTTTCTGAACCTGCTGTGATCGCATCACAACATTTACAACAACGTACCTGAAACGCTGATAAAACACGTTCTCATCCATAAAAAAACTTAGTCGTGAGTGTTGGTGACAAACAAACCGTTGGAACTAACGGGCGAGACTTTTGGCCACGATGGTGAACTACTCCTAGGCTCATGCTCATCTTGAACTTGGACATGGATTTTGACTTCCTGCCACACAGCTTGGCAGGTGATGAAGTAACCGCCGGTGGGTGTTGGGCAACGCTGCCGGAGTGAGTCACCGGCCTGATCGTCTTCATGGTTGGCCTGGCGGTGGCAATGCCTTGTTTATTTGCCCTGGATACGCACGCCTGTCACCATCCAGCTCCACAGGTGCCCTGACGAGCACGCCATGCCACTGCACCGGGTTGGCTGACAGCGGTGCTCCTCTTGGGAAACAGTATTTACTTTTCTGCAGGTGAACTCCACCCAGGCTTAACGGGGGCTTTAGCGGTCCTCGCTCCAGCGGCGCATTGCTGCGCGTGGGCATGCTCACGCTGCTTATCGCTGGATTCCATCGTCTTAATGATGGCAATTCAGTTGGACTGTCTGCTGGATTCTCAGAGTTATGAGTTTGGATTCTCAGAACCCGATATCAAATTCTTACATCTCGAGTGTTGAGCACGAGAAGGGGCACGAACCAGCTAAATGTTTCCAAAAAAACCAGGATAGCAAAAGGAGGGTTTGAATGGTGCAGTGCATACGTGGAAGATCGTGAACGATCATCCATATCATGTATAGATGAAGTAGATGTCATCACCAATTGTAGACGCCGGTTTTGATGCCTTGAGTTCTGAATCCAGCCAATGGTCATCTTGGCTTTTCTGGAACCTAGAAGAGACAAGAGAGGGTGGAGCTAAATGCACAAAAATAAATGCATATTCAAGGGCCCAAAAAAGCTACAATTGACTTTCATGAACTGAACACACAAAGTTCCAAGACGACAACATCGTGGCAGCGACCTGTCCATCACCTTGTAGCCCCGCCCCTAAAGCATCCCCTGCTTTATGGTCTGTTTGACTCTAAATGAGCATAATTTACTAAATGAACATCATGCTGTATTGAAGAAGACTTGAAACTAGAGATTGAGACATAAACTCATGTTTACAATGTCTATATTGTATTCAAATAAAGTCAGGAAATTAGAGAGAGAGAGATGTAACAAAGGGTTAAACTGGAACCAGTCCACATTCCTGTTGAGGTGTTCTTGAGCGAGACGATGAGAGCGATGTATTCACACTGATGATTATTTTTCATGCATTTTTCATGCACGATCGCAGAGCAACGCTTGTCATCAGTGCAGCGCACGAGCCCGACGAGGCCGAACCAGTTCAAGCTAGTTCGGAAAACATCGTGCTTTGAGTGTGAATAAGAACGTTATGTGAAATATGTTCATCACGCAACCTGCATGGCGTTATTGAAGTGTGTGCGTTAAGTAAAACCTCCTGAGCCGGTCGCGTACGATGAGAGCCTCGGGAGTGAACCAAAACAGGTGCAGCACCGTTACACGACACAAGTCGTCACATGGAAAGTTATCATGAAAAGATCCGAGGAAAGAAATTTGAGAGCAAATTTCTAGTTTGTAAGTAAATTATTTGTTAGTTTTGTTTATGAAACAAAAATGTCTGCCTACAAATCAAAAATCTTTCTCTCAAAACAAAAACCTGCGAGTTGAGTTTGGATGTAGTGGGCGGGGCTTACGCTGCAAATATTTTTGATTTGAAGCCAAAAAAAAAAATCATAAGCAAAACAATAATTTTGTTAGCTTTAAATAATTTTACAATTTTACTTACAAACAAGAAATGTTCTCTCAAAAATGTTTTTTTGTTTGCGTAACAAAGACACAACTCTACCTTCATAATAACCTTTAACATGGAACTGATGAGCAGTTGTCACACCAGACATCGCTTTTTAAGCGGTTTCCGTTACACATCGTTAAAGATGATGACGAAGGTCGATGACGAAGGTTGATGACGAAGGTCGATGATGAAGGTCGATGACTCCACACAGCGACCTCCAGAGAGCGGAGGAGGTGCTCGTCTTAAAGACAGCAGAATGTGACACAAGCGAAACATTTGCATGATGTCGCTTAATAAGTCTTAGTGAAATCTGCATATCTCGAGTGTGTGTCTGTGTGTGCGTGTGTGTGTGTGTCTGCTCCTTGAAACCGTCACAGTGTTATTATTAAATGTGGGGACCTCATGTAATTTCTTTATTAACCCCGAACCCGTTTTGTGTTTCATGAATTGCATTAACGTTATGAAATGAAATGGGTCATGATGAGATGATCAGAGCGGCTCTCCGTCCATTAAGTCCAAATATATTGAATTTATCTTTTATTATTTAAAAAAAGAAAACCCCCCATTCCCAAGAAATGACACTGCACAAATAACATACATGGCATATAGCTCTCCCCTTGGTGTGTGTGTGTGCATGTGTGTGTGCTTGTGTGTGTTACCAGTGCGTGTGTGTGCATCTAATTCGTAATTGGTCCGTGCTGGCAGAGGCACCTGTAAGAGATCCATCTCCTCCACAGGCCGAGCGCCGCGGCCTCTCCCACACAGATGGACCTCCCAGCGGGCAGGCTGCCGTCCATGCAACCCCCCCCCCTCCCCTCTCTACTCCCCCCTCTCCTCCCTCCCCTTCCCAACGGATGGTGATCACAGTGGGAACGTTGTCTCACATCACTCCCAATAAAGGCCCGGCCGTCCCTCAGCGATGACATTTAGATGATGAGCCCCGTCGGGTGAACAGAGAGTTTTCTTCAGCGTTTGCTTCGGCGATGGAGGAATTAGACAATCGTGCCAATAATGTTTTATGTTTTAATTTGTTTTATCGTAGGAGGTTGTGTGTCTGCACGCACGCCAGATCCATATACAAGACACAGCCATTTAAACTATCTCAGTGGACTTTAACATCCTTCATCTGTCTCTGATAATAATAATAACAATAACTATGAAGCTCTTTTCTTCACACTCTCCTCTGACATTTTATAAAGTTGTGTAATTGCTCACATAGTAATCTTTTCTCTTAAGTCACTCCAAAGAGAAATAAACAAGCTCTGATGGAACAATAGTTTAGCTTTCTGCTCTCGGCTGTTTGCAATCATTCAATAAAACCTTTTTTTTTATTATAAACTATGACAACATGCACATAGGACTGAGAGGACATAGGGATGAGAGGACATAAGGATGAGAGGACATAGGGATGAGAGGACATAGGGATGAGAGGACATAGGGATGAGATGACATAGGGATGAGAGGACATAGGGATGAGAGGACATAGGGATTATATGACATAGGGATGAGAGGACATAAGGATGAGATGTCATAGGGATGAGATGACATAGGGATTAGATGACATAGGGATGAGAGGACATAAGGATGAGAGGACATAAGGATGAGAGGACATAGGGATGAGAGGACATATGGATGAGAGGACATATGGATGAGATGACATAGGGATGAGAGGACATAAGGATGAGATGACATAGGGATGAGAGGACAGGGATGAGAGGACATACGGATGAGATGACATAGGGATGAGAGGACATAAGGATGAGATGACATAGGGATGAGAGGACATAGGGATGAGATGACATAGGGATGAGATGACATAGGGATGAGATGACATAAGGATGAGAGGACATAAGGATGAGAGGACATAATGATGAGAGGACATAGGGATGAGGGAACATAGGGATGAGGGAACATAGAAATGTTCTCCCTCTGTCACAATATGATGCAGTTACAGTGAAGAAGCTGATACTACATCTACAGACACACACATTGTGGGTTCACGCCCACATTACCTCCACAGCACTGCCGGGTCTCTGCAGCATCGCTAGTGAGGAGACATGCAGGAGACAGTAAGGTAAACACCAGTGTGTTGCTCCCTCACAGAACCTAATGAAAGTATAATAAACAATAACGTTCTCGTGGTTTTCTGGAGATGCATTGGACATTGAGATGAAATGTAATAGTTGGGTGAAGGCTGAGGTGGAACCTTAATTGGTAATCGCACCAACTTACGTGGACTCATAAAACAACAATTTTACAGGTTTCAACAGAACCTGAATGCTCACTCTGCAAAAGCACATTTATCATCCTGCAGCGCTTCATCCTCACAGAGGGAACCAGCTGGTGGCCGTTGTTCATCAGGACACACCCACCGACACGAGGAGGAAATTATATAAATAACAATACATGTTGTGAGTGAATGAACGAGTCGTCTGCTGTTATGTAACGCTGTGTGTGTGTGTGTGTGTGTGTGTGTGTGTGTGTGTGTGCGTGTGTGTGTGTGTGTGTGTGTTTAGTCTTCAGGGTCCAGTGTGATGGAATAAGCGGAAAATTCAAAGTAAGATGAGACAAAAAAGAAGGGAACAAAAGACAGAAAGAAAGAAAGAGAGCACAAAGTTTGTAATGTCTCACAAGAGAGTGAGGCGGAGACAAAATGTGCCAAACCCAGAGAGAGAGGGAGGGAGGGAGGGAGAGAGAAAGGGGGAGTGTTATGTAACTTTGTCCTCAAGAAGCTTCTCCAAAACTTGGCTCGTTCGCTACTACGCTGACGGAGAACGTTCTCATGGAGCAGATTAAACGGCTAGCGGGAGCCCAGATGCATGATGGGTCTTTGCTCCTCCAGCGCCCACAAACTGTAGTAAAACACAGACCAGGAAAAGCTCGTCCTCCGCTTGCAAAACCCCCCGCCCCCTTGTTTTTAAACTCCTCTGCCACCGGTCTCCTGGCACGCCAGCGCCCGTGTTGTGAAACGGCCCCTGAACCTGTATATGTGATGTTTTCCTTGTAACTTTGATGTCTGAGCTCGTGTTCTGCTCAACTTAGTCAGATTTCTGAGAAGAACAAGTCTCTCGCTGTCTCCGGTTTCCTGGAAAACAGCCCACAGACGGGCGAGTCTGGTTTTGAGATGAACAATTCCTTTATAGAAACCTCCTTTCTAGGAACCCGCATAAGCGCCCGGCAATCACCGAATAAAAGGTTGATTTCATCCTCACTTTCAGCCAAATAGTTCTGGCTTCCTGTGATGTTTTCCTATTGATAATGTATTGGCTCATGATGCACTTCCACTGCATTAAATGATAGTCTGTACTTCTGTCCTGTGTCTTTTGTGCATGCACGAGATAACTCGATTAAGAGGAAGTCTGTAAACTGCAGCGCACTGCTTTTTACAAACTCAATCAGCCGGAGATGCACACAAGATCAGAACTCTGTTCCTGAGTCAGATGTTCCACCCCAAAGAAAAAAGGAAACTTAGCTGACAACAATTTAGAAAGAAGTAAAACATTTCGGTAGTCGCTATCCTTCAGTCTCATGAAGGGTTAGAACCGAACCACTCAGCAAATAAAATGCTGCCGTCGTCCGTTTCTGCAAACCACGGACGTGTTGCATCTCGTGCCTGCACCAAAGATACGTTTCCTATCAACTTTTATACCGATGGGTTCTCAATGACAACAAAAGCTGCCGTTTGCACGCTGATGTGGCCGTGAATGGGTGATGAGTGAAGCGTGCCCCAGACTGTGGCTCTGGAACTCAAAACATCGAGCTTAAAAAACAGACCTCGGTGGGAACTGAGACATAATCCTCATATAATACGAGCCTCAGAAGCAGCTCGTTAATCCACGCAACAGAGAAGCTCGGGCAACATGCCGTCGACCTCCGGTGACCTCCAGTGACCTCCGGTGACCTCCGGTGGCCTCGGAGGCCTCGGAGGCCGCTGACGTCGTCCTCCATCACACCAGAACCAGAGGAGGGCTACAACTCATCTGTCAAACACATGCGTGATATTAAAGTAGAAGCAACGATCTAAGTCCTGGGTCAAAATAAAGTAGATCTGTAAAAAGAATATAATTTAAATCATTAACGCTCCAGGGCTTTTTTGGCCACTTGGGGGCAGTGTTTCAAGCTGTAAACACAACACTGACATAATAACCTTATGGAGTTGTTGTTACTTCATATGTGTTGGCTAACATATGTACATATCTGGCAGGCCCTGAGCAACATTCACACTCATTCGGAGTGTGTGTGTGTGTGTGTGTGTGTGTGTGTGTGTGTGTGTGTCTACCTGATGAATAAAAGTCCAATATTCACTCTTTTAGCTCTGTTTTGGTCTCCACCAACTTCCTATAGGGACTTTATGATATGATTTCTGGCTGCATGCCATGTCTTTCTGAAATATCATCACTAATTAGCATATGAATTATTGAGCTGTGTACTTTGTGACCTTTTGACCGTCAAATTCTCAACTCAGATTCATCCTTGACGTTGACATTTTGTGCCAAATTTGAAAGAATTCGCTCGAGGCATTCCTAAAATATCAAATTCACGAGAGTGAGACAGGCGTGAGGTCACGGTGACCTTGAACTTTGACCTCCAAATTCTAATCGGTTCATACCTGAGTACAGGTGGATAGTTGAGATAGTGAGACATTGAGACAGTGAGACAATGAGACAGTGAGATAGTGATATAGTGAGATAGTGAGAGAGTGAGATAGTGAGAGAGTGAGAGAGTGAGATAGTGAGACAGTGAGATAGTGAGACAGTGAGACAGTGAGATAGTGATACAGTGAGATAGTGAGACAGTGAGATAGTGATACAGTGAGATAGTGAGATAGTGAGACAGTGAGATAGTGAGATAGCGAGACAGTGAGATAGTGAGACAGTGAGACAGTGAGACAGTGAGACAGTGAGATAGTGAGATAGTGAGACAGTGAGACAGTGAGATAGTGATACAGTGAGATAGTGAGATAGTGAGACAGTGAGATAGTGAGACAGTGAGATAGTGAGACAGTGAGATATTAAGATAGTGAGATAGTGAGATAGTGAGATAGTGAGATATTAAGATAGTGAGACAGTGAGATATTAAGATAGTGAGATAGTGAGATAGTGAGACAGTGAGATAGTGAGATAGTGAGACAGTGAGACAGTGAGATAGTGATACAGTGAGATAGTGAGATAGTGAGACAGTGAGATAGTGAGACAGTGAGATATTAAGATAGTGAGACAGTGAGATATTAAGATAGTGAGATAGTGAGATATTAAGATAGTGAGACAGTGAGATAGTGAGACAGTGAGACAGTGAGACAGTGAGATAGTGAGATAGTGAGACAGTGAGACAGTGATACAGTGAGATAGTGAGATAGTGAGACAGTGAGATAGTGAGATAGTGAGACAGTGAGATAGTGAGATAGTGAGACAGTGAGATAGTGAGATAGCGAGACAGTGAGACAGTGAGACAGTGAGACAGTGAGATAGTGAGACAGTGAGACAGTGAGACAGTGAGATAGTGAGACAGTGAGACAGTGAGACATTGAGATAGTGAGATAGTGAGACAGTGAGACAGTGAGACAGTGAGATAGTGAGATAGTGAGACAGTGAGACAGTGAGATAGTGATACAGTGAGACAGTGATACAGTGAGATAGTGAAACAGTGAGATAGTGAGATAGTGAGATAGTGAGCACACTGAGCGCACAAAGGAGTAATTTGGGGAAACAATGAGTCATTTGGGGGCTCAAACGGCTAATTGGAGTGCAGGAAGCTGTTTTATGCACCAACACGGAGGGCAAGCCGTTCCATCAAACACTCAATTGAACCTAAATCAGCTTTGAAGGCGACGTTAAGGTCGTAAACGTCGCCTCCAAGCTGCACACTCGTCGCCTGATCCCGTCGGCCAATCGTGTGCCTGCACTCAAGGATAATGGTAACCGTTTGTTAGCTTTTGATGTTAGCGCTCAAGAGTCTGTGGACATAACGGTGTTTCCATCAGCTCGTGTGTGTGTGTGTGTGTGTAGCCCCTCTCCTCGATGTAAATGTCAAGTGAATGAGGTAGATCTATGGCAGGTGTGAGAACAGCTTGAGGCTCGTGTCATTAACCCGCCACCGGTGTCACTCCGTCCTGTGCCGATCCGGCCTGGCAGCATCCACCCACCACATGCCCTGCACACACACACCCACACACTCACAGACACACACACACACTCATTTATTTAAAGTGTGTGTGTATCCGCTGCAAACCTGACGAGCGCTGAGACGGTTAAACTGATTATGAAGGAACCGGAGGCCGAGTTGGCTCCGCCCCCTCTTCAGCTGACATTTACCCACCGAGCCGCCGGCCTGCGATGATGTCGTGCATTCCAAGTCACCGAGAGTTTAATGTTTTGCTTTGTTCATTTTACTGTCCGAACAAGCACAGCTGTCACAATCCATATGGTTGGATACGTAAAGGTTGAATAAAGACAAAAGAAAGAAGCTCCTCCTCCAGATCTCAGGGGCCTGGGGGGGCATGGGGGGCCCTGGGGGGGACTGGGGGGGCGCGAGCAGCGAGGAGGTGTCGGGGCGTCATCTCCAGCGTTTGACACTTTGTGATTGAGCCGACCCAAGCGAGCGGCTCGGTGCTGGACGAGGCTCGGACAGAGTGACAGACTGCCCCGGCAAGCCTTTGGCACCGCCGTCACACTGCATTGTGGGTAAAGCTGCGTGACTCGACCACACGCAGGAGTCGGAAAAAATGGAACTCTCCGCCGCGGGCGGGCGGGCGCCTTTACTCAAGGTAAATGTTGCTGAATGCTAATTAACGCTTATTGATGCTGATTAATGCGCCTTAAAGGGCCTGCGTGAGAGGAAGAGGAGGTCTTCATCGCTTTTGGTGAACATCTGGATGTACAGTCGTGGAAAAAAAAGATTTATGGATCTAACTTTGAACTTTGTTGGGAGTTAACAACCACATGACTAAATAATTGCTTTTAAAAACACACAAAAATAAATCCAGAGCAGGATAAGAATTTAATTTCAGAATACATCTAAATATTGTTTATAGAGCAGCAACAAACCACTACGGTTCTTAGTCTCAGGTGATTACACAATTAAAACAGTTATGAATATTATATTTAATTGCCTAAATCGTCGGCCTGAACTTGCAGTGAGCGCATGAACCCGTGCACCGTGTGGGCGTGAGGAGGCTCCGCAGGCTGCCGCTGCAGAACCAAGGGCACCTCGGCAGTTAAATATGAGTGCGGTATTGTTTTTAATATCCCATTCACATATTTGTTTTCCCAGCATGCAGCGAGTGACGGCTCATCGGGTTTGTGTGTGTGTGTGTGTGTGTGTGTGTGTGTGTGTGTGTGTGTCTGTGTGTGTGTGTGTGTGTGTGTGTGTGTGTGTGTGTGTGTGTGTGTGTGTGTGTGTGTGTGTGTGTGTGTGTCGTCCTGCAGCAGCTGGAACACGGACTGGGAGGCACTGGGGAGCGCCCTGCTGCCACACTGGTTGCACAAACTGGCCACACACACACACACACACAGGGTGGCACAAACAAACACCAAATGGTTACCATTCTTGCGAGAGGCCGAGCATGTGCACGCGGACGTGCACGCAAAAGTGCTCCCACGTGCGGTTGGAATTGACAAACCAGCCCACATACTGAGAAACACACACACACACACACACACACACACACACACACACACACACACTAGAGCCCAATATAGAGTCCATTGCACGAGACGCAGCCGGCCTCTGTGAGTCACTCGGCTCCGGCAGGAACATCCCATCATGATTGCCTGGTTACCGCGGCTGCAGCGTGTTTTGAGTGACTCACAAACGCACAACATTACCCCGACATTAAAACCCACAGCTCGTGTAAACACGGCTCTATTGTTCCTCTCTCATTGTGCTTCATGGTCACGTGACCAGAAGAAGGAATGGAGAGTCCTCCTGTAATTTCTGCTGAGATGAGCAGTTATGGGTCCAGGGGAAAGACCGGATGACATCATCGAGTGCAATGCAACGATGGAGGCGGAGCTTATCTCTGAAACACAAGGCCTGTGTCTGGACTCACGTCGCGCAGGAGACAGTTCATGAAGTCATTAACCGACTTTTTCAACTTTTATTCATGATATTTTTTGTCCTCATGTTTTTTTTCTTCTGATGCACAAAAAATAACAAAAAATATAAAAAGTGAATCAAGCTGTGGTGCAAACAAGCTCTCAGAGGGAGCCGTCCGCCAGCGCTCTGTCTTCCAACTCGCCGACCGCGGGCGCAAATTGCTTCAGCTTTAAAAAAAAGAAAATTAAAAGAAATATGCACCTCCATCCTCATATGCATCTTCATATTCATTTTAGAAAGAAAGGATCTGGGTTGCAAAGTGTGAATGAATGGTTATATGCAAATAGCCGGTATGAGATTAGAATGTGATGGACACATCATTTGAATATGCATGACCATGACGGACGCTGAGAGGATTTATTTGTTGTTTTCTTTCCCTTTTCCTGCGCTGTCGGGCAGCTTTCCAGTCTTTGCACGTTGTTCGGGAATTCCACAGCATTCCGGTTTGGCCGAGCTTTTCATGAACCCGTGGATCTGGGCCCGAGGCTCTGGAGACGCCTCGTGGTGACTCGCTCTGAACCCGGACCGCCGCTACAAATATTAATATTCATCTTAACGCAGTGCAAACGTAGGGTCACCTTTTCCAGGATCATCATGTCAGCGTCAGACTATTCGTAACGTGGTTAGTTTTCCCACAAGCCCTCTTCCCTCGCCGCATGAGGGTTTGGCGGACAGGATGTGGAACGCCGCTGATCGGCTGGAGGATTCCCCTCGGAGTGTCCAACAATGAATTGATTCCTGTCCAACAAAGAATTGACTTTAAAATCCTGCTGCTGGTTTATAAAGCCCTGAATGGTTTAGGGCCTAAATACATTAGTGATCTGCTGCTGCCTTACGAACCATCCCGACCCCTCAGGTCATCTGGGACGGGTCTACTTTCTGTTCCAAGAGTCAGAACTAAACACGGAGAGGCAGCGTTCAGCTTTTCTGCTCCACACATCTGGAACAAGGTCCCTGAAAGCTGCAGGTCTGCTGAGACCCTCAGCCTCTTTAAATCCAGACTGAAGACCTTTCTGTTTGCTGTTGCCTTTAATTAAACCAGATTCTGCATCTTACAACTGCATTTTATATCTTAAACTGCACTGCAACTTTTATTCAATTCTGTATCTATCTATTTCTGCTTTTTGCTTTTTAACTGTTTTTTATTGTTTTAATGAATGTTTTTAATTGTTTTTAAATCTTTTATTTTGGATTGTGTTTTTATGCTTTTAATGGTTGTATGTGAAGCACTTTGAATCGCCTTGTGTTGAAATGTGCTATATAAATAAACTTGCCTTGCCTTGGAGGGGGAGGGGGAGGAGGGAGGACCGGATTCCCAGTCTGGGTTACAGTGGGAAGGAAAGGGTCACATTCCTGTTTGTCCGCATTATGGAGTGTGTGTGTGTGGGGGTGTGTGTGTGTGGGGGGGTGTGTGTGTGGGGGGGGGGGGGTGCAGGGTCCTCTGGGGTCATGCACCGCTATCATCGCATTCACAGCTGCTGGGCCCGAGTGGGAGGACAAGGAATCTCCCATGACGTTCCCTCCTCGAGCATGCTGGGAGCTGCACAGGACGATGAGGTGCATCCTGTTGAAGAGCGCTGCTGCATGAATGAGCTTTAACGAGAAGAGAAACAGGAACGCCGACGCTTAGCCAAACTTCCCTGAATAAACAATGGTTAAAATAAACCTCAGCAGTGTGAATGCTCTGCTTCTCTAAAACAACCAGCAGAGTAAAAGAAGAAGAAGAAGAAGAAGAAGAAGAAGAAGAAGAAGAAGAAGAAGAAGAAGAAGTGTTGGGACTGTTTGTTGTAACGTTAAGAGGAGACACTCTGCTTTTCACTTTAGTGGCTCTAACATGCAACAAACTCTTTGGTTCCAGATCCGGTCTGGAGCGGTTTGTTGCATCATCAGAGTCTGAGTCACGTTGGAAACATGGTGGAAACGCTGGTTTTCATGGCTGGACTTTGATTTATGGAGAAATAAAAGATATATAAAAAAAACTCCTTTGGTAAAAACCTGAAGCACATTTAATAAAGTCATCAACATCCATTAGTTACATTGTTTCACCTTTTATCTGGTTTTCTCCCCTTCTTATTATGCAGGTATTTATATATCTTTTTTTATATATATATATTTATTTAGATTTTACAACTTTACAAGACAGGACTCTAGAACTTTAAGGATACAATACAAAATAAATATGGAAAAATAAAAAACAAAAAAATGAATTTATATTTTTATTATTTTTATATATCTTTTCATTTCCATAGGATCGTCAGACGACTTCCTGTATCAAGTCTTTTGTCCCATTGCAGAAGCATTAGCGAGCAAGCAGGAACAATAACGGGAACGTGGAACTATCGGGAGCTGAGACCTGATCTCCATCTGCAGCCCGTGGACGTGTTTCTCCATCCGGCGTCCTTCCTGTGGCTCCGCCTCCCTCGGCTCTGATGTGTGTTTCCACGATACCTGCTTTTCCACTCAGGTCCTCTCCGTCCTGTCCGTCCTCTGTGTTCCCATCTCGCGGGGGGATCCGCCGGCTTCCTTCCTCTTGCCGAACAACAGGATGTGAACGTGCCAGACTCTGGGACCTGCAAATCATTTGAGTCCGTTTCCCCCCCGGTTGTGTTTGGGAAAGGAAGGACGGTTATTCTTAACGTGTGCCGTGACTTTGATTACCGCGCTGTAATAGTAACTTTCAGTTATTTGTTTCTATTTTTGGACACGTTTCCCGTGCACACACTCGGTGGACGCACACGAGCGTCAGTCATCTCTAACCTGCTCTCGTCCTTTTTTCTTTTCCTGCTGGGATTCTGATGAGTCGACTCATTAATTCGAGACGCGAGGCCGATGATGGAGACGAGGAACCGAAATTGAGGTCGTCTTCATCTCGGCACGACGTCACTCAGCTGGTTATCACGACCGCTCGCTGTTCGGAAGTGAAAGAACAATAGAGGGGTTTAGTTTGCTGTAACCCTCGACACTAACATTACAGATAGTAACAACAATTATGTACCTGATCAAGTAGACTTCTCATCAAAATGTATTAAAATACAACAACACAAGGCAGATTGAAGTCCTCATCTTTTATTTTACCCTGTAGAACTTCTCATGAAACTAAAAACAGGTATCATGGGGGGACCCTGAAAAAAGGCTCAAAATCAGGTGAAAGATTATGGAATCATCAATAAAACCTGATTAAAAACATAAATAATGGAGTTATGAACTTGTTCTCTGGTCCACATGTTCCTGGGACATGTGAGCCTTGTCCTGTGAAGGAAAAGTCTCCTTCAATGGGAAAACCATCCGGAATGTTTTCACCCTCTATCACTAACGTAACACGTGAAGGTTGAAACAAGCAGGGATTGGAGCAGAGAGACAAGCCCACCTTCGCTAGAGACACGCCCACTTTCAATGAAGACACGCCCACCTTCAATAAAGACACGCCCACCTTGAGCAGCATGAAGCTACACAAGGACCCACACAGCTCAGACAATAGCGTAACCACAATCGTTAATGTTCGAGGGTTATGAATGTGAGAATGCAGAAAACAGACTGCAGCCACGTTGAGTTTTTTTCAAACCGTCCCCCACCAAGAGTTTATTTTCGGTGTAACAGAGGAAAATAATAAAACCGCTTCATCATTCAATACTCTGGAAAGTGTTTACTTTCCCAAACCGAGAACTCCGACGACCCCTCAACGATAATTGTTGATAAGTTGCTGCTTTCATTTTTGCACCATCGATCACATTCTGAAGGCGTAAAGGCATCGACTGAGATCTCACATACATCTCACTTTCTTATTCCAGCGGGGATCAGCTCTCTCTCTCGCTCTCCCTCTCTCTCTCTCTCTCTCTCTCTCCCTCTCTCTCTCTCTGGTGATAAATCTCCTTGCAGCCACAGCGAAGCTGAAACAACTGACCTCAGCGCTCACTGATGATAACGGCCGCGCTCCCCGAAACTGAAATCAATACTTCATCTTTCACATTTTATTTTTATTTTTACACGTTTAGCTGATGCAACGGTGCAGAATGGATGGTTGGCCTTCGTCTTGTTCCAAGATGTTGGATCGTTCGGTTTCACTCACAATAGCGAACAATTAAAAAGCATTGCAAACAATTTCAAACACAGACGGTCAGAAAAGTCTTCTTTTAGACGGGTGGAAAAGAAAACATCCCAAATACAGATTTAGGGGTTTAATTTACTACTTTTAGTACTTTGCTTCTGTAGATTTCTCCCAAATTCTGCAAAAGTTACTATTAGATAGAGATAACGCTTCATGTGCATTTTAAAATGTAAAATATCAGCAAACATGTCATTAAACACAATATGTCTTCATGTAAGTAATCCACTGGGGAGGTTTGATCGTGGTATCCATTAGTTATTTATTATTGTTCCCATAAACATTTCTCAATATGAGTTTGTTCTCAGACTGAAGTCTCTGCTAGTACATGAACAGACCTTTCCAGAGTCATTGTCTCTACAAGCTGAAGGGTTTGTTCATATATCATTCACAGCCTGATTTATACTGCTTTTATTTTATTACTAGAAGTGGGATTATTTTTTTTTTTTACAGTCCTTTCTGATTTATGAGTGACACAAAAAAAGTAGAATCCAAAATCCCCTCTTTAAAAGTCTGATGTGAGTCTTATGTGTGAACAAAACGAAACAAGAATTTGAACCTGGCTTTCCTCAAAGTTGGGAATTCTGTTCCTGAAATGTATTTTCAAGAATGCTAGGAATCAATTAGTTGAAATGAGTTTCCCCCCCAAGCACAGAGCGTGACTAATGATTGACCAATGGGATGCGACCGAACTCAATCTGACTTAAAAACCCTGGATCGGCTCAGGGATCTAACTTGTGACCCCTCCGGCTCGCCACTGTTCTCTGTTACCGTTTGGTCACCCTGCCGCTCCGCCACTGATCCAACGGGAGCGCGGTATTCAGCGTGACCGGAGAAATCCAGCGGATCGCCTCAGTTCACGGTTTACGGGTCACGGCACCGAGAACTGTTCCACGGCTCGGTCTCACAGTCGGCTGGGACTGGACCCTCCTCGGAGAGGGTCCATCATGTCATGTCACAGGTTCGATGACAGGTCGAGGAGATGGGAATGCTGCAGCTTTACCGTAACCTCTCCAGTGTTGAACTAAAGCAACGAACAGCTGCATCACAACTCTGCAGCATTCATTGATTCCAAATAGATCATTGTGTAATGGAGGAAGGGTTCTCTAAGCATTGTGGGTCTCGCACATACAGTGTTGAATCATCACATGACTTGTCTTTTACTACCCCCCTCCCCCCTCCACCACCACCACCACCCCCTACCAGCGCCCAAGATCTTGATTGGATTAACACTTAAAGGTCAGTCCATTATATCAACTACATCATTACATGTACGGGTTTATGGGTTTTATGCTAAATTATTCAGCATCATCAGTAAGTGAATTAATCTGCATCACCCTGCTGGTTGAACTGCTGTTGCCCTCCCTGTGTTCATAATTTGTATGTTGATTTTTTTTTACACTATATTAATTATCATAAAATGTCTTAATAGCACCGCAAAGTCAAACAACATGCACAAGCTTCAGACGCCAACTCTTTGTCCAACGTTATCCCATCGATGTGAATATTAGACGCTCAGAGGAAATGCTGTGGGGGAAAGAAAGAAAACACATACAGAAGAATAGAGGTGGAGGTGAAGGGGTCAAACAAACACAAGACCTTCAACAAGGAGACCGGGGTTCGTGTCCCAAAGGGCCGTTGGGTTATTTTTAAGTTCGTACTAAGTCTATATATTATGTTTTTCTTCTTCTTGTGTTTTTGTTTCCTGTGAAGCTGGAAGTTTATTGAAAACACCGTATGCACGTAACTTTTCCCTCACCCTAACCCCAACCACCTAACCCCATAACCCTAACCCCATAACCCTAACCCCCTAACCCCAACCCCATAACCCTAACACCATAACCCTAACCCCCTAACCCCAACCCCCTAACCCCAACCACCTAACCCCATAACCCTAACCCCCTAACCCCATAAACCTAACCCCCTTAACCCTAACCCCAACCCCTAACCCCACAACTCCAGCCCCCTAACCCTAACCCCATAACCCCAACCCCCTAACCCCACAACTCCAGCCCCCTAACCCCATAACCCCAACCCCCTAACCCCATATCTCCAACCCCATAACCATAACCCCACAACCCCATAACCCCCTTACCCTAACCCCATGACCCCATAACCCCAACCCCCTAACCCTAGCACCATAACCCTAACCCCAACACCCTAACCCTAACACCAACCCCCTAACCCCAACCCCCTAACCCTAACACCCTAACCCCCTAACCCCAACCCTAACACCATAACCCTAACCCCCTAACCCCATAACCCTAACACCATAACCCTAACCCCATGACCCCATAACCCTAACCCCCTAACCCCATAAACCTAACCCCCTTAACCCTAACCCCACAACTCCAGCCCCCTAACCCTAACCCCAACCCCCTAACCCCACAACTCCAGCCCCCTAACCCTAACCCCATAACCCCAACCCCCTAACCCCATATCTCCAACCCCATAACCATAACCCCACAACCCCGTAACCCCCTTACCCTAACCCCATGACCCCATAACCCCAACCCCCTAACCCTAACACCATAACCCTAACCCCCTAACCCTAACCCCATGACCCCATGACCCTAACCCTAACCCCCTAACCCTAACACCAAGCCCCTAACCCCAACCCCCTAGCCCTAACACCAACCCCCTAACCCCAGCCCCCTAACCCTAACACCATAACCCTAACCCCCTAACCCTAACCCCAACCCCCTAACCCCAACCCTAACACCATAACCCTAACCCCCTAACCCCCTTAACCCCATATCTCCAACCCCATAACCATAACCCCACAACCCCCTAACTCTACCCCCATAACCCTAACCCCCTAACCTAACCCTATATGCTACATTGTATCATATTGTATGAGGATACTTAGCCCAGGCTTTTGTTTAAAAGTAGCTATCGGCTGCCCAGAAAGTCGTGAGCGGTTGCCAGATGACATCACAAAGTAATTAGCACATCAATACACATCTGCTTTTTCCCAAGCCCGCAGCCGGCAGAGTGTAAAGCACGGCATCAGAAGAAGTCACTCGGATCAGCATCAACCTGCAGCACTTTGTCTTCATCTCCGGGACGCCACACATTTTCCCCCCTGACGGTTTCTCGCATTCCGCTTTTTAAGAATTGATGTCACCGGCAACACATTTACCAACGCTGCGCGTTACGTCACCTAAAAGCTTTCCGTGCACGCCGAGGCCGCACATCCTGTACATGCACTCACGTTTATCTGTCTGCAGCTACAGCTCTCGTTTCCTCTCTCGCTCCGCTGGATCGCTGCTTTAGTGCGCCCCCGGGACGCTCGCAGCCGGCATGCTAACGTTCCAGCAAATGGTTAACATACTGCAGGCGGGTCAACTGAACCTGGCTGCCTCCCCCTCTGAGATGACGTGTTCCTCGGATGGGATGAGTCGTGACTCATCTAATGTACAGTTGATAGATGTGGGAAACACATTGGAGTTGACCTTTCTGGATAACTCCCAGCAGAATTCTGATACCTCTCTCGTCATCTCCCACCTTCCATCCCTATGAGCCAGATTCCTGGATGTGACTCTTTGTGTACAACGTATAGGTGATCTCATGGGAGTGTGTATCAACACTGTTAAAGGACATGTTGTGTTACGTCCACAGACTGCATCCCCTGCTTTATGGTCTGTTTGACTCTAAATGAGCATCATTTACTAAATGAACATCATGCTGTATTGAAGAAGACTTGAAACTAGAGATTGAGACATAAACTCATGTTTACAATGTTTACTGAGGGAATACATCAAGAGAGAAGTAGAGTCATTTATATAGACTTCTATACAACCAGAGGAGTCGCCCCCTGGTGGTCAGGAGAGAGAATGCAGCTTTAACACATGAAGCATATACTTCTATACAACCAGAGGAGTCGCCCCCTGGTGGTCAGGAGAGAGAATGCAGCTTTAACACATGAAGCATAGACTTCTATACAACCAGAGGAGTCGCCCCCTGATGGTCAGGAGAGAGAATGCAGCTTTAACACATGAAGCATATACTTCTATACAACCAGAGGAGTCGCCCCCTGGTGGTCAGGAGAGAGAATGCAGCTTTAACACATGAAGCATAGACTTCTATACAACCAGAGGAGTCGCCCCCTGGTGGTCAGGAGAGAGAATGCAGCGTATCCTGAGTAAAAGTCCCGTATTTGTTGAACCCAACCAGCCACTTCCTCAGTCTTCATGGACCCTTTTTCAGCCGAAGTCTTCAAACATATGAGCACTCATGTTGAAGTGGCGTTTTTGCCCCCAGCCATCCAAAGGAATTAGCGATCCCCTCTCAATCCCCTCTCAATGGCTGAGCGGGCGGCTCGTAGCTAACGCAGTGGAAACCAGCAGTCTGGCAGACCAATCACAGCTGTCGTGGTCTTCACGTCCACGTGTTGCGATTACTAATTGAATGTTGAAGGTTTTGGGCGGCTTGCGATCGTTTGGTCTACTTTCTGTACCATTTGGCAAAGCTTTTCTAAAAAACGGCCCATTATGGAGCTGAGCAGGGCACTGAGTTCAATAGGTTCACAGGGACTGACAAAACAACAGTTCACTAACAAGGACCACGCTAGATAGTTGGTTTCCAAAATGGTTTATTATCGAACCTGTTAGGTTCTCGAAGCGGAGAAAGAGTGAGGGATGAGGGATGAGGGGAGAGGGAAGAGGGGTAAGGGATGAGGGATGAGGGATGCGGGATGAGGGATGAGGGATGAGGGGTAGGGGGTGAGGGATGTGGGATGGGGGATTAGGGATGAGGGAAGAGGGGGAGGGATGGGGGGAGGGGGTGCGAGATGAAGGGAGAGGGTTTGTGGTGCGAAAGTCGAAAGCGGGCGATGGGAGACCGCCGTGGCGTCGGGGGTGTTAGAGACTGAGTGGGGGCCGTCTCTTCAGTGGCTCTGGATGTCAGAGTCCCCAAAAGACAGCATCATGAAGATAAGTGTCGGTGGGCGTTCCTGATGACGTTAAGGTCGGAGCGGATGTAGGAGAGGTATGCGGGGGAGGACCAGCGGCCAAGCAGTTTGATGAGGTGGTCCGGGACTCCCTGGCTAGCGGCGGTGGAGGCGGCGCCGATGCGAAAGGAATGGCCCGAGTATGATTCGGGGGGTATTCCGGATCTGAATAGGATCGTGCGGAGGTGGTGGTGAAACCAGGACCGTGTGGCCCCCTTACCCGTCTCTGTGATGAAGAGGGGGTCACTTCCGGAGGTTCGGCCGGCGGATCTAAAGTTTAAGTAGTCTAGAATAGGCTCGTACGGGCTAAGGAACGAGCCTAGCCGGAATAGGTAGATTAATTGGGGTGGACCGTGCTGGTTGTTCTTGCTGTGCTTAAGCTGATAGGTTATGGTATCGGGGGGATGGATTGAAATGTCGGACAGGGTTGCGTGTCGTGCAGGCTGGTGGTCAGAGCTCTGCGCGGTGAACTCCGAGCAGCGCAGGAAACCGAAGAAGGCCAGCAAGAACATGGACTCTAATGTTTTATCCGTGAATGGAGACAGGTAGCCTGACCGGAGCGTGTGGATGCAACGGGCCAGGAGGTCCGAAGTGAGGGGCAGGCGACTAGGCGCGGGGCGTGGTTCCGCCTTGCTGAGACCTTTAAGTAGCATTGCTACGTGTGAGTGGGATGTGGCTGGACACGGGGTCCCAGAGGACAGTTTCGTGAAGAAATTAATGCTGCTTATGTAGACTCTGATGGTGGAAGGCTTAATTCTGAGGAGGGAATGCGCGTAAGTGATAAAGTGCGTGAGGGTGAGAATGTCGAGCGACGGGAATGGCAGGCTATGGGAGGCGTGGAAGGCTTTGAAGCTCTTCCATCCAGTAAGGTATGATGAGAGTGTTCGAGGAGCGACGCTATTGAGGATGGCGTCTCTGGAGGCGGAGGCCAGCTGTTCCAGTCGAGGGTTTAGAGAAAAATCGTGGCTGAAAACGGTGGGACCGGGGTTGGCCGTGGGTCAACAGCACTGCTGGTGCTAATCGCCTGAATTTCTGAAACGAGAAGCGCGAGAGTGAGTCGGCGATGGCGTTTTTGTGGCCCGGAATATGAATGGCTCGGATAATGAACTGGTGCTGGGCCGACACTAGGGTAAGTCTCCGTATAAGTAGCATGATGTCTAGGCAGCGGGATCGTCCTTTATTGATGATGTCTACGACTGTGCTGTTGTCGGAGTATAAGGCTATGGTTTTTTTGGACCACTCGTGACCCCAAAGGATGGCTGCTATTATTATGGGGTATGTTTCGGAGATTGCGGAGGAGGGGGTGAGGGATGCGAATTCTGGCGGCCATGGGGCTGAGAACCATTTTTTCCCATAGAGGCCGCCGAAACCGATGGATGGAGCTGCGTCTGTAAACAGCTGTATGTCTTCTGGTGTGGTGATGTATTCATCGTAGAAGAAGGAGATGCCGTTCCAGGAGGAGAGGAACTGTTGCCATAGTTTAAGCTCTGATTTGCACGCTGCATCAAGTGAGACTTGTGCGTGGAGATTCATGACGGAGGTGGTGACTGAGAGGAGGTGTGACAGGAAGGATCTACCCTGGGGAATGATGCGAATGGCATAGTTTAGGTGACCTAGCAGCGAGAGGAGTTGGCGTTTGGTGCATTTAGGGGCCAGGAGGAAGTTTGAAATGATTAAGGATATGCGGTTGATTTTCTCGGTAGGGAGGGATGCTTGAAATCGGACGGAATCTAAAGTGATGCCGAGGAATTCTAATGATGTGCTGGGGCCTGCGGTTTTTTCTGCTGAAAGAGGTACTCAGAGTTCATGGAACGTGGAGGTCAAGGTGTGGAGGCCTAGTGCCGGAGGGGAGGAGGATGGTGTAATGGTGAGGAAGTCATCCAGGAGGTGGATGACGTACGGGAGTTTATGGACATTAGTCAGGATCCAGCAGAGTGCTTCTGCGAGGCAGTCGAATATTTTGGGGCTGCTTCTACACCCGAAGGTCAGGCGCACTGCGAAGTAGTATTTGCCCTTCCAAAAGACTCCGAAAAGATGCCAATAGTCAGGGTGGATGGGCATGATTTTAAAGGCGTTGGTAATGTCCGATTTGGACAGCCAGGCGGCGTGGCCTGCGAGGCGGATGAGGGATATGGCGTGGCTAATGGTTGCGTACTGCATGGAGAAGTCCGGGCTGGGGATTAGGCTGTTAATGCTTGGTGTGGAAGAACCGCGGGGGGCTGAGAGGTCTATGGTGAGCCTCTTTTTCCCGGAATATTTCCTGGTAGCTATGCCGATTGGGCTTATCCTGAATGTGGGGAAGGGCGGGCTGGTGAGCGGGCCGATCATAAATCTGTTTTTGACTTCCTGGGCTAGGAGAGTGTCGACTATGTCTGGCTCGGCGTCGGCGGATTGCAGGTTTTTGCACGTAAAGGGATGCTCAGGCTTAACCTGTAAGCCTGGGTGGAAGCCGTCTGTGAGGCCCTGTATGAGGTAGCTTGTGGCCTGGCTGTCGGGGTGGCCTTTGAAGCCGGAAGCTAATGCTTGAATGTTTATCGTTGTATTCAGATACTTACAAGTGTTGTGCTGTACGGGGTTGTGGGGGCAGGTTGGTCTGTTGTGGGCCCCGCCGCAAAAGGAGCAGGTGTGGAGGAAGCGGCAGCTGGTGGCGTTGCAGCCTAGGTCGTTAAAGTTGTTGCAGACCATCCTCCCTCCCTGGTAGAGGACGGGTCTGCCTCGCCTGTCTATGGCCTTGGGGGGAGGCCCTCGGATGGTTGGGCGAGGGGAAGCTGGTTTGGGAATGATGGGACGAGGGGGGGCTGCGGACGGTGGGCTGCGGTGGGTGCCGGGGTTGCGTCTCGGGGGAGGAGGGGGGAGGGGCAGGGATGCCGTGAGGGTGCATGTAGCGGCCGGGTGAGATGGTGCGCCGCAGAGCTCGCAGGAGAGGGAATGGCGAGCTGCAAAGACTCTGCAATATAGCTCTGGGTCGATTGTGCCCCAGTGAGTGCCCTGGTTGAACTGCTGCACTCGACCGGCGGCTTCAGAGGCGAACAGGACGTGGTAAGTATAGAACCCGTTCCCTCCGAAACGCAGGGCAAGATCAAGGATTAACGTTAGTCGTCTAGCTCGGGCCTGCGGTCGGGGAACGCGGCGCATATGACGTCTCGATATAGTGAGAATGCATATGCGAATTCAGTCGTGGTGAGCTCCTTGGTCCGGGTGGGAATGGGCTGTTTTAATTCAATCGGACCGAAAGCGGTGAGCAGTTCTCGTGGGATGTGGGGGTTACCGGTGGACGGGAAAATTAGCTGGGCTAGATCTATGTAGTTACCGGCTAGTATCTGTTGCCTGAGCGTGTGCGACAGGGGGGAAGGCCGAGCGGGTGCTGCCGGGCGTGGTGGAGGTCGTGCTGTGGCTAAAGTAGAGCTGGCGAGCGGAGGAAAATAGGATGGAAAAAAAACTGTGGGTGAGTGCTGGTGGACCTGTGGAAAAAAGGGGGCAGTTTGTGGTGGGATGTTAGTGTTAAAAACATTTGGGTCATGGGGGAAGGGTTGGGGAGGAGGGGGGTCGAGAACAGGAGGAAATGAAAGGTTTTGGGGGAAGGCCCCGCCGCGGGTCCCTGCTGGTGGAGCGAGGGTGGCCGAGACTGGGAGGGCAGGAAGGAAGGAAGAATGGGATGCGAAGGGGTAGGGGGGTGCGTATGCGTGGGGTAGAAGTGCCGGCTGTGTGAGGGCGGCTGCCGTGTTTTGAGCGGGATGTGATACGACCTGACCGTCGAGGGGTGGCTGGACCTCGCGGGCCGTGCTGTGCGTGATGACGTCACGGGAGGGGCGGCTGACTCGGCGCTGGGACTCCGGAAGTCGATTGGTGCCGCGTCGAGCGGCCGTGAAAAGTTGGCCTCGCTGGCGGCGAAGGATGACCGGGGAAAGTAGGATCTCCGGAGTTGTGGGACGAGACGGCTCTATGTCATACAGCTCGTTGTCCGACGGGGTGAGCGACAGTTCCGGTTCCATATCGGACGTTCGCTGGCTGCTGTATGCTTCCGAATGTGGAGACAGAGTCACAGAGGATGTGGACAGGTTAGTCTCATTTAAATATCCCGGTGCGCGGGGGACGAGCTGCGTCGGGGGCGTGGTCCCTGTTCCTGAACTAAGTTTAATAAAACACCATATGTCGAGATGGATGGAAAACAAAGGACATCGGCAAATACGAAATTGAGCTATTTTTTATGACAGCTGGGCAGTTTTTGTGTCTCTGATTATTGGGCTACTGGAAACAAATCCTTCATGGTGTGGCTCTATATTGTGTAAAGCCATATGTACATATATGTAAAGGAGTGGAAATTAAGCATCTTTTAGGGTGCCATAAAACAAATAAATGTGGTTAAACTCCTCCCTCATCTTTATTTGGTTATGCTTGATTATTTCTTTAGTCATGGGCATGTAAACATCCTCTTCCTGAACCCCCTCGCACTTCTTACTCACCATGGGGAGGTAGTCTGCTTACTGGTGTATGAGGTCATTGGATATAACCCCTCTCACTGTTGGGAACACTTAGTTCCCAAGAGGGCCGGTGTTGTAGAACATGTCTCATTCGCTTGCTCACAAGTTAAAGCAGCATTGCTGTCATATGTTTGCCCCCCAAACTCTGCACAAATCCATCCCCCCGACGGTCTTATGATTCTGATTCATCTGCAGCGCATCCAAACCCACGATCCCTTCGGCACGTGATGTAACGACGCTCCGTTAACTCTGCTTGTATTTCTTTGCAGCAGCAGAGTCCCTCTGTTTCAGACTGTTGCTCATTGTGCCGGCGCCACGTTTTTACATACTGTACTTTTCTTCGCTCTGAATATCTTTGCATGTTGATGAGATGCAGGCGACAGGCCGTTGGGGCTCCACACACTGAGTGTGTGAGCAGCATCGAGCCTCCCGGGCATCCAAATGGCACCGGACGGGATGCATTGGCGAGATCGGCCCAAAGCAACGACACAACAACATGCACGGCGAATAACTCGTTATTTCTCTCCAAACGGCATTTTTTTTTTTTTTTTTTGCCTAATTGCAACTGTGGATTTCTAATCAGGCACCAGGCGCTGTTTGCGAATTAAGAACTGGCCATTATCTGCTGTGCAAAGAATTTTGGGACGGCTAATTAAAACTGAGTGACCATTTTTTGGCATGTCTTCCAAAAGCAAAGCTATGTGTGTGTGTGTGTGTGTGTGTGTGTGTGTGTGTGTGTGTGTGTGTGTGTGTGTGTGTTGAGAAACAGCAACGGTTTCCTTTTCCTCTGCTTTATCTCTGATATTTTCTGCGGTTGCACTTTCACAAAAGGACTCAGCCGTGGTATAAATATTACAATTGGGGTTTGGGATGTTGTGCAAAGTTGTGTGCGTCTTTAAATCTATATAGACTGTGCAAGAAACATAAATAAATGAGAGCATTTAGATGGTGGAAAAACACATTTTAGTCATATATGATAAGTTGCATCGTGCCGTGTCCCCTGTGCATGTTGTGGTGTTCTCATAGGTTGTAAAATGAACGTTTCTCCACCAATATTACTTGTAAATAGACGAGCACTAATTAATCAAACAAACACATTCTCCAGTAGACAAAGCCGTGCGGACGCACACACACAACCACCAGCTTGATTCCTGCTCGTTACTCAGTTGCTATGGATGCATCCTGTCAGAGGCGGACCGGCCCCCCGCGCATCGCCAACGACATCAGTCGCCGCCTCATGGCAACTGCACTGATTCTGTAAGTCACATGACTCATCTTTGCATCAGGATGACTTCCACCAGCATGAAGAGGGCTCGAAACAAAAGAGTTTCACAAAGGTCGTTGTTTTGTTTCCCCAGTGATGACGAATTAAAAGTGTCACTTGAGAAATATTTGCTGGCGAGCGTTCTCGCATTCCCGAGGTGACGATGGTGAAACTGTTTCGAAACTCCACAGTGGGAATAATGAATGGAAGTCAAGAGCGAATGTCCTCATCCTGAATGTGTTGCATATGAATCACTTGAACTTTTATCTGGTTATGGTTTGATACGGATGACCTGCACCAGTAAACGAGACCATCACTTCTAAACAGTTATTCTTAATGCTCGTCTTTGGGGATCGGACGCCTCCTGGTCCCCGTTGGGGGGCGTCGCCAACACCACGCCGCTGGAGACCCGGGCCGTATTGCTGGGCCCGTTGGAGGGGTGGGAGGCAACGGGAGAACCAGAACCAGGTCTAAGCGAGGCCGACTGTCAGACCCCCGCTGCAGTAAAATGAGAGGTTTTTAAAAGGGGATCTGGTTCTTGTAAACAGTACCGCTTTTGTCCACAGGGGCCGCCAAAATCCACACAAGATAAAAGTTCCTCATGGTAGCTTTAAGAGTTGAATTAGCACAAAGACCTGTTGCATTTCTCCAACGGCATGTTGCATATATATAAAAAAAGTATTTGTTTGTGCAATACATGTCATGTAAACACTCTATTGTCATTGGATAAGCTCTCCACGATGACTCATCGCCGCTTTAGGGAGGCGTGGCTCCTCCCTGCATTGGCCAACCATCCATGTCACCACAGAGGCCGGTCCGTGTGCCCCCCGACCCTGAACCCCTTAAACCCATGACAGAATGTGATGCTGCTGAGCGCTGCAAATGTGCCCACAGCTGAGAGCTCAACAAAAGAGACTCCGCTGTGGGAGGCGCCCGGCCGGGGCCGATGGGTCAAACAATGGCGCTCTGTTCCAAATATGTTGTTTGTCACATCGCCTGGCTTTCAATGCCGCTGTTGTTCTGCTTGATTTCAACTTTATCCCACATCTTGTGCAACTGGATACTCACATGTACTGTATGTTTGGCGTTAGTAATAATAGCTCGGCATTAGTCACTGTTTTGACTGAGGGAGTGAGATTAAACCTCTCCGTTGAGAAAGAAAAAAAGAGTGGCACACAGAATTAAAGTAATTAAAGTCTGGTTAGTCATATTGGCTGAAGGCGATTTAACAAAATAAAAGCCCAACACCTCCACAGACGGGATCACCTGTATTCTGTGAAGCCCTGGAACAATGAACTGCTGAGGTTTGATGAAATTACATTTTTACGAGTGAAGCTTTTATGCTTCCAACGCGATTAAGCCCCGAGCAGAGCACATCCAGGGCATCAATCTCTTCATATATCAACATGTAGGCCTATTACCTATGATTAATATGCAGTATTTGATAAGGGGGGGAGGGGGAGGGGGGTGATGGCACTGATCAGAGTCGAGCAGAGAGGGAAAAAAGGTAAATGCATGTCTGCTAGTGTGTATTTATAACGCCTCCTTCTGGAGCTACATGTTGGAATATTATATTAGAAACTCTCACCGTGCACCATGGGTGGCACCGTGTGTTACTTCTTTTTTTCTCTTCTCTTTCTCTACCTCTTCATCTCGCCTTCTGCATCCACAGGAAACGAGTAAACCGGCGATGTGGTTTCGCGATCGTAATCGAGAATAGGAAATACGCTTTCGGTGCAAAGACAAGTATGAGCTCTCCTCTGTAGAGCGAATGAGCCACAGGTGACTGAGAACACACACACACACACACACACACACACACACACACACACACACACACAGAGACATGCACACACACACACACACACGTGCACACCATCTCCTGCAGAAGCAAACCTGTCCCCCATGATACAAGCTGCGAGCTGCAGCCACTACAATAACCCTGCACAGCTTCTTTTTTTTATGAATAATGGCGACTCTATTATAACGTAATGGGTATTAAACCGGATGTGGCTCTCTGGGCGGCCGTGCACGGGGCTCCTCTCTGATTTCTTTCATAGACTGCAGGAAATTGATCAGATCAGGTTTTTAACGACCCCTCCGAACATTCTGGGGGGTTCGCGCTCTTCAGGTCGGGCGCGACACCGAGCCGGCGCGTGCCTTTGCACACGTTCCTCTTTTGGCGTGCGAGCTTGTCGTCGCAGAGAGAAGCGTCCTCCATGTTCCGTGAGGTGAAATAACAGAAAACAGAGAAGTGGTTTTAGTCTATTTTAGGGACCGGAGCGCTTCGTGGTGGCGGCGCGGCGGCCGGGCAGCGCTGCTCCGGCTCCGGAGCGCGCGCGCGCTCTCTCTCTCTCTCTCTCTCTCTCTCTCTCTCTCTCTCTCTCTCTCTCTCTCTCTCTCTCTCTCTCTCTCTCTCTCTCTCTCTCTCTCTCTCTCTCTCTCGAATCATTCGACTTCCTCGTTTTCGGTGCGCGAGGACTCCGGTTTATATACCGCTCTATAAATAGCGCCTCCGCGGCCCAATGGGAGCCGCGGAGGCTTCGGCCGGAGCACCAACCACAGCACACAGGATGAGTCCGCTCCGGCTCGCCATTGGCCAAGGGCGGGTCCACGGTGGGCGGGCGGCGCGCTCCCGCGAGCCCATTGGCGGACGCGCCGGAACGTAATACAATCATATGGAGGGAGGGAGGGGGGGGTTGTCTGTCATTTTGAATCGTGTGTGTGTGTGTGTGTGTGTGTGTGTGTGTGTGTGTGTGTGTGTGTGTGTGTGTGTGTGTGTGTGTGTGTGTGTGTGTGTGTGTGTGTGTGTGTGTGTGTGTGTGTGTGTGTGGGAGGGGGGGGTAAGTTTTACAGTGCAGTGACAGACTTCTGTCGGAGAGTTCAGTGTTGCGCGGCTCGGTGCGTCACACGCTCCCAGCCTCCAGAGGAAGCGCACGCTCCGGACCT
Organism: Cottus gobio; assembly: GCA_023566465.1. Lineage (NCBI taxonomy): Eukaryota > Metazoa > Chordata > Actinopteri > Perciformes > Cottidae > Cottus > Cottus gobio. The sequence goes on along the minus strand of CM042230.1, from coordinate 2,369,950 downwards.
TCATGCAGCAGCAGCCGAGCCTCCAGCTTCTCTCCGGTTCCTCCTCTCCTCTCCGCAGGCTGCGTCTCAGGGGCTGCGATGGATGTCATCCCCATGTGCAGCATCTTCCAGGAGCTCCAGATCGTGCACGACACCGGATACTTTTCCGCTTTACCGTCCCTGGAAGAGTACTGGCAGCAGGTAACGAGTCCATTCCTCCATCGAGGCGCGCAGAGAAGAGAGGGAGAGAGAGAGGGAGGGAGAGAAAGAGGGAGAGAGAGAGAGAGACTGACAGATCGTCCCGCGCGGCTGTTCCAGTGAGATCGACTCCGCGGCTGTTTAGTGCAACAGTTCATTCCCGTTAAAAGACTTTTTCTTTTCTATTAAGAGGAAGTAACGCAAGTTCCCTTAATGACTCATCTCGTAACATCCCAATGAAACAAGCTGGACTTTATGTATTTTAAATATGATTATGTCTTTCATGTGAACAGCTTTAAAGTCACTTGTTTTCTTTCTAGCTTTATTCCTGATGCTTTTATTTGTATTTTATTCCGGTGACAGTTTGCTGTTGAACGTATTGCTGCACATATTGTCGGCTCACTCTTTCAGGTCGTAGAGAGGGTTAGAAATAAATACATAAATAAATAAAACACGCCGTGTTGCAGACTCAACAACTGTGAGGCGAGCCGTGCGCCTTTGCGCGTATCTCTCTCTCTCTCACACACACACACACACACACACACACACACACGCACACACACACACACACACACACACACACACACACACACTGACAGCCTGACAGAGAGACAGACTGATTTATTCCCACTTGGCTCCACGAAGCGGCCTCAGGATGACGCGCAGTGGACTTTTACACTGAGAGTTGCTTCTTTTTTTAATGTGTTTTTGCATGAAATGAACTGAACTGGCAGAACAGATCCAGTCTCTCTCTCCCCGGTCTATCAGATCCCTCTTCGGGCTCGGGGCCAGCCCCCCCCCCCCCCCAGGCATTTAAAACTCGCCTGGGATTCACGCTGCTGACGCGCCTCGCATGACTTCTCTCTCGTTACCAGCTGACCACCACAACATTCCTGCTGTGTGTCTGTGGCCTCGCAGCCTCTTTTTTAACTGATTATCATATCATGATTATCATATCGCCACGTGAATAACGGCGTCGGTGCTCGTCCTTCTGTTATCTGAATGACGTGTTGAGCGGCATCAAGGTTACTCTTTATTTACTCAACTTCTTAATCATGCCGCTCGTGTGTCACGTGACCTCCGGTGGCCCCTCACGCTCTGAGGAAGTGCTCCCTTAAAAACAAAAACATCCACAGCGACTCTTGCAGTATTCATGTCAGGCTTTTCTTTATTTTTCTGGTGGACCCCGTGAACCAGACCCCCCCCCCACCCCCACCCCTCCTCCCGGTCCCCGGTGTGCGGTGTTATTTCTAGCAAGGCCTCCGAATGCATTATTAAATCCACATTACGGTGAATAATTGATAGATTTAAAAGATCTACAAGCACTTCCCTAACCCTGTGGGGGGAAGGGGGGGGGGGGGGGGGGGGCTCTGTAGCGTATGTAAATTTCATGACCAAACCGCACACACACACACACATTCGTTCCTGCGTGCTCTCAGAAGGAAACGCGGCGCTCGTAGTGCTCCCTGGTTTGGCCTCTTTGGGCACCCGTAGAGCCTCCTCTCTCTCTCTGCTCAGGACATTGTGTTTCCCTGCCGGCAGGAAGGAAGCCGGCCGGCGGCGGCGTGACCGTCAGCGGCCGAGAATAAACACAGAGAAGCTTGTGTTTCCCGTAGAAATCACATTTTCTTTGGGGGGGGGTAATGTAGGGACTTTCCTGTTTGAAGAGGAGCGTTGTGTTTCAGGCCTCGGGCCCTCGTGAGCTCACTGCTATCTGGTCTCCCCCCCCCCCCCTCCCCCCTGCAGACATGCCTGGAGCTGGAGCGCTACCTCCAGAGCGAGCCCTACGTCTCGGCCACGGAGCTGAAGTTTGAGAGCCAGGAGGACCTGTGGTGCAAGCTGATGCTGGCCTGCGGGGACAAGGCCAAGGAGGCGGACCCCAAGATCCCCCGCATCAAGGAGGAGGAGGACACCCGGGACGGCCCCCACGTGGACACCGGCGGCTTCCACTCCGACGCCAGCAGCGAGGCCTCGGACAGCTCCGAGGAGCTCTCCCCGGCCCTCGACTTCCCCGCCGGCTCGCTGGCGGACATTCTGGGAGACGGCGGCGACGACCTGGGCTCGGCCGCCGCCGGCACGCCGCCGTCCTCGCCCGAGCTGGGCAAGGAGGGCTCGCCGTGGAGCGGCGTCCCGGCCGCGCTGCACTCGCCCGGGAAAATTAGGACTGGGGGCACGGAGAGGTCGGGGCTGACCAGCGGGGAGGCGTCGCCGGACGGCAGGAGGCGTGTCCACCGGTGTCAGTTCAACGGCTGCAGGAAGGTGTACACCAAGAGCTCGCACCTGAAAGCACACCAGCGCACGCACACAGGTAAACACACTCAGTGGGCGGAGCTCTTCCCGAGTGTGGAAACTTCTGGAGAGGGAGGCGAACTTGACTCATTGCCTCCAAGCGGGTGAAAAAAAAAAAAAAACACTCCCGCATACTTTGAATAGTTTTCCGGGAGGAATGCCCTCAACTGTGACCTAATTCACACAGAGGAACGTGACTTCATGCAAGGGGGAGGGCGGGGAGGAGGAGGGGGAGGGGCGGTCCTCTGGGGCCCGGCAGCACCCGGAGGATGTGGATCCTGAAAACAAATCCTCAGGTCTCAGGTTTCACCATGGGAAACTCAGCCGTTTGCCATCGCAGGGAAAAATTATGGGAATCTGACATTTGCAGTGTTTGAGGGGGCGTGGGGGGGAGCGGGGGGAGGGCAGTTTTCCCCCGCCGGCCCCGTTTACAGCTGTTAGACGGCCCATTAGCAGGGGCCGTCTCATTCCCAGCATCCCCGGCGGCGGCTCCACTAATGGCCTCGAGGAGCTCTGAGAACGGGCTCCGTGTTTTCCCTGCCGCTCGGCCCCCGTTACGTAAGCTGCAGCAGCTCCTCAGAGCTCTCAAACCCACGGGGTTGTTTTTCTCCTCCACTTACAGTAGTCGGCTCAGCGCCTTCTCCCGACTAGCTCACTGCTTCCCCTGAAGCCGGCTTTGGGAAACCGATCCTAGAAGTTGGAATAAGTACATTTAAAAAAACGGCCGATATTCTGATGGGAAAGTTATGATACGCAGAAGTTATGATACGCAGAAGTTATGATACGCAGAAGTTATGATACGCAGAAGTTATGATACGCAGAAGTTTTGGGCTGCACCAAGAAGGTTATTGGACAGAAATAAACAGTCGTGTCCACGAATCCATTGAACTGTCCACAAACGGGTTTCGAGCCGGTGTGGGGGGTCTGAGCATGTGCAGAAATCTCTCTCTCTCTTGACAAGCGACCCTCACACTTGTCCTCCCTCTCTTGCCGTCCGCAGGTGAGAAGCCCTACAGGTGTTCGTGGGAGGGCTGCGTGTGGCGCTTCGCCCGCAGCGACGAGCTCACCAGACACTTCAGGAAGCACACCGGAGCCAAGCCATTCAAATGCAGCCACTGCGACAGGTGAGCGGCCCTCTGGGGGGGGGGCTTGAGTCGAGAGTGTCCGGGGTCTTTCATCTGGTTAGATTGCCTCCTTCCAAACATCTCCTCTTCACCTTCGGCGCTCGTTCCATAACAAAAGAGCGCCACTTATGCAAATGAGGCCATTGAGGGTCGAGGTCGGGGGGTCGGATGAGAGGAGGCTTCGGCACAAAGGGGGCGGGGTTGGGCACCGCTGATGGGTGGAGGTGACAGGTGAAGCACCTGGGGGGGGCGAGGATGACCGGAGGAGCTCGGCCCCTGACCCCACCGGGTCAACGGCCCCGTGGCCTCCCAGTCGCATTAGACCAGGGGTGGGCAAACTTTTTGGCTCAGGGGCCACATTGACTTTTAAAATTAGACAGACGGGCCGGGCCAGTATCAGATGGATAGAGAGTGTTTGTGTGAACCAATATAAATTATAAGTAAAAGCCAATAACTAAAAAGTAAAGAGAACTTACATTACTTACTAACGAATATAACTTAAATGACTCAGCTTTTTTGTTTAACTTGCTGGCTAAGTCTTCGTCAATTAGTTATACACGCCGAGTCACTGTCCTGCGTGATAAACTACATTTTTCGAATTTGTTTTTGCTCTCTGGACACAAGAGACCTGTAGCAGAGGGGCTCCATGCAGGAAGCTGGCAGGAGGCTGGCAGCAGAACCCTATATGTCACATGAGTCCCGTGGGTCTGATGTGCGTTCGCCCGCGGGCCGCAGTTGGCCCGCGGGCCGTAGTTTGGACACCCCTGCATTAGACTAACGACAGGTGTTCAGCCTCCTGGTGGCCTCACAGCGCCCCCTAGGGGCTTCTGCCAAACCGCAATTTATACATGATTTATTCTATTTGTTTACTTCCAAAGAGAAATATCGTTTTCTTTTCTTTTTATCTAAACTTTGCTCAATAATTCACATAAATGCTTACAAAAAAATGCACGGTTTTGGATGAGCAGCTCCAGTAAAAAGCTGCAAAGCACGTCGAGAGGAAATATGACCCTGAACGCATTGAATTTGGATTCATAATGGCGGGTGAAGATAAGCGGCATATTTACTTTGGTCGTGACAGCTTACGGAGGCAGAACATATTCACAGCTCTTTTATTTTGAAGGACGGTCCTCAGAAGTCTAAAGTATCAAAAGGTTCATAACCGCTGATCTCAGTAGTCCTTGTCTGGCGGAAAGAAAAAAAAAGAACGAAGATGGAAAGCCAGAAAAACATAATTTCACGTTGCAGAAGTCTTGAAGAGTTTATTTGAAGTTATTACATTACATTACATTTATGAACATCTGGATGTGAGTTCTGACGTCGCTCTGTCTCCTCCCCTTTCTTCTTCAGGTGTTTCTCCCGCTCCGACCACCTGGCGCTGCACATGAAGAGGCACATCTAGGATGGCCTCGGCGTGGAGATCTCTCGAGGGAGGATTCTGGTTGATTTGTCCTGACCCGTGCGGGGGGAGGGGGGGGATCAGCGAGGCCCGCCGTGCCCCCGGCGGCGTTGACAGGGGGGGGGCGTCGCCCAGTTCCAGTCGGTGGGAGAAAAAAAAAGACGAAGCAGAAAAAAACGCCGGCTATTATTTGCACCGTACTTAGTGCCTCCAACGCCAACGGAGACGGCTCTTGAAAAGGCTTTTACGGAGGATCGGGGGGAAGGGTGGGCGGGGGAGGGAGGTGGGGGAGGGGCCAGGGGAAAAAAAATTATTAAAAAAAAAAAAAAAACAATATCGGGAAGAGACTCCTCCTGTATGGTGTTTTCGACGCTTTTTTTCCTGGAGGATTATGGGACTCCTGCGGGTGGCGCTCCTCCGATGACGGTGTGTTTGGGGACTGTGTGCCTGAGACCGGAGGCCTGAGACCGGAGGCCTGAGACCGGAGGCCTGAGACCGGAGCTTCATTGTGGAGCGGCGAGTGAATGACATTGGGGTTAGGGGGGCGGGGCTTCGGGGAGACACCTGTGGTCTCACTGAGAATGAATGCAAGCAGCAGCAGCAGCAAGAGACACAAACAGGTTTCTGTCTGTGCTGTTTTGAGTCTTTTTGGAGGAGGGGCTTGTTTTTTTTGACGGGGCTGATTTTGCGAGAGAGCGTCGCCCCCTTCCTGCCCGGAGGTGGAACTACAGCTCCCCCGTTTTTTTTGTTTTTTGTGAAAAACACGGGAGGTGGTTTTGTTTTAGTGCAGCTATTAAATGTGCAATGTATTACGTAGCCTGTCTCGAAAAAACATACACGCTATAAAGCTCATTTTGTTGTCCATTGTGTAAGCTCTGTATCTTTAAAAGACAAAACTACAACAAACAAAAAAACACAAAAACTACAAAAAAAAACCACACAACAACGGTTGTACACAAACAGTTATTGCCATTATAACAGAAGTTGCATGGGATCCGGGGATGTGTTGCTCACCTGTCTGCTTTTGGGACAACAGCATCCATTTGAGAGCAGCTACCTTCATAATACTCAATATCATAGTATATTTACACATAAGGCAGTCATCGTTTTGTTCGGTTGGTTATTTTCTTGATAAGTTGGGGATACCACTATTGCTTGGCAACTTTCTTGAACGTGGGATATTTTTTATTATTTGTTGTTCTTCACTTTCGCTCTTCTCTTTTGTTCTATCTGTAAATGCACTGTTGACCTTACTGATGCCTTATGTAAGTGGCCTTGTCCTGTTAGATAGATCACACACACACACACACAGACACACACATCTGGGGCGTTATTGAATTGCTTTATAAAGGCTCTAACCCATGCCGTCGCACCTTTTTGATGCCTCCAAACTCCTGAATAATAACACAGGAAGCGAGTAAATATCAGCTTCGATAACGACTGCCGTTTTTACATTTCCGCGCATTCTCCGTTGAATACATCGTCATCAGTTTAAAGACTAAATCATATCCTCTTCCCTGGAAAATGACCCGTGAGACAGAACCTTGGAGCACTTGAAAGAGCAACTCAGTTTAGTAGCTTTACTACTGTGTAGTACGCGTGGACATTCAGATGGCTGTTAACGGTACCGAGTCTTGGAAATATGTTCTCATCAAAACCAAATTAGGATTTTACCGCCAAGAAAAACATTTCCGCCGGGGGCCATTTTTTTTATATGTCGGGTGTGTCCGAAAAAAACAACGTCTTCAAAGAGAAGTATAGAAATAATGACGACACCCGATCACGAGTCGTGTTTCGGTGTTGTGTGTTTTGGCAGAGCGTCGCCCTCGGGCGCCCCGCGGATCTGACTAGACGTTCCCAAAAGAACCGGTCGGACCGGTTCAGCCCGGAGGTTTCTGTCTGCGGCCGGGAGCAGACGTCACATCACCGGAGGTTCTGACCGTACACGACCTCAACGCTGACGGAAACCTCTCCGGGGTTCGAACTCCCGTCCCGGCTTCTAGAAACGTCTTTTATTGGATGTTTTGACTCGTGAAAGCGTCGACAAAGATCTTCTCCGCGTCGACAAAGGACAAAGATCTTCTCCGCATCGACAAAGATCTTCTCCGCGTCGACAAAGATCTTCTCCGCGTCGACAAAGATCTCCGCGTCGACAAAGATCTTCTCCGCGTCTTCTCCGATCTTCTCCGATCTTCTCCGATCTTCTCCGCGTTGACAAAGATCTTCTCCGCTTTAAGGGTTCCATAAAAAACGCGTCGTCTCTCACTCGTTCGTCAATCTCGCGGCTGTACAGCTGAACCTGCTCCACGTTAAAGTCATACACTGAGAAATGTCATAAAAATAAAAAAAATGCAAAGATATGTACATTGTAAACTAAGAGAATTTTGTAAGGAAGCCTCTATTTTGAAAGGATGTGGGACCAAAAACAAAGTGCAGCGTGTTGTTTCTAAAGATGAACCCGACTCATTGTAACATAGACACACTCCCTCATTGGCTTCTGTGACATCTTTGTTTTCTGATTGGAGCAAATGTACGTTGTTTTTTTTTTAAAATGGCATCAATTGCGTATACACCTGTGGCCTATCATCATCTTTCGAGAAAAAGAAAAAAAAAAAACTTTTCAGACGTGAATTGTTCTGGACACTTGAATTGTCATAATTATTTTTTTGCATTCTGTTGCTCGCTAAGTATTATGTTTTTGTTTTATTTTGCCATGTGATTTTTCTTTTTCTCTCAACTTTTCAAAGCCCTGCGAAGACGCCCTTCTTTTTAGCTTAGAGAATCTTTATTGGATGAAACATGGAGATAAAAAAAAAATAAAAAAATATGAGGCTCTATTTTTGTTTGTTTTATGGCATAACAAGATTTTTTCATTTGAAATTGTTTTGTAAAATAGTTTCTGTATGAATGTATTTTTTATTGGAAAATCGATAAAAAGAATTTATTGGATCTACATGTGTTTTCTTGTTCTCCTCCCCTGCATCACTCCCAGGACACGGTCGGCCAGGAAGTCTGGGACGTTCAGTAGATTCCCGAAGGAGGAATTATCTCCGTTACCCCCTTTTTCCCACAGAGGTCAAAGGTCAGGGTCAACTTCAGATCTGCTCTTTACTGGCAGGAATTCAGCAACTGGAATCAGGGGCAGAAACTTATAGTATATCTCATAATCAATGGCCAAAAGTGAAAAAACTGCACTTTATGTATTATTTTATTTTTTAGTATTTTGTATTCTGCACAAAAAACACAAGTTTTCTTTTGTATTCTCAAAAAAGTGCATATTTCAGATTTTGCTCTTCGGCCATCGATGTGTAACTCTTTTGGAAAACCGTAATGTTAAATTATTATTCTGGTTTATTCAAAATTGCTCATATCTTTCTTCTGGTCCACAAACAACGCGTTAGTCCGACTCTCAATACTTTACAACGTCCGTCCCCTGTGGCCCTCAGCCCCCCTCAAGCCCATCCATCCCACTAAAGATGTTCCGTAATTTCCCAAAACAGCCGAGACGCCGTTGTTGGGAACTATTTCCAGCGGTGGATTACTCCGCGCTCGGTGCCCCAGTGGGACGTGTTTGTTGTGCGGAGTCAAAATAAACTACAGTGTCTTTGTGTTAATGAAGAAACATCGTCACCCACAGTGCAACGGTGCGGCTCATTGATGTGTTTTTAATGGAGTTCAATGGCACAGAGGAGAAAAGATAGATCAGGCTCTGATACACACACACACACACAGACGTGCACACACACACACACACACACTTGTGTTGGCACTCGGCCTGCTAGGATTCTGGCCTCGGCAAAAGTTCTGTCATATGTAATGTATATGCTTTATTATAATGCGTAATTATTTTCACAAGCACATCAATAATGTATGATGAAGTTATTAGAAATGATGGCGGATAAACACATTTTTATCTTAATAATGCTTTGATTTACGGTATTCACTGCTGCTCCAAACAGACCCATTATGTCTCTTTACGTTGCTTACAATACAACTATATTAAGCTTTAGATATTAATATCTCTTGAACGGCGCTGAATGTTTTTTCTGTGATTAATTAGTCGTTTTGTTGACGTAGAAAGCGGTTAGCATCTCCGTTAGCCGTCCACTAGCAGCTCCCGACCAATCAGAGGCTGCGTTCCCCAACTCTGATCTTAAAATCATTGAGTGATGAATAACCTGATATTAAACTTGTAGAATATAATGTAAATTATGGTAACTCCAGTCCCTGTGGCCGTTCAATTCAGATTATTTTGTATTGCCCAAAATCACAAATTTGCCTCGGAGGGCTTTACAATCTGTCCCGGGACCTCACATCGGATCACAACTTTTTTAGGGTTTAGGGTTAGAGTTGAGGCGGTCAGAGGAATAAATGCTCTGAAATCTCGTTGGTTTTGTTTTAGCAAAAAGTTTTCATCATTTTGGTGAAAAGCCGCAGGCTGAAAGTCTTGTAGATTTTTATTAAAACAGAATTATTTATACAAACCAAAATGTTCTGTCCGAACAAAAGACCTGAAAATAAGAAGAAAATACCGAAGATAGAACCGATGGCCAAAGCTTTGACTTGTAATAAACTGTAATAATCCCTTAAATAAAGTCTTCCCGTGATCTGAACCTCCTGGAGACTCTCTTCCAGATGTGTTCACCATCAGGACGTCGGGATGGAAAAGCTTATCCCAAAGAAAAACATCGACAAAAAGAGCCTGGACTTGAGCGGCGTCGTGCATTGTGAGGACAATCTGCTCCCGCTGTTCCCGCCAAGTCTTCATCTTCATCTTCTCCCGAGAAATGTATGCAAATTAAAGTTGTGCGGCAAACAAAATCCACGATAAGAGCTTCAGCTTCCAGAGCCTCCGTGTCCCGGAGCCCCCGAATAATTGAAGCACTATCAAGATATATTTGTACGTGTGTGTATTGGTGTTTTTAAGTCAAATTGACGGAACAAAAAAAATTAAACGCTGCAATATCAATAAAATAAACAAGTAAAGAAATGGATATAAGTAATAATGTTGAGTCATATTTCCTCAGTCGGATTCTTCTGCCTGGAAAAGCTTCTCAAGAAATCTTCTGAGACGCCGAAATATGTTCACGCCGTCTCTCGAAGGGTCCCACGGCACACTTTGAAAGAAATTGGGGACCATCTCGATTTGGCATTTTCATATTGTCAAATTATTTCCTGGACACAAAAACATTTAAATGAATAAATAAATCAACTCTTTGGGGTCCACGGTAATTTTTACATCATTTCTTAAATTCACCTTTTTAAGGCACTTGCATATGATGCATTCTCATGTGTTGTATATCAAAATTTGCAGAACAATCTCAGTTATCTATATAATGAGGCATCATTGTCCTAAGGCAGAAGTGTAAAGACATAATTTGGACCTAAAGCTGAAAAGTTGAAGATCGATTTTTGAAATTCAAATCTCAAATCTCTTGTGAGAACATACCGTTACCCGTGTAGATGAACTGTTTCGGTGCTTAAAATTGGTTCACCAAACGTATTAGGTTCACAAAAGTACTGGAATATATGAATAAAATAGTAGATCAATGTAAATAAATGTCTAAAACTCGTGTTTTGAGTAGAAGTGTCAAACTTTATTCTGAAAATCTTGATAATTTAAAACACCCAAGTTCAGATGTAGAAGTGGAACAATACATATCGATGGCCGAAGAGCAAAACCTCTTATCTGAAAAATGCACTTTTATTTGTGAATAAAAATAAAATAAACTAGTCAAATTGCCGAATGCAATTTGTAAAGGATACCTAATACATAATACAAAAAAGGTAGCGCATTATAATAACTACACACTATTTAGCATTAGTAAACCATGAATACACTTAATTCATCATTTATAAAGCATTGTTCCAACATGCATTAAGTCATTAATATGTAATTCATAAACACAGTTATAAATGTTTCATTCTTGATTAATAAACTTGACTATTATGCGTTTCATGATGGGGTTTTCCTACTTTATAAATGTTTATTCATGCTTTAGTAATAGTAAATAGTGTGTAGTTATTATAAAGTCATACCTACAAAAAATACAACAAAATACAAAACACACAAAGTTCAGATAGGAGGGTTTTCCCAACTTCATTTAGCAGATTATAGGTTCAACAGAGAGATATTAAGATGTAGTGCATTGTTTAAAGGTGTTTTATACTCAAACACTTATACTTCTGACAAAGTCTGATCGGACAAGACCCGATTCCTTGGAGTTTAAATGCAACGGTCCATTTAGAAGATATCAGGTCTTAAAAACATTTGTTGTTGTGTGCTATGTGTGTGTGTGTATTTGTGTGTGTGTGTGTGTGTGTGTGTGTGTGTGTGTGTGTGTGTGTGTGTGTGTGTGTGTGTGTGTGTGTGTGTGTGTGTGTGTGTGTGTGTGTGTGTGTGTTTGTAGAGCTGGTGAACTATCCCCAGGTCCTTTCAACACACTTTCCCTAAAACAATACGAAGCCCTTTGGCCTCTTTGTCCTCCGGCCCCGACCGGCCGGACGAGCAACCGCAACCTGTCCCTCCAGTTTACCTCGAGCACCTGCATGGGTCTGATCTGACGAGTATTCAAGAAGGTATTTGTGTCATTACAGGGTGGGAATGATCACTTTGTGTGTTTTATCTGTGTCATCGTGGGGCGGCTCCGGTGAGAATCGAACGCTTTGCTAAAGCTTCGACTCGGTTCGGGATTTAAATGACAAACAGCGCCGAGCGTTCAGAGAATGCAGAATGAGAGTTTTCAAGCTGGACCAGGAGGACCAGCTCCTGCCCCCCAGCAGGTTTCACCCCCGCTCTGCACAGTCCACCCCTCCTGGGAGCTCGTGGGTCCACCGGAGGGGGTTCATCGTTAAACCAGAAGGAAAGGGGAGGTCAGCGACCCCGGTGGGGATGGTAGTCCGTCACCTCCACGTCACCTGGGAACCGGTTTGGAATCATAAAGACAAAAAGACAAGAGGGAATCCTGCAAATTTCACCAATAGTATATCTATATCTATATCTATATATACATCCATCCATCCATTATCTGAACCGCTTATCCTCTTTAGGGTCGCGGGGCGCTGGAGCCGATCCCAGCTGTCATTGGGCGAAGGCAGGGTACACCCTGGATAGGTCGCCAGTCTATCCAGGGCTCACATATAGACAACCATTCACACTCACATTCACACCTATGGGCAATTTAGAGTCCAATTAACCTAACATGCATGTCTTTGGACTGTGGGAGGAAGCCGGAGAACCCGGAGAGAACCCACGCTGACACGGGGAGAACATGCAAACTCCACACAGAAGGCCCGCCCAGACCGGGATTGGAACCCCGGCCCATTTTGCCCCCCCTTTTGCCGGCCCCTTTTATATATACAGTCCCCTCCAAAAGTATTGGAACAGTAAGGCAAATTCCTTTATTTTTGTTGTTCACTGAAGACATTTGGGTTTAAGATCAAAAGATGAGTATGAGACAAGAGTTCAGAATTTCAGCTTTTATTTCCTGGTATTCACATCTAGATGTGTTAAACAACTCACGACATACCACCCTTTGTTTGAACCCACCCATTTTTCAAGTGAGCAAAAGTATTGGAACATGTGACTGACAGGTGTTTCTTGTTGCCCAGGTTTTGCCTTTTAGGTTGATTGTCCAAACATTAAATAGCTCTGCATGACTAGTCTAAGTTTTCACCCTTGGTTCAAACCTATCGAGACTGCATTTCCTGTTAAAGAGGATAAACCAACATGAAGACCAGAGAGCTGTCTATGGGAGAAAAGCAAGCCATTGTCAAGCTGAGAAAAGAAGGAAAGTCGATCAGAGTCATTGGACAAACATTGGGCATAGCAAGCACAACAATTTGGAATGTCCTGAAAAAGAAAGAAACTACTGGTGTACTGAGTAACAGATGTCGAACAGGTCGGCCAAGGAAAACAACAGTAGTTGATGACAGAAGTATCGTGAGAGCTGTGAAGAAAACCCCCAAAACATCAGTAAGTGAAATCACCAACGACCTCCACAGTGCAGGGGTGAAGGTATCACAATCCACTGTTCGAAGAAGACTCAGAGAGCAGAAATATAGAGGCCACACCACAAGATGCAAACCACTCATCAGCAGTAAGAATCGGAAGGCCAGATTGGAATTTGCAAAGAAGTACAGAGATGAGCCGCAAAAGTTCTGGAACACAATCTTATGGACTGATGAGACCAAGATGAATCTCTACCAAAGTGATGGAAAGGCCAAAGTGTGGAGAAAGAAAGGAACTGCTTATGATCCGAAGCATACAAGCTCATCTGTGAAGCATGGTGGAGGTAATGTCATGGCTTGGGCGTGCATGGCTGCTTCTGGAACAGGCTCATTGATATTTATTGATGATGTAACTGATGATTGTAGCAGCAGAATGAATTCAGAAGTGTACAGAAACATTTTGTCTGCCAATTTACGGAGAAATGCATTGAAACTAATCGGGAGGAAGTTTATCATGCAGCAGGACAATGACCCAAAGCACACTGCCAACAAAACAAAGGACTTCATCAGGGGGAAAAGTGGAAGGTTTTAGACTGGCCAAGTCAATCACCTGACCTTAACCCAATAGAGCATTGTTAAGTTCAAAGATCTTTGGCCGGTTGTGTGAAGAGAAGTCCCAGATGCAGAAAGTTATAATAAAAATTGATTTAATAAAAAGATGATGAACAGCATTTAAAAATGAATCACACTAATAACTACACAATATATACAAAATATATCCCATGGGAGAGAGAAATCCCATGAGACAGAGATCCAGTGCCCCCCCCCCCCACCGGGCAGCAGATCCATACATACCTGCCCGGCAGAAGGCACCCAGAGATCTGCTGATGTTCTCACAATGTCTCAGCTTTGCCAGGTTTGGGGTCAGCCCCCCTTCCTCTGGCTAGTCTCTCTTCCAGTCCATTGATTGGACAAGACCTCGTCCTTTTAGGTGTTGGTCAAACCAAACCCCCTCTTGCTTAAACAACAGTACTCAGGACTTCAATCAACCCCCCCTCACATTCCTGAGCACGTCCTCCTTATCTATCTGCTCCAATCTTCAGGCTGCGTAACTGTTTGTGGGCTCCTGATGTTTTCAGGATTCCTTCCACAATCACTCAATACATTTCATAATTCTAATTAATACATTTGTGTAGTACATACAGTGTCATCCATTCAATATTTGATAATCCATACAGAGTTATTTATTTGTCTTCACCCTCCAATGTAAACTCTCTAGCTCTCATTAGGAGCACTAAAAAGCATTATTTTCTAACAATCCCCCCTTACTCACTATTTATAGTGAGTATACAAAAATCATGCAAGACACTCTCTGATTATCATAAACTTAACTTGCTGTTACAATTCCCATAATCATCATTCATTTACAGACTAAATCATGTCCCCCCTTGATAAACAATTGCATCAATCAAAAGCTTATTTCTTCATCTTCAACTCTTAATTGATTCCCTTGAATGTTTTTTACTAAATGCAGCTTCAATCAACCTCTGCAGAAGTCCATGGATGCAGCAGCATCCTCAGGGGATCATGACTGTAGTGTCAAGACAAAGTGTGGTTATTATGGACAGAAATGCATCTTCCAAACATACTGTCCAACCAGCTTGTGATGGGATCATCAATCCCAGCATTCTCTGCAAGGTTGTGACTCAATGCCGTAAGACCAGTCAGCGCTTCGGTCACTGATCCATCAGGAGCTGTGTTGCTTAGGATGGAAATAAAACAGGCAAATCCAAACATTTTACAGACTCCGCCTTTCTCAGCATCACAGTAAAATGAACAATTCCTTTTGGCTATTGTCCATAGTTGTTAACCAGTTTCTACTTCTAAAATCAACACTGAGCTCCCCTTGATAAACAGACACTCCCTAAGCCTCTGGGTGTTTGATGATTTCTTCACTGGGTTGAGACAAGTGCCCCTATTGGTTTCACCTCCCTTTGTAACCAGACTTCACCACAGAGGAGATGGGTGCCCACTTAGGAGTCCTCAGCAATGCAGTTTTCTGCAGACAACCGATGCACCTTCTTGCAGTAGGTGTGATGAATCCAGGATGCTCTCTCTTTGATATGCGGACAGCAGTTGATGTGCTATGATAGTTGAATGGCCCTTCCCCCCTTGGTGCATTCCAAGTCTTTCTCTTTACGACCCAAGTGGTCCAAATGGTCGGGGGATAACAGAAGAAGTCATCTCAATTCTTCTTACATTCCTGGTATCATGCTGCTGTGTTCTCCCTTGTGCTCATCCTGCCAACAAACATCCTAAACTTTGTCACCAATATGCTCTCTGCTTAAGATTTACTGGACAGTTTCTAAGATAACTTCAACTGTTTTGCTTATAGTCATGTTTAAGGATTTAGGATTACAAATGCTGTTCTCACCAAATGGCTCTATCTTTTTGCTCTATCAATTTAGTTTTCTACTTTCAGGTGCTAGAATGACAGATCTGCATGCTCCGGAAACACTCAAAAAAGTCACTTCACAGCCCTCTACTTCTAAAGATCTAAACAGCTTTACATCCTGAATTAACAGTCTGTTCAGCTTATCAGTGTGTGTGTGTGTGTGTGTGTGTGTGTGTGTGTGTGTGTGTGTGTGTGTGTGTGTGTGTGTGTGTGTGCGATGTCCTTCTCTTTTCTCTAATTCTCTCTTTCCATACCTGTCTCTCACTTGCGTCTCCACGCCTCTACCAACCACATTTATACTTCCCACAATCCTTCTCTCACTTCCTTTTTCCCTCTTATTCTTTGTTCAATCTGATGAACCAAATATTGACATCATGTGACTGTCAATCTTCCCTTATACTCCTTCTTGTCTTTCCATTCTTTCAATTTCTCCTTCTAAAACTTCTCCATCACTGTTTTACAACATCTTTTCTAATTAATTGTTCTTTATCATTATTAGTTCACTAGGACACATCTGTTGCATCTCAAATGACTTTCTCATGGAACAGAATTCTCACCGGGTGGAATTCTTTCTAGTTCCAGCTTTGGACTGGCAATCTTGAACTCCGTCTGAGGAACAGCTTCTCACCTTCTGGGAGGAATCACCTATTATTTGCGCTTCTGTCGTCCAACGGAGTCCCAATTACTCAAATTCCCTCTATCTTAATTTCTCTCTCTGTGTCTTAAGGATCCCTCTTGATTTCACACTCTTACTTCATCTAGCTTGTCTCTCTTAAATTCCCTTCCCCCTTAACACCTTGTCTCCTTTTTATGACTCTTTGTTCTACTTCTCCTTGAGGCCTATATCACTTATTTTAAAGGTTTAGCAATAAACAGCACTTCCACACATAAGACATACAACAGGTAATCACCCTGTACAACAGATACAACGCTTTCTTCTTCCTTTTCTTATTTTTTACAACAAATACACTTTCAACTGATACGTTTTTATAGATTTGTTTTTTCCAATTCGTTATTTTTGTGATAGCATTTCGTCTTGGCCAGAGCTCATGCTATTCAGCCCTGTTCAGATTAAATTTCGTTATCTACTGTGAATCTCTTCGAAGGCATACATTGCCCTCTGATGCAAACTCTCTTCAGCACCAGATTATTTAGAAACACACTTCGTCCTTTCCAGATTAATATTTGATTTGCGTTTTAACAGTAACCTAAGAATTGGTTCTCGGAGCTCAGAGACAATGAAGGGCCCGTCGACTTACTAAACGTAACTCCTCGCGCATGCCGTTTCCCAACCTTACTGAAGATATATGGCGATATCTCAGGCCACGGCTGGACTCTAGTTCTGTTAAAAACCCGTGCAAAACTGGTTAAAATACAGTTATTTTTTTTTTTTTAAATCTGTCGCATATATAACGATTGCGACCACACTCAAAACCCGTCAGTTTATGTATTTATCACAAAAAAACTAAGTAGTTACTCGACGCTGCGAATACATTCACACCTCTTCAGGTGGAAGAAACCTCTGTAAGTTTCACAAACACATAAAATCTCTCACTCAACATAAAGCTTCCACTCATGCACTGACGTCATCTTTCATTCAACATACATCTACATGCTGCACCACTTTCATTATTTTAACATTATCCTTATGTCATTTTTACACTAATAATTTATTACCTCGTCAGACCAGCCCTCCCCGCTCACAACTAAATTGTCCTAGGTCTACCTAAACAAGGTTCGGTTATCAACAGGTCCTTGCCATTACCTTTTTAGTGAGGCCTCATGTGAGCAGAGAGGAGGGATCATCCAAGGGGTCCCAGAGAAAAGTCTGGTCCTTTGTTCAAATCACTATTCTTCAACCACAACTCACCACAAAGATCACGTCGGGGTCACCAAATTGTTAAGTTCAAAAATCTTTGGCCGGTTGTGTGAAGAGAAGTCCCAGATGCAGACAGTTATAATAAAAATTGATTTAATAAAAAGATGATGAACAGCATTTAAAAATGAATCACACTAATAACTACACAATATATACAAAATATATCCCATGGGAGAGAGAAATCCCATGAGACAGAGATCCAGTGCCCCCCACCACCGGGCAGCAGATCGATACATACCTGCCCGGCAGAAGGCACCCAGAGATCTGCTGATGTTCTCAAAATGTCTCAGCTTTGCCAGGTTTGGGGTCAGCCCCCCTTCCTCTGGCTAGCATCTCTTCCAGTCCATTGATTGGACAAGACCTCGTCCTTTTAGGTGTTGGTCAAACCAAACCCCCTCTTGCTTAAACAACAGTACTCAGGACTTCAATCAACCCCCTCACATTCCTGAGCATGTCCTCCTTATCTATCTGCTCCAATCTTCAGGCTGCGTAACTGTTTGTGGGCTCCTGATGTTTTCAGGATTCCTTCCACAATCACTCAATACATTTCATAATTCTAATTAATACATTTGTGTAGTACATACAGTGTCATCCATTCAATATTTGATAATCCATACAGAGTTATTTATTTGTCTTCACCCTCCAATGTAAACTCTCTAGCTCTCACTAGGAGCACTAAAAAGCATTATTTTCTAACAGCATGCATTTCACCTCCTTAAGAGGAGACTGAAGGGAGAAACACCCCGAAACAAACAAGAACTAAAAGAAGCTGCGGTAAAAGCCTGGAATAGCATCACAAATGAAGAATGCAACAGTTTGTGATGTCGATGGGTCGCAGGCTTGGGGCAGTTGTTGCAAGCAAGGGTTATGCCACCAAATATTAAATGTTATTTATTTTAAGATTGTTTGTTCCAATACTTTTACTCACTTGAAAAATGGGTGGGTTCAAACTAAGGGTGGTATGTCGTGAGTTATTTAACACATCTAGATGTGAATACCAGGAAATAAAAGCTGAAATTCTGAACTCTTGTCTCATACTCATCTTTTGATCTTAAACCCAAATGTCTTCAGTGAACAACAGAAATAAAGGAATTTGCCTTACCGTTCCAATACTTTTGGAGGGGACTGTATATATATATATATATATATCCATCCATCCATTCATTTTCCACCACTTATCCGGGGTCGGGTCGCGGAGGCAGCAGGTCAAGCAGGCTGACCCAGACTTCCCTCTCACCCGCAACATCTACCAGCTCATTCTGGGGGATCCCGAGGCGTTCCCAGGCCAGCTGGGAGATATAATCCCTCCAGCGTGTCCTGGGTCTTCCCCGGGGCCTCCTACCAGTTGGACGTGCCTGGATATATATATAGATATATATATATATATATATCTATATATATATATATGTATATGTATGTGTGTGTGTGTGTGTGTGTATATATATATATATGTGTGTATATGTGTATATACAGTATGTTATAATTAAAACCCTCAGATGTCTTCAAACACGGAGCAGGTTTTAACCGAGTCTCTGTAAACGAGGAACAAAGTTCACATTCCCAGCGCTGCTCCTCTTCCTGGACTGAAGCACAGCTTGATAAGCCCCTCCCTCTTCCTCCTGCTCTCTGTCCACACATGTCCTCGTTCCCTCCCCTTCACATCTACACTCTTACAGATGGGTGTAACCAACATGGAGGTGCAGCGATAGAGCTGACACGCCCCCTTCACTGAACCGTCACATGTTGTTCAGATCAGAGCTCAAAGCTGAGTCACTTCTCAAGAAGTGAAACTCAGACAGTCGTTGCTACTGAGAGGTGAAATGGCGCAGAAAGGAGTTCAGCTGGATCAGGAAAGCTTCTCTTGTTCCATCTGTCTGGATCTCCTGAAGGATCCAGTGACTACTTCCTGTGGACACAGCTACTGCATGAACTGTATTAAAGCCCACTGGGACGGAGAGGATGGTAAGAAACTCCACAGCTGCCCTCAGTGTAGGAAGACCTTCACACCGAGGCCTGACCTGCTGAAAAACACCATGCTGGCAGTTTTAGTGGAGGAGCTGAAGAAGACTGGACTCCAAGCTGCTGCTGCTGATCACTGCTATGCTGGACCTGAAGATGTGGCCTGTGATGTCTGCACTGGGAGGAGACGGAGAGCCCTCAAGTCCTGTCTGGTCTGTCTGGCCTCTTACTGTGAGAATCACCTCCAGCCTCATTATGAGGCAGCTCCATTTAAGAAGCACAAGCTGGTGGACCCGTCCAAGAAGCTCCAGGAGAACATCTGCTCTCGTCACGACGAGGTGATGAAGATGTTCTGCCGTACTGATCAGCAGTGTATCTGTTACCTCTGCTCTGTGGAGGAACATAAAGGCCACGACACAGTCTCAGCTGCAGCAGAAAGGACCGAGAGGCAGAGAGAGCTGGAGGGGAGTCGACTAAACATCCAGCAGAGAATCCAGGACCGAGAGAAGGACGTGAAGCTGCTCCATCAGGAGCTGGAGGCCGTCAATCTCTCAGCTGATGAAGCGCTGAAGGACAGCCAGAAGATCTTCACGGAGCTGATCCGTCTCCTGGAGAACAGAAGCTCTGATGTGAAGCAGCAGGTCAGATCCCAGCAGGAAAGGGAAGTGAGTCGAGTCAAAGAGCTTCAGGAGAAGCTGGAGCAGGAGATCGCTGAGCTGAAGAGGAAAGACGCTGAGCTGAAGCTGCTCTCACACACAGAGGATCACAACCAGTTTCTACTCAACTACCCCTCACTGCCACCACTCAGAGAGTCTACAGACTGGACCGGCATCCATATCCGTCCTCTGAGCTACTTTGAGGACGTGACGGCGGCTGTGTCAGAAGTCAGAGATAAACTACAGGACGTCCTGAGGGACGAGAGGACAAACGTCTCTCTGGCAGTGACTGAAGTGGACGTTTTACTGTCACATCCACCAGCAGAGCCCGAGACCAGAGCTGGATTCTTAAGGTATTCATGTGAAATCACTCTGGATCCAAACACAGCACACACAGATCTGTTATTATCTGAGGGGAACAGAAAAGCAACAGTAATGAAGGAACAACAGTCTTATTCTAGTCACACAGACAGGTTCACTGGTTGTTGTCAGGTCCTGAGTAGAGAGAGTCTGACTGGACGTTGTTACTGGGAGGTGGAGTGGAGAGGAAGAGGAGTTGATGTAGCAGTCTCATACAAGAATATCATCAGAACAGAGAACAGTAATGAATGTTGGTTTGGATTAAATAACAAATCTTGGTCGTTACGTTGTAACAAAAACAGTTTTACATTTTTCTACAACAATATCTTCACTCCCGTCTCTGGTCCTCAGTCCTCCAGACTAGGAGTGTACCTGGATCACAGAGCAGGTATTCTGTCCTTCTACAGCGTCTCTGAAACCATGACCCTCCTCCACAGAGTCCAGACCACATTCACTCAGCCTCTCTATGCTGGACTAGGGTTTGGGTTTTATTATGGAGCCACTGCTGAGTTCTGTAAACTCAAATAGACAGAAGTGATTTAAGGGTCATCAGGTTAAATTCTGTGTTTTAATTCTTAAAATCATTTTGTTTCCATCATTGTCGCTGAGAGCTGATTGCTCTCCACCTGTCAATCAAACATTGTGGGCGGTACTTTGCCGTCTCCTCATCATTGCTCTGTAGATGTCTGAGTTCCTTGAGGTGGCCTCCTTCCTGTGTCTGTTTAGTCATGGAGGCTCTCACTGCTCATGAGGATCTTTGTTTACCTGAACTCATATTTCTCTGCAGGAAAATGTTTGATGAATATTGTTGTTGATGTATTTGTTGTTGTGTCTCTTCCTCTGCATGGGTCTTAAAGAAATCACCTTTTATCAAAGATATTTAGTTCTCACTACTTTTTGTGAAGATAGTTTTAAGTTAAATTACATTTATTTTACATGATATATTAAATGTTGTATTTTTCTGAAAAAAACATATAATGATGTACTATGTTGTATCATAAAATAAAGTATCATGATCATAATCAATGAGGAAATCATCAATTATTAATTTACATAACTGATTCTGGTGTAATTTAACAGACTTTCCTGATGTGAACAAGACAAAGTAGCAGTTCTTACCCTTCTCCCTCCATATATATATGTTTTCTTTATATCTCATTAATTATCTGATTTAATTGATAAGTATGTAGGATATGAATGTATAAGCATTATGCTTCTACCGTTCAGTCTTTTCTTGTACGTTAGATTGTGGCTTTACTTATTGTGTTGTATGTAATGATTGACTCAATAAAACACAAACTCACACCCGAGGTGTGCCTCACCTCAGATTGTGCAATCCCTCTCAAACTGGTTAAGCGAGACCTTTTGCTTCCTCATTGTTTGTCACCACCAGGGCCGGACTGGGGACCAAAGGGGCCCGGGAGTTACTGAGAGACCGGCCCCCTCAGTACACCTTGTCCACTCAATGCATCGTATCCACCAGTCAGTGGCCTACTTGGAAAAATACCCATACACTTAACATTGTTTTAGATGATTATAAAGAAATTACATCAAATATGTTTTTTTTATTATAACATTTGGATCCACCAATTTGCCTGGATGGACATATGGAATAAAATGATACTGACTATTGTAACAGTCCAGGGAACAGGCACGTGCACAGACATTTTGGGGGGCAGGTGCTCAAACCAAAAAAAAGGGCACCCATCGCCAAAATTATTTATGAAATTAAAAATAATAATAAATAAATACATTCTCCCTCATTTGTTTTACTAGTTGATGGCCTGATCCAAGATAAGAGAGAGCTGCTACCCTGAGCTGCTTGCTGCAGTTCCCTGTCCTTCTGCTTTTGGAGTCTGTCTTTTCTTGGCATTATGCTGCAAATGTTGTAAATGAGATAAATCAATGTTGTGCATAATAATCAAGAGTGACTTACATAATCTCTATAAAGCTGACAACACAGTACACACATGTTTTACTGTTTTCTGACTAGACAGCTAGCTAGATTAGACAGCTAGCTTACATTTTCCTTATGAATAAAGATGATTGGCTACATACTACATACCAATCAACATACTTTCGAAATTGTCTAAACGGCATTTATACAACAACACAAAGAAGATGCCTGCCTGTATATCTCTCCCTCTCTCTCTCTTCATTAAACATGACTAACTTCAGTAAACAGCTGGACAAGGCTTTGAAATCACGGATTTCGTGAGTTTTGTTTGTTTATTTTTTTAGGAAACGTCGGACCAGTTGTGACGTAATGTTTTCAGCGGCGCTAATGTTGTGGTTAATTTATCACCAAACAACGTGGGGATTGCACAAACACGTCATTACCTGTTATGGTGTGTTCACACCGAACGCGACGCGAATTTTTCGCGCGACCAGATTACATGTAAAGTCAATGCACAGACGCGTTTGGTTGCGACAGACGCGAAATTTCGCCGGGCGGGGCGTTAGACGCGTTTGGCGCGGCGCGTTTGACGCGAAATTCGCGTGAGTTGAAATTTTCCAACTCGGGCGAAAATTCGCGTCGCGAAAGCCAATCAGCGTTGAGAAGCTCTGCGCGTCATCACCGCCGTCCTGCCGGTTTGAATCAAACAGTTGCTGATCCACCAGAAGTATCGCTGGCAGCGGCCGTCATTCAGACGCTGTTGTGCGGCTACGGATGATATTATGAACCCGGACACGGGGGCGTTTGATGGTCCGACGTTAGAGGGACTTCCACAAGAAGTTTAAAGCAGAACTAGTGGTTAGTTCAATGGTGGATGGCGGAAACGGTACTGTTTTTACGGAGATAAGCCACGGAGATAAGCCCCGCCCGCGTTAAAGCGAATTTGCGTTGACGGAAATTAACCACATAAAGTCGAGCGAGTAAACTCACGCGAGTAAACTCACTCGAATTTCGCGTCGCGTTCGGTGTGAACACACCAATAAAGTCGAGCGAGTAAACTCACGCGAGTAACGCGACGCGAAATTTCGCGTCGGGGGGGGGGCTTGTGAGCGCCGCGGAGCATGTCGGGGCGAAATTCTCACAAGAAATCAAATATATGCCCCGTAAGATATCAAAACACATTTGGGGGGAATTGATGACAGAGAGAGTAATTTTTATTCTTAAATACTGATGAATGAAGAAAAAATTGGGCTCCAGTAGAAGGGGCACTTTTCTCATTCAGGGCAAAAGGGCAGGTGCTTGAGCACCACTAGGGGTCTATCTGTGCACGTGCCTGCCAGGGTAGATATAGTTTCTATATGAAAATGCTTAACTATTATCAGATGGTTATACTGTATGTATGTATGTATGTATATATATCTGTGTGTATATATATATATGTGTATATATAGATGTATGTATGTGTGTATGTATGTATATATGTGTGTGTGTGTATTTATATATATATATATAGTATATCTATATATCTATTTACATAGATATTGAACATTTTGTTGGTCTCTTATAATGCTGCGTTTACATTTAAGCAATTAGCTGATGGTCTGTCCTGTGACTCTGAATGAATTCCACCATCTGGAGATTATAATCATCTTAAGTATAAATATAACTACAAATCTATAGTTTAGATTTAATTTACGAGAGATATCGGCCTCTCGCTGCCTCGTCCCCATCGAGGTGGACGTCGCCCGACAACCTTTTCCTTCCAGAAGCAACGTCCCCGTTGACGATGATCAGAGGACTCACTCGTCGATCTCGGGTTTGATTTCCAGACTATGAACGTTGTGAAACGTTAATGCAGCGAATCCTCAACGCTCAAGGGAGAAGAAGAACGTTGACGAGGTTTTCTTTATTTCGTTCTCGTGGACTTCCGACATCCAAACTGCTCGAGCGACATCTCTCGATATCTAGGAGCCGACGAGCCAGCTGGCCGGGAAGACGATGCTGTGCTGCAAATCTGCCTAGCAACAAGATCCAGCCCTGTGGGAATAAATAAATAAAACAACTTTTAAAACTTCTTATGTTATGCTTTTTATGTTTTTTTGCTTGAGGTTATTTACCGTAAATTGATTTTTTTAGTTTTTTTATAATTTATTAAGAGTTTTGTTTGCAGAAACAGACAAAGACTTAGTTTTTGTGTTTTTTTTCATCTGGCAACTTGACAAATTCCCCCTTACGTAATTTAAATTTGCATTTGAAGTCACAAGAAGCTGACGTTCGGTGTTGGATGCGGTCAGACCAAGGTGTCTCCTCTCAGACCCCATAGAGGACCGGACACGTGGACGTGGAGCTAAAATTCTCCATTTGAGGTTCACTCCTCGCTGTCCGGCCTGGGTTTACCCTCCCAGACAGTGATGAAGAGGTCTGGGGTCTGAGGGGGCCGGGGGTCTGTCCACGCTCCGGGTTCGCTGCCTGATGGATGGGCATTCCTCGGCCTCCCTCCCCCTCAGCCCCCCCCCATCCCCTCCGTGGTGATGAACAAGCTCATTACTATGGCACACTGATAGAAGGAGGCCATTATCTCCTCACGGCACACTTTGAACTCTGACAAAGGAATCCCCCCCTCCCCCCCCCGTCTCGTGGTTATGTAATGCGTCATGGCGGTGCAATAGGTGGCTCTCAGCCAGGTGCATCCCACGCTGGGATCAGCTCCAAGATACCGCCGGGCCGCATACGCCGAGTCTATCTCTACCTCCATCCGGCCGCGATGCGTCAGTCAACAGACGGGAAGCCTGACATTCAGACACCGACCGGGGGGGGGGGCTTCTGGGTACCTGCCGGATAACTACACTCGGCCGGTGGTGTACTCGGGTTACAAGTGTCCTTTCAAAATAAACCTCCAGCGTAGATTTACTTAGCTCTTAGGGTCACTTATACGTCACGTCCCACTTGGTTAGGTTGAGGTTGATTTAGTCGTTAAGTGCTGAACTTAAGGATCAAAAGGGGACTTGGGTCTCACACGGGACATGGACAGTGGTCTCCTGGGTGACAGTCCTGTGTTTGTTTTTCTTGCTCAGTTCCTCTGACCGTCTAACAGACGGGTTTGCATCGGTGGGTCGGTATCAGATGACCGAGCGTCGTTATTTGACGAGCTGAGAGAGAGAACGGTTTGGGAAATCGTGCCTTATTTTCATGTTTTATTAATGTCAGTAGTTGAGATATTTCAGTAAAAGACAGACTACAGGGCGGGGGATCAGCGGGGTTCATTCATAGTTGTCGAGTAATTTCAGTTTTGGATGGAAGCGATGGAGCGAGAGGTCGACATCAAGCATGGCCAAAAATATTAAAACATTTTAGTTTCATTCATCAAAAAAAATAATCAATGCATGTAATGAGAAGGCTGTGCTTCAACACCGTGTTAACTCAGAAGAGTTTTTAAAGTGAAGATGTAAACGTGAGTTCACATTTATTTATCTCTTTCTCTCACAAAAACAAAAAAAATGAAAGTTGCAGCAGTTACTAGTGAGACGTGTCTGCTGGACCAATCAGGGCAGCCGGAGAGGCAACACATGAAAACAAGGCAATGCAACACAAAGGGGGGAAGGGGGATGGGGGGGGGGAGTCACTCAGACTGAGCTCTTGACAGAAGGGGGACGCGTACGCCCCCCATCCCCGGTGGAGATGACGCCCTCGGGACCGACTCCTCCGCTTTCACCCCCGTACGACTCGTGTGCGTTTGAATGTCGAAAAGAAAAAAATTGAAAACACAACAACCTGTGTGCGTCTTCATCAAGGTCACGGCAACTTTCTCGCTCCTCTTTCACAAAGTATGTTAAAAGAAAATCCATAAACACCTCCCCCTCCCCCCCTCCACATATACGCACACACACACATATACACACATACAGTCGCACACAAAGGGATAAAAACTCACTCGCACCTCTTTCCCTGTTTGAATTCACCTATCACCATGACAACTACTCTCTCTTTACCGCCGGTGCCCGTGGGAGGTTTTCGCCTTTTCTAATTTCACACTGTGTGGATATCTCCATTCAGTAATTACAATCCCATCCATTCTCATTTTCCCTGTCCAGACAATGTGCCCTGAATGTACACACACACACACACACACACACAAAATAAATAAATATCTCGCCTCTTCACACACTAACCTCGCACAAAACACACACAAGGATAGACCCCACCCCCTTGCGTTCACGGACACACACACACACACACACACACAGGGGGAGTGTGTGAGAAAGAGATAGAGGCAGAGAGACAGATGTGAACTGTCACGACTCCAAAATCACCAACGCACACAATCACATGCGAGCGCATCGCTCTCCAAATCCAATTACGAGTCGACTTCCAGCTCGTGGAAAAGTTAAAATAATTGCAAAGTAATAGGGAACCCAAATCAATATGATTGTGTCTCAGCAAAGAGGCTGCAACAGAAAGTAGATGCAGCGTAGACGTAGGTAGCCCACCTGGCAGGACCCTTCATCTTCCCCGAAGAAGAGGACGATAAAGAGGACTTTGAGCTGAAATGGAGCCAATTTGCAATCAAGTTACTCGGAAAACAACTTTTATCTGGTTATGTACTGAACGCCTCCATGTGACACAAATACAATAAGATCGGATATTTCTACGTATTTGTTCTGGTCATCAGAGCTGATGGGTCGGATCCCTTTGCAAAATCAGATAAAACCACATTGTTTTGTCAGACTCCGGCATCGACCAGCCCAAATCTGGTTTTGGAGGCGGGAACTACAGGAAGCTCCGCCTCCCCGCTTGGAACCGACGCCACATTACATTACATTTAGCTGACGCTTTTATCCAAAGCGACTTACATGATATACAGTAGACTGTAGACACAGCAACGGTGAGCAATGAGGGTTAAGTGTCTTGCTCAAGTGTCTGAGCCGAGGATCGAACCACCGATCTTCTGATTGAAAGACAGACCTGCTAACCACAGACCCACAGTCACCCTGCCACAGCTCTGCCGGATGCCCAGGCCGGACTGCTGGTACCGCTGGAAGGAAGGTAGGCAGAACCAGGCTGTCAGATCCGGCTGCAGTACAATGAGAGGTTTTCTAAAAGGACTCTGGCACTCACAAGCACTACCACTTATGTCCACAGGGGCCGCCAAAAGCAACTCGAAATGACACACTCGTAGTAGCAACCAATCGGAAACGTGCATTTATTTTCCCCCAAATCATCCCATTCCTTCCCTCCTGAAGGGTAGTGTCTGTGAAGCACGGTCCAAACACCGGCGGCCACTCGGTTCCTTTGTTACGAATCAAAAAACACAGAAAGAGCGTCAACAACAAACCGCAAAATGCCGACGCCACCAGAGCCGCCGGCTCCACTCCCACCGTTATAAGACGAAGGCTAGCAGCCGGTTGCTCCAGAAAGTGATGCCGACGCCCCCTCAGCTTGTGTTTGGATCACCTGACTGCAGGTCACCTGTTGACACCCTAGTGGTCCTCACTCCCCACTGTCTCTGTTGCTGCTTCGTATGAAAGTCACTTCTGTCCTTTGTCGTCATTTCTGTTTAAAAACACACAAATTGTCAACGTCAATGCCAGAAATACATGCACTGTGATGCGTATTGATGTATTCAAAGCCACTGAACCAGTATTTATTGCCTAATACCAGTTAGATTCACACACTGATGGCAATTTAAATGAAGACATTACGCCACACTTAAATGCGGCTCTTTAAAGGGACAGAACATTTTTTACATGAAAAGAAGATAATGAGAAAAGTTTAGCAAAAAAAAAGAAAAATCTAATTTAAAGTTTAACGTTTGCGTCATTTGCAAACAGTGGAGCGCATGGGACCTTTATTTTGAGTTATGAAGGGATCAGAACATTGCAATGTCAGGACTTTCCATCAGTGGGTCCTGCAGGCCTGAATTCTCTGCAATGATATTCCTCGATTATAGTATTTTTTTTATATATTCTGTACACATGGTATACTGAATTATGCACTCTTCATTCTATGTCTCCACATCATATTTCCCTTCTTCTTAGCTTAAGTCATTCAAACCAAGTGCACGTTTTTGAATAGCTCACTCTGAATCACAAAAGGTGGACCGGGGTGACCTCGGGTTTAGCAGATCCCAAGTTCCTGGGATCAGGACTACCAGGGGCCCCGCGTCGCATGTAAACACCGACCCGGCTTGACTGGTGTTTACAACACAACTCTTTTAGGTCAGCGCTGTGTCCCCCACATCGGACACTCGAGCAGATATCAACACCGACAGCACGTTGGCTGGCGGCTGTGATGACGACAGGGACGAAGGTTGAGAGGGATGAGGTCGTGTTGCTGGTTAGAGCTGTGGAAGTTGCTCAGAAATCAGGCTTTATTACAAGAAGTTGTATTTGGTACCTACAACATCTGCAGCTGTCCATCCTAGACAATGTGCATGGATTCATGGCTGATAATACAAAAAAAGAAAAAGATGAAGGTAAATGTATTGTTGAGTATAGGTAAAATGTGGAGAGTGAGAAATTAAGACTATTAACTCAACCCGAGTTCTAGTGCTCCCCAAAATCAGGAATGGACTTCTCAAATGGACTCTACTGGGCCCAAAGTGTCATGGACCACCTGGCCTTGAACTAAAAAATGATCCCTCAAAGATACGCGTACCAACCAACCAACTACAAAGAGACAAAACAATCACAAAGAGACACAGAACAACTACAAAGAAAAACAAAACAACTACAAAGAGAAACAAAACAACTACAAAGAGATACAAAACAACTACAAAGAGACACAAAACAACTACAAAGATACCCAAAATAACTACAAAGAGAAACAAAACAACTACAAAAAGAAACAAAACAACTACAAAAAGAAACAAAACAACTACAAAGATACCCAAAATAACTACAAAGAGAAACAAAACAACTACAAAGAGAAACAAAACAACTACAAAAAGAAACAAAACAACTACAAAGATACCCAAAATAACTACAAAGAGACAAAACAACTACAAAGAGAAACAAAACAACTACAAAGAGATACAAAACAACTAAAAAGAGAAACAAAACAACTACAAAGAGATACAAAACAACTACAGACAAAAAATTATTTGTTCGAATTGTTATGCTTTTCTAAAACATTGTGTTTACTGCCTGATGGCGTAATTCTCACCTCACTGTTCAGCTCACAGCTTTGCAGGAAACGTGCTTTAATGCACAACTCTTCCTCGTCTGAGCCACGGCCTACAACTCTTCCCGGGTCAAAGGCTTCACGCTTACTTCACGCTCGCTCTGAACCCACGTGCTTGGCTGTCAAACACATAATGGAGGAAATTAACTGCTCATGAAACTTTGCCACATTTCCGATGTGTTTCACTCGCCCCCGCCGCTCCAAATATTTGGCCACCCACCAAAACGCCACACCAAAGCAGCGCAAACAACGTGTCACTTTCATGCCTTTTGATCACGGAGCTATTCTGAGTGAACCTCCCGAGGTTCAGGGGAGCGAGGTGCGCCGGCGCCGCTCTGGTGCACCGATACGCTGAGCTTTTCTTTTTTCTCTTTCACTTTTAAGGATTGAGGTTTTTTGAAAAAGAATAATAAAACAACTGTCAGCTAATTGGCAATAGGAGTGCACTACGGAGGAATGAAAAAAATAATTTAAAAAAAACTACAAAGTGAAATGTAGAAAGCTCCACTGTAAGCACACGCACGTGCACATGCACGCCCACGGTCGGGTTTTAAGGGCACTCTCCTGTTGCGGAACAATCCCTCGTCGCCTGCTTTTATGCTTTTCATTGTTAAATTTTTCATTCTTCTTCTCTTGCGCGACACAGAGAGATACTTAATTCTACAGTAAGTCTCCGTCTGAAGAAGTTTACTTGGAGCGCCGGCGGTCCAAAGCCAGACCGACTCCAGCGGCAGCTGTGTAGTTCTTTGTTTTAAGAAGAAGATGCGTAAGGATCTACGTAGTGCGAGGGCAGCTTTACAAGATGAAACATGTAAACAGGGTGAAGACTGTCATGATTCATAACCCAACATAATGGGAAATAGTCAAAAGACACATGCAAGTTAATAATATGCATTTAATTATATACATATGTATTTATATGTATATGTGTCTTTGCCTCGGTATCCTCGTGAGAGCTGAAAATGGGAAAAAAGATGATGGATGGAGTACCACAGTTGTCCACTAGGGGGAATTAGCAGTAATACTTAGTGTCCATCTCTCTTAATACATTCACGGTAGAAATGGGTAATGTAGGATATAAAGACAATGAAAATATCAAACTGATGGGGGTGCGAAAAAAGAAAAGATTTCTCAAAACAAAATTCAGATAATCGCAGCTGATGGCCATAAGATTCAAACTACTGAATCCTCGAACTATCAAAAACTCGGATGCTGCGTAGCGGACCAATCAAAATGGCTACGGGCGAGATTTTGGCAATGAACCAAATTCGCCCGACAATTATCGGCGATTAGTAGCTGAATTATGTCTCTTTCTGTGGGGGGAACCCAGACCAGACTTCTGGGAGGTCACGGCTCTGCATTCACGTCATGGTTCAGAACGAGAACCCAGCCAAGAACCCAGCCAAGACCACGAGGAGCCGGCCGGCTGCAGCTTCACTCCGACAGCTGGCGCTCCTCCAACAGCACTTTGTTTCCGTACAGTTGCACATTCTGTGAGAGCCTTGATTTGTCGTTGGAAGCTTAACAATAAATGGAATGCCTAAAAGGTTTGATCCATCGTCTTTATTCATGGAACGATACATTAAGATGGACAATAAACATGGAACATGTATAAAAGACGTCACGTAAAATGTCTCCTGCGGCATGAAAGAAGGTTTCGTTTGTATCTTCTTCTTGTTCTTACACCTGCAGTCACAGATCTGCAGGCACACAAATAGAAAACCTTGACACACACACACACACACACACACACACACAGGCCAGCTCAATCATGCACAAATTGTACAAACAAACAAATCACTCACACATCAATGGCGAAGGGAAAAAAAATAGAAAAGAAAAAGCTTTCCGACATTGTTCCTCGGATCAAGTGACGCCAGCCGTCAGGACGCGTTCGGTCTCCTCCGCCGCTAATAACACGTATCGGTGTCGGTATCGCCGGCCGACCACGAACGCAGCGCTCACGGCCGTAATCTTGTTGTCAGCTGTCTCGCACTGCGGATGACGAGCAGACACTCAGAGCCATTTGGCTCTGAGATCCCACAGTCCAGCTTAATTGGATTTTGAAATGTGTATGTGTGTGTGTGTGTGTGTTCATCTGTGGTATGCACACATGCATTGTAGTTGTCGGAGTGTTTTCAGTATGTGTGCACGTGCTTCACATCAAATGAAACACGTCGCTGTCAGGTGGAAACCTCGTAAATCTCTTCAGGAGGAGAGCGGCCTTGATCCTCAACGCTCGTGTTTCCAGTCGATCTAATTGGTTGGGAAAGGGTTCCACCGGCGGGTTCCTCCGGCTCGGGTCTCGTGGGATGTGATCCAGACCAGTGGAAGGAGGACTACGTCCTCTACGTGAGCACCTGGAGCCGTGAAGGAGCCGTGAAGGAGCCGTGAAGGAACCGTGAAGGAACCCCGCTGGCAAAACCTGGATAAATGTCACGAGATTGCGCAGGAATTGTATTGACGTGTTAATCTCGTGTCCGATATGTCAGAACTGGAGATCCAATATATCAGAACCGGAGATCTGTTAAGTCAGAACCGGAGATCCGACATGTCAGAACTGGAGAACCGTTATGTCAGAACCGGAGATCCGACATGTCAGAACTGGAGAACCGTTATGTCAGAACCGGAGATCCGTTATGTCAGAACCAGATATCCGATATATCAGAACCGGAGATCCGTTATGTCAGAACCGGAGAACCGTTATATCAGAACTGGAGAACCGTTATGTCAGAACTGGAGAACCGTTATATCAGAACTGGAGAACCGTTATATCAGAACTGGAGAACCGTTATATCAGAACTGGAGAACCGTTATGTCAGAACCGGAGATCCGTTATGTCAGAACTGGACACAGTGAGGGAATATGACCAACTTTTCCAATGCAAATCTGACCGCTAAATAAAGATGTTTAGAAAATCGGATCTTATTTTTGGACATTGATCATGTGATGTTGCCATGTTTCTTGATTCATTTGGTAAATCAGATTTAATATAAATGATGAAAAAATATTATGGGAAAAAACACAATCCAACTCAAACCAGAAATGCCCTTTGAATAATAACCTCAATAACTAAATGTCAAATGTTCTCAATTTAGACAAATGATGTACCTCAATATGAAATGCTTCAGTCATTAATTACCTAGTAAAGTTAATATATGCATTATGAAGAAGACACAACTTAAATATTTGCATTTGAAATTGAATCCTCGATCCTTTGCAAAAGGCTCATTGTGAGACTCCCTGAAGGTTTCGTGTACGCTGGACTTTAATCCTGCAGGAAGCAGGAACTCCAGCCTCTGTATTATTGTAAAGACGCCTCTAAAGTGCGAGAATCAAAATAAATAGAAATATATATTCACACCTCGACCGCGTATCAAATCCTCTCCGTTGAAAGACGGCCGCCACTCCAGCCGCTTTGTGCGTTTCTCCACTTTCCCTTGTTCTCCCGGGCTCGTGTTCGCTCTTGCGTGAACGCGAGTTCATAAACCCTAAAATGAAAAGGTGCCAGATAGCCGGGTGGAGGTTTGCCAGCGAGCGAGATACAGCAGCGGAAACGCTCCGCCGCCTCTCGGAGAGACAAGGCAGCCGGCGCCTCGTCGGCATTCACCGGGACGCCGTGACCTCACCGGCCTCTCCGGGGTCCGGCGCCCTGCTGAACCCCCGACAGGTGGTTCAGACTGTGATCATTCACAGTGTCGGGAAGAGGCTGTTTCCCGGAGATTGAAGGGCTTGACAGGGAAAGGAATACACTACATGTATTTCATTGAATGGGAAAATATTCCCACATGCAGACTTTGGACACCAGGAAATGCCGAAACAGAAACGTAGAAGTTAACAATCAGCGAAATGCTAATAAAAACAATAAAAAGTGTCTTGTTTTGATAGAATGTTGGAAAGGTTGTGGAAAGTTCTTCCTCTAATCGAAGGAACAAACGGAGACGCACAAAACCAGAAATTCCCGCACATGAATCCTGGAAAGATTCTTTTTTATTTTCCACAGCAGTCACAAAACCTTTCAATCTGTGAAGTGAAGTGAAAAGAAAAGAGGCCAAGATGGTGAAGGGAACGTTCAAACAGAATCTGAAAAACTAGGCTTGATAGACGCATAAGAAATAAACTGGTGCAAACTCAAAAGTGTGAAACCATGAAGGGAAAAGTTCATCCTGTCTGTGGATATCGAGTTGGAGGCCTGAAGGCAGGAAGACGAGCACTAAACTTCCTGTTTCTCATCAGCAGATCGTCCTCGCCGTCTCTTTAAATCTGTCGGTTTGTGGGTTATGGTCTGTTAGAGACCTGTCAATCACCTTGTAGCCCCGCCCCTAAAGCGGGGGGGAACATCATGCTGTATTGAAGAAGACTTGAAACTAGAGATTGAGACATAAACTCATGTTTACAATGTTTACTGAGGGAATACATCAAGAGAGAAGTAGAGTCATTTATATAGACTTCTATACAACCAGAGGAGTCACCCCCTGGTGGTCAGGAGAGAGAATGCAGCTTTAACACATGAAGCATAGACTTCTATACAACCAGAGGAGTCGCCCCCTGGTGGTCAGGAGAGAGAATGCAGCTTTAACACATGAAGCATAGACTTCTATACAACCAGAGGAGTCGCCCCCTGGTGGTCAGGAGAGAGAATGCAGCTTTAACACATGAAGCATAGACTTCTATACAACCAGAGGAGTCGCCCCCTGGTGGTCAGGAGAGAGAATGCAGCTTTAACACATGAAGCATAGACTTCTATACAACCAGAGGAGTCGCCCCCTGGTGGTCAGGAGAGAGAATGCAGCTTTAACACATGAAGCATAGACTTCTATACAAGCAGAGGAGTAACAAATAAGGAAACATTTTCACCACTTTTTTTTACACATTTTTACGTTTCCGGGAGACACATAACTTCTGACATGGCTGACACGTGCATCGCATACTGTGACTATTTGTTGCTGATGAAGTTATTAAATCCGACTTCCCGTCAGTAATGATGAAACATGTTTTATGGTTGATTTTAACATTGTCATTGTATGATTACGAATTGATTGCTTCAATCTGTTGCGTCAAATGTAACTTTGAAGTCGACAGACTCGTGACCTTTGTGCCATCCACCGTCTTCAAAAGAGACCGTTGAGGAAATGGAAAGCTTAAAGATTAATATCAAAGCTGACAGTGTAGCTGTGTTGGAGTATACACCATGAAAAGCCATTGACTGACCACTAGCATGTTAGCGGTTAGCTCGCCGGCCCCTCTGCCTCGTCATGACCACACTTGGTGATTCTGTTGTGCCACTTCCTGGTCGGGCTGAGGCGTCTCCCAACACTCAGTGTTTATTTTAACTGAAAGTGTTTGAGTTTGTTTAAGTTATCTAAACTAAACCCGACCTTTAGCGTATCAGTGGCAGATTAAAAAAAAAACGCTCATAAGGGTCATATGAAAACCAACATACGTGATCAATAGGTGTGAGGACAAATGTTTGATCTTCCAAAATAGCACCTTCTCCCTGGTTTTGTGCTATAAAGCAACCAGCAAGACTCCCTGCCAAAGTACACTGATTAGAATAAAATGATTAAATCTGCAGGGAAAGCAAACTGAAGGACGGGAAGAGGCCGAGCGAGGGATATAGATAGATAGATGGAGGGATAAGGGAAGGAGAGGCAGACAGACTTCTCCTGACTTTCCCGGAAGCCATCTGTCTTTGTTTGAAGGGTCTGACTGCTGTCAGGTTGCTGTGATAGAGACGTAAACAAACAGGAGGATCACAGCTCCTTATCTCAGCTCATTTCTCCTCCCTAACAAGGCAAACACCAGCAATCCTGTCATGTTGACTGTGTGCATGTGTTGGGGGGAGGGGGGGAGTGCACACTGTGTGCTTGAGTGTTTTTGTTCTCTTTGCCGTGTGCAGTTCAGTGATATTTGACCAGAAAGATGTGCATATTTTAAGAAGCATGATGCAAATCCAGAGAAATGCGACTTTAAAGCCCAGCAGGTGCAGGCCCTGCTGAAAGAATATTTTATGTGCGATGTCCAGCTCATCAAAGATGAGTTAGATGGAGACCAACAAGGCTTTTTTCTTTTCTTTTCTTTTGGCCTGGAACTGACATCTCTTCACATCTTCACACTTTTTTGAAACGGGATGTTTTTAAAGGAAAACTGTCCAGACTTCACATGGACCACGTTGTGGCCTAACGCAGTCCAAAAAACATTGAAAGCTGTCATTCAATGATGGTCAAGCTAATCAATGAGGGCCGCTACAGTTTAATGCAGTTTCTTTATTTGTATTACTAAGAATTTTTAATTTGATTTTGGGAATAGTACCAAAGTCACTTCATCAATTAATTAAAAAGGTTTTTTATACTAGTTTTAGATTATATTGGTAAAATATTTGAATACAAATTTGAATAAAATATTTATTTAAAATAAAAAAATTGGAATTACATTTTTGAATTAAAAACCCAAAACTTTGTCTGCTAGCGGTGGCTATGACGCTAGCGGTGGCCATGACGCTAGCGGTGGCCATGACGCTAGCGGTGCCCATGCCGCTAGCGGTGGCCATGATGCTAGCGGTGGCCATGAGGCTAGCGGTGGCCATGAGGCTAGCGGTGGCCTTGACGCTAGTGGTGGCCTTGACGCTAGCAGTGGCCTAGTGGTGGCCATGATGCTAGCGGTGGCCACGACGCTAGCGGTGGCCACGACGCTAGCGGTGGCCACGACGCTAGCGGTGGCCTAGTGGTGGACATGATGCTAGCGGTGGCCACGACGCTAGCGGTGGCCACGACGCTAGCGGTGGCCACGACGCTAGCGGTGGCCACGACGCTAGCGGTGGCCACGACGCTAGCGGTGGCCTAGTGGTGGACATGATGCTAGCGGTGGCCACGACGCTAGCGGTGGCCACGACGCTAGCGGTGGCCACGACGCTAGCGGTGGCGTTGTGCACACTCTGAGACACTCTGCGTGGTCTGTGTGTGCATGTATTCGTGGAAGCGCCGGGCTTTGTGTAGTCTGCACCAAGCCAACACACAGCGAGACCTCGCTCAGGCTTCGGGTCCGCTCTCTCACTGTAAGAGCAGACAGAGCGGCGCCGTCATCTGCAATTCAAATGAGCCCATTCGCTGATTAGCTAACGGAGCCAGAAGGTCTTAATATAGTCGAGTAATGACTGAAATGCAATTTCCATTCAATCAATGTTTTTATTTAGACCGAGTGATATGGAACTCTGTCGCATAAGTGGAGGAGAGATGGAGCTCTCTCAAGCAAACATACAAATACACACACACATTTTGCTCCGAATGTGAGATAATTGGCAAGATATGTGTGTGCGTGTGTACGTGTGTGTGTGCGTGTGTGTGTGCGTGTGTGTGTGTGTCTGCCGAGCCTAATTAGGAGAAGAACATTTCCGTAGCTGCCAAACAACAGCAGACAAACCAAAGGTGCCCTATAAAGAATCTGTGGCTTCATTATAATGTGACAACGCCGGGTTCATGGAGGAGGAGCCACCGCGACGTCCCTGACAGCCAAAGGGCAGGAATGCTGACGCTAAAGTTTGTGTTTTTTACTGATGAAAACTTGTACATATATATATGTATACGTATATATGTGTAAACGCAGTGCGGCAGGGACAAGGCAGGCAGCACAGCGAGTGATCAATCCGCCCGCCGCTGGCTTCCATCTGTGGGAAGGTGGTCTTGAGGAGATATAATGAAGCACCAAGGGTCAAAGGTCACAGTTGGCATTGATCACCAACAGCCGAAGATCATCAGAGAGCCTGACCTGCTAGATCAATATACACAAAAAATAAATATATGGAGGACATTTATCTTCTAAGAGATGCCTCCCACTTATAGCAAAAGGGCACTGGATAGGTGTGTGTGTGGAATAAAATAGGGACACCGCCACCCATCTGATTTAATGTGCTTTTTTTTTTTTTTTTTCAATTTGAACAATAAAAAAATTAATAAACTTGATCGATATGCCAAAAAAATTGAAAAGGGCAAAATATAGTTTAGGTTAGGTCTCCAAGGTAATGTATCGGGGTTTAAGCACGACATATTGTCGCAACCCCAAAAACATGTCTTTAAAAGTTGTATATTGACGTTATATATTGTCATATATATTGACGTTTTATGTTGATGTTATATATTGATGTTACATATTGACATTGTATATTGACGTTATATGTTGACGTTATATATATTTATGTTATATATGTATGTTATATATTGACATATATTGTGACATATATTGATGTTATATATTGATGTTAAATATTGATGTTATATATTTATGTTATATATCGGTGTTATATATTGATGTTTTGTATTGACGTTTTATATTGACGTTTTATATTGACGTTATATATTGAAATATATATTTATGTTATATATTGATGTTATATATTCACATTATATATTGTCGTTTTATTTTGTTGAAATTTCAGATATTTGCTTCAAACCTTGAATTTCGTGGAATAAAACATAACCACGGCTGTAGACTCTAATTTAATTGCAAATGAAGACACAATTATGTAATTTCCCTTCTTGGCATCTCAAACAACAGATTCACTCTCAACACTGTGAGACTTAAGGAACTAAACCATCATATTGAATTCAGTAACATCATCC
Organism: Cottus gobio; assembly: GCA_023566465.1. Lineage (NCBI taxonomy): Eukaryota > Metazoa > Chordata > Actinopteri > Perciformes > Cottidae > Cottus > Cottus gobio. The sequence goes on along the minus strand of CM042230.1, from coordinate 2,332,011 downwards.
CTTTAGTCAAAGAGAAGAGGATAATTACCGCTGTTGTGTTTATTTGCAATGAAAACCTCATCCCGGGATTTCTTTTGGGGTTTTTACTGTAAATATGAGCCTCTCTGGGGAAAACACTGACATCAAACTTCTGGTGATCATGAGGGAATGTGAAATTAGTTTTGTGGGTGTATTCAGTACCTTCAGTACTCCAGAGTCACACACTGTGGCAACACAGATGGCAAACAAGACAACAAGCAGATGCCAAGCAGTTTAAGGTAACAAGAGATAAAAAAAAATGGGAGCAACATTCACGCTGAACCAAAGGTGATTATCAAATTCAACGAGGCCAATTTGGCACTTGTGCCTGAGGACGGTTCTACCAAGATTCATGTTTGACAAAAACAGAGTGAAGACAGATTTTTAGCTTCAGATGTGCTGCCAGTCTGATGAAGAGCGATCAATCGAGATGTGTTCCTTATCCCATCTGTTTCCTGTGTTTCTCTACATGAGCATAATTTACTAAATGAACATCATGCTGTATTGAAGAAGACTTGAAACTAGAGATTGAGACATAAACTCATGTTTACAATGTTTACTGAGGGAATACATCAAGAGAGAAGTAGAGTCATTTATATAGACTTCTATACAACCAGAGGAGTCGCCCCCTGGTGGTCAGTAGAGAGAATGCAGCTTTAACACATGAAGCATAGACTTCTATACAACCAGAGGAGTCGCCCCCTGGTGGTCAGGAGAGAGAATGCAGCTTTAACACATGAAGCATAGACTTCTATACAACCAGAGGAGTCGCCCCCTGGTGGTCAGAAGAGAGAATGCAGCTTTAACACATGAAGCATAGACTTCTATACAACCAGAGGAGTCGCCCCCTGGTGGTCAGTAGAGAGAATGCAGCTTTAACACATGAAGCATAGACTTCTATACAACCAGAGGAGTCGCCCCCTGGTGGTCAGGAGAGAGAATGCAGCTTTAACACATGAAGCATAGACTTCTATACAACCAGAGGAGTCGCCCCCTGGTGGTCAGAAGAGAGAATGCAGCTTTAACACATGAAGCATAGACTTCTATACAACCAGAGGAGTCGCCCCCTGGTGGTCAGGAGAGAGAATGCAGCTTTAACACATGATGCATAGACTTCTATACAACCAGAGGAGTCGCCCCCTGGTGGTCAGGAGAGAAACCTTTAGAAACCTTTGTACTGCTTCTGGTGAACCTGCATGATTTCAGCTGGATTCGACCCCGAGTCCTCGACAACCGGCATTAAGAATATCGAAATGTTCTTGCTGATGGTCTTGTTTGCTGATGTAGGTCATATAGACCTTTTCCTCATAGTAACATTAATGTTGGTGCGCTCTAATCAATATTTTGTATTATTAATAGATCCAATTATTTGGTGCAATGTGAAAGGGGAATCTTGTAACGATCCTTCTCTCGGCTCTGCGGAGCGTATGGTGTCCTTCAGCCCACTGCGTTGGCTTAAAGGCACACATATGTACAGCTTTGTTTTCCACGTGTTGTTTCTCCTGCCCCGGCAGGCAGCTGTTTTCAACAGGAAACACCGCCTCCCTCTTCAGACTTGTTCGGTGTCCTTCAGCAAGGCATTCCAATGTCAGCCAGGCAAAACAGGAGGAGGCTGAAACTGCCTAACTGTTGCATGATGGCAGAAAGAAATCGTCTGAAAGCGGCTCTGATCTAAACGTGTAACTGTGTCTTAACAATAGACGACGTGTGGTTGATGGTCATCACCTTAAAGTACGGAGGCAACCTTGTGCTGAACCCTCTGTGACCTACTGCGTATATTGTGTTGATAATCAGAGACACAACATTGTGCCAGGAGTCAAAACTCTCGGCTGCCTTTAGCGTCCTGTTGCTAGCTTGTTGTGCTGCTCTGTAGTAATACAATAATGAATAGGTTTAATGTTATTGTAGACTAATGTCTACGTCTCATCAAAGTCATTTCATATCAATATGTATTTATGCATTTTGATCCCGTCCACACGTCCTTGAGTCGACTCCCCGGTCACCTCCCACCGCTCCTTAAAGCTCTGAGTGGGTTAAATACAGAGGTCAAAGGTCATGCATGTTTATGACAATTGAAATTAAGTTTGGAACTTATAACTCAAAAAGTAATTCAGTAAAAAAAAAAAAAAAAAAAGTAAATCAGGCCATGTGGGCGACAACAAAACACGAATCTCGAATCATTTATTTTTTTATACAATTTTAATGACGGATTTCTTAAAGAATTACTTGGAGCTGCAGCTTTTTTTTGAATTTCTTCTGCAGTCTCTGCATGAATTACAGCGCACGCCACTTGAATGAACAAAATCTGGCACGAGCGTTTGCTGATTGCCTTTAAACCGCGTCTGCTTTGGCACGGATCTGGATCCAGATGCAGACGGATATGTGACGGATCAATTAATTACAAGAGACCTGTCAAAACTGCGATTCTCCCACATCTGACATGTACAGTACATTAACAGGACGAGTCCCGCTGAGGCCTGAAAGAAGATGCAGACCCCGAGAAGCGTCAATAAAATGTCATAAATGAGGAAAAGACAATTATAAGAACAGAGCTGGAGGAGAGAGAGAGAGAGAGAGAGAGAGAGAGAGAGAGAGAGAGAGAGACATACATTATTCAGGTTCCCACCAGCCGGCTCAGAACAAGCCCTCCTCGCTGGCTTCAGGTGCAGCCTGAGCTTCTCCTGATGGAGTGTTTGTTGCTGCATCACAGTGAGCAATGATAAAAGTGCATTAGTGAGACGGATCCGTCCTGGAAATGAAGATTAATTAGACAAAAGAAATGCTGCTGGAGATGAACACACTCTTGATGGAGCAGCTTCTTGGCAGCCCCCCCCCCCCCCCCCCCACCCCCCCCTCCCTCGGCCTGCTTAAAATTCAACGGCAAACGGCGCCGCCATTGGCCTATAATTACAACATCAGTCATTATTGATCATTGTCACTTTAATAAACAGCTCTCAACGTTTTTTTTTTGAGGAATTTGCCGAAAGATTTAAAAAAATAAAAAATAAACGCCGGGCAACAAAGGCCAGCCTCTCGTGTGGAGACGCGCGATGAATAGACGGGAGCCGTAACAAGGAGTTGTGGGGCTTTTCACAGAGCTCCAGAATCAACATTCAAACGGTGTTTTTTTCCGGCGCAATGCCGGCTGAGCCTCCAGATGCAGCTCCAAGGATACGCTGCTTTTGTTTGCATTGTTTTGCTGACGCGTGTGTGAAATAGCTTCAGGGAAATGTCAGTGTCATTCCATTATGTATCAAGGCAAAACAGAAGGATATGAATTCCAGTCTGGAAAAAAAGAGAGAGTGTGTGTGTGTGTGTGTGTGTGTGTGTGTGTGTGTGTGTGTGTGTGTGTGTGTGTGTGTTTTGCAATACACAGAACAGTGTGTTTCAGGACAAAGGATTTATCTTTGCTTTTTGTTTTATGTCTGTCGGTTATTATCGTAAGACAAACTGAATGATATTGTTTCTAGAGATCGCCGCCTGCTTCGGGTTCAGAGACCTGACGCCGTGGTTACGGTGACGCTGCGCTGTGATTGGTCCATGTTTTAGCGTGGTGGTATAACGCTGATGCTTCAATACACGGAGAGAGTTTGTTGATAAATTAAAACCATAAGTCGTCAGCCGACCATCGGAAGCTTCCGCTGGCTAGCAGCTTCTTTCTGTTGTCGGAGGCTTTATTATTATGGCCTGGCAAGCATTTCTGGCCTCCATTAATAATCTCAAAACATATGAGACCAAACTGTCTCATGCAGGTTTCACTCAGATGGCAGTAGAATAATCCGGCCCTGCAGGCTGTTTTTTTTAATATTTGTTATGCCATCAAATAAGTGATGTCACTCACAGCGCAGCAGGTGATACTGAGCTCTATCGGAAAACTACTGCGGATGAATGATACTAATGTCATAAGGTCATAAATGTCATTAAAGAAACCTGAAGGGACAGTTATTTCTGGAGTTATTGGTAAATTAAAAGCAGGCCTTGCCGTGTAATGAACACAATAACCAGAGATGTGTTTGCAACATGAAGGAAAACATGAATGAACTGCATGCTTTCGTTTGAACCACAGTTTGACGGTCGGGTTCTGGCTCTGCTGTGAGCGGTTGTTTCTGGGTTTTTAGGAGGCGTGGTTAGTTAGGCTTTTGGGTGCGGGGTTAGTTTGATTTTTAGGGGGCGTGGTCTGATTTATCAGGTTGTAGATATGCTTCTTATCTCTCGTGGAAACACTTAAACTCACTTCACGTTTTAAATTCTCTGATGATGATTCATCAAAGGACCAAATGACCAGCTGACTGAACCCTTTTGGCCTCGTCATCGCTTCACGTCAGTCTGCATCACAGGTCTGAGTAATGGATGCTCAGGTACAAACATTGAGAACTTGTGTTGAGACGGACATGTAGACAAATTGGTTGTTATCTCATTTGTAATTGAACTAATCGTCCAGCGGCTCTCAGCGTCCGTTGAGCTTTACTCGGTCTTTAAAGTGCAAATCATCCGGTCGTCACGTGCGTTTCAAGTGTTTTTCCAGCCGGTGGAGAGCAAACTGAGGCGGCAACTGCCGAGCAAACAGTAAATGGAAATAGATTGTTACACAGCGCGAGTGAGCCAATAACGGCATCATTATCCTGCACAACAAATATAGAAAACATCATTTGAGCTCCGGCTTGTTTGAATTATTTCCAAGTAGCAAAGTGCTTTGAGGCCTGAGACGTGATCCCCCAGCGCCATCATCCTGCGCCTTCTTTATTTATTTTGTTCGCTGTTGAGTTTGCCAGAAATGTATGCAGTCATTTTGAAATTCACACAGAGGCCAAAACAGTGTTGACAAAAGGTTTCTCCTTTCAGAATAAGATGGTGCTGGAAGTAAAAAAAAAAAGCCTCACAGGGAGTGTTTGTGTGTGTGTGTGTGCGTGCGTGTGCATGTGTGTTTGTGTGTGTTTGTGTGTGTGTGTGTCGGCATCATCCCAGAGGGGGTTGTGCACGTCCGTGTGTGCACGGTAGACTCGGGACTTAGTTCGCTTTAAAAATCAGGTTTCTACGTGTTGTTGAATACGAAACTGTGAGCAAATGCTTCTGTTACTACGAGAGGGCATAAGAGTCACGGTGAGAAAAATGGAAACAAGCATTAATAATAAATAAAGGTACGCACACATTTGTACCACATATGCAGCCAGTCTGTTGGGAGTGGAATTCACTGCTTGGAGGCAGATATGATCTCACCAGCTGCAGGCGGGTCTCCTCCAGCTTGATCGGAGATATTCCACCAAATGATTTAGTATTTCATCCACGTAAACGTAAAGTATATGGGCCACTCACAGGACCCTCCACCTCCCCGGTCTCACGCCATGACCACTAGCGATCTTTAAGCTGCGCCACTTCCGTGGTTCTTTTAGCCCAAAAAACTATCTTTTCATAAAAAACAACGAGTTTCCTGTGAAGATGAAAAGACGGTAACTTTTCGTAATATATCATAGAAACTTCTGGATGAGGATACGTTGCCAGCTGAGTATAACCTTGATGGGAGGAGCTTTTTGGCAAACTTACCAATTTAAAAGGTAAAAATCATAAATCCAGGTTTGAACAAAGCACAGATAAAGCCCTCTGGATGGTCTTTCCAGGGGAGATGAGGTGCCTCATAGATTGCCTTTCTAGTGGAGAAAACCTGAGGAAGTTCCCGCTAGGATGCTTTTCTAGTGGAGAAAACCTGAGGAAGTTCCCGCTAGGATGCTTTTCTAGTGGAGAAAACCTGAGGAAGTTCCCTCTAGGATGCTTTTCTAGTGGAGAAAACCTGAGGAAGTTCCCTCTAGGATGCTTTTCTAGTGGAGAAAACGTAATGATGTTCCCTCTATGATGCTTTTCCAGTGGAGAAAAGATAATGACGTTCCCTCTAGGATGCTTTTCTAGTGGAGAAAACGTAATGATGTTCCCTCTATGATGCTTTTCCAGTAGAGAAAACATAATGACGTTCCCTCTAGGATGCTTTTCTAGTGGAGAAAACGTAATGATGTTCCCTCTATGATGCTTTTCCAGTAGAGAAAACATAATGACGTTCCCTCTAGGATGCTTTTCCAGTAGAGAAAACATAATGAGGCTCCCTCTAGGATGCTTTTCCAGTGGAGAAAACATAATGACGTTCCCTCTAGGATGCTTTTCCAGTGGAGAAAACATAATGACGTTCCCTCTAGGATGCTTTTCCAGTGGAGAAAACATAATGACGTTCCCTCTAGGATGCTTTTCCAGTGGAGAAAACATAATGATGTTCCTTCTAGGATGCTTTTATGATGAAGTACCTTCTAGGGTACCTTTGCTCCAATTTCCGTGAATAAGCACTTTTCAAAAAACATGAGCTTGCTATTTCCACAGTATGTTGTATTAATATTAAATAAACACGACTGATGATATTCAGCCACCAAAAACACGATATTATTCAAAGATGTTTTTGTCTTTATCAGATAGTGCAGAGCCCAATAAATAAGTGTACGTGGAGAGAAGCCTCAGTCATGTGGACTTGTTGACACGGTCACGCCTCACAGCTGACGTGCCGCTGAACAAACAGCTGGCGGCAACAGGTGAGTTTCTGGGTTCTGACATGTGACAGCAGAGGAAACACCTGACAGTCTTGTGACATTAGCCATTTTAAAACCAGAAGATTGGAAAAACATGTTTTTCCAATATGAAGGGGAACCGAGTGCACGTACTCGGCTGACTTTGTCGGCTAATTATTCTTCAACATGACACAATGGAGATTTAACAGGTTTGTAGTCTCTCGGGGATTTGCATATTAAAAACACTGCACTCTTTGGGATGGGAAAAGAAAAGAAACGTGTGAACGCAGCTGCTTGATGACGAGCCAGCAGCACTCCAGAATATTGCGACCGTGAACGATGGAGAGGAGCTGCTCGGCCTGAGCGGTGATTGTTTCTGGCCGGACGCCAGCAAGAAGAAGGTTTTATAGAAAACTGGACAGGCAGTTAAATGACAAAGTAAAAGATTTGTGGAATTAATTGGATTGGCAGTACTTCAGTGGCGGTGTTGTGGAGTTTGAATTTAATCCACTTTTTGAGGAGTTTTTGTTCAGTCGCGTACATGAAACAGAGTTAATGCTCAGAAGTGTTCACATCACAAACTAATACAACTTCAACTTTCTGCTGGTACGCGGCATCGATTGTGAACGGTTTCAGAATATTATTATTATAGTCAATATCAATCCAAAGTGTTCATTTGTGAAGATTATCCTGCTGTACAAAACATTGTTAAGTATTATTGTCTGCAGTAATCCAACATCTAGTGGATGAAATTGTCTTTTTGTTGAGGGAAACTGGGAGATGCGAAGCATCAGCGCTCAATTTGGGCTGCGTTGGTGGTCACCATGCCAGTGGGAGTCCAACACCTACTGGTTTGGGCACAAATGGCTCTCTAACTCCCACTGTGGACGCTCCACCATCATCATCCTCCATCATTCACCATCATCCTCCATCATTCACCATCATCCACCTCCTACCTGTATCTGTCGTTTGGCTCTGGAGAGGAAGAGCACAGTCGGGTTATCAGAGCTTTTTATGGCAAAAATAAAAACCAGCTGCTGAGAATGAACCAAAACAATAAGCTGAAAGACACAGAGGGCTTTGTTACCACGAGAACACTATAATACACATATAGAAATATTAATAAAGCTGTTTAAGGCATCGACTGACGACACATCCGCACTTCCTCCCAAAATATCTCTCGGATTCGGCCCCTGCCATCTTGTGACTTTAACATTTAGAGTCTAAAAGGTGAAGAATCTCAAGGCCACGAACCAACCAGTAAAAAATGTCCATCATAACTCAATCGCTGAAAGAAATGAATCTTCTGACCGGAGCTTGTAATAGTCTGCACCCAGAAGGGAGAAGACAAAAGAAACCTTTTGCTTCTACAAGTACAATTACAAACATCACATTTAATTCTATATTAAATACTGTGTATTACATGCAGTGCAAACTGTCAGCCTCCTCCATTCCTCCAGCTCTCTAACCGCCGGGTAAACCCAGACATCACCACTGGAGTCTCGCACAACGTCCCAAATCTGGCTCGCTTCCAGCTGCACTCCCTCACATCGGCCTGTGATTCATCGCCAAAGAGCCCCTTATCAGTCAAGACCCCCCTCCCCCCCTCCTCCTCCTCTTGAGAAATCCATTCTTTTTTCTTTTCATACGCCACTCGCTAGTAACAGAATTCCAATAAGTCGGCGTAAATCAAGGCTGGCGCTCCCCTCTTCTTCTGAAGAATCAGGGGGCGGAGTCAACATGAAGCCTGGCCGAGGGCCCTGGGAGGCGGGCCATGGGAGGCGGGCCTTGGGAGCCGGGCCTTGGGAGCCGGACTTTGGGAGCCGGGCTTTGGGAGCCAGGCTTTGGGAGCCGGGCCCTGAGAGGTGGGCCCTGAGAGGCGGGCCATGGGAGCCGGGCTTTGGGAGCAGGGCCCCCGGGAGGCAGGCCCTGAGAGGTGGGCCCTGGGAGGCAGGCCCTGAGAGGTGGGCCCTGGGAGGCAGGCCCTGAGAGGTGGGCCCTGAGAGGCGGGCCATGGGAGCCGGGGTTTGGGAGCAGGGCCCCCGGGAGGCGGGCCCTGAGAGGTGGGCCCTGGGAGCCGGGGACTGGGAGCTGGGCCCTGGGAGGCAGGGCCTGGGAGCCGGGCCCTGGGAGCCGGGCCATGTTGCAGAGCGGCGCTTGTAAAGAAAGGAGTTATTTGACTTGGCTGGCTGGGCTTGGCGGGATGGTTATGTTCAACATTCTTCAGCTAATGGTCCATGTTACAGCTACTCTGGACCCGGTTGGGGGGGGAGGGGATTAAGGGGGGCGGATAAAAAGAAAACCCATTCTTCTGCTGCATCCACCTGTGTGTTGACCTGTGGAACAACAACGCACACAGTAACCAGAAGCGAGTGTACAAACTGTGGCCGTGCCCACGGGGGCTTGTGATTGGACGAGTGCAGCGTGACTGGGAGCTTCATTAAGTTCCTCACTGGCTGAAGCTCAAAGATGGAAGAACAAAAAACACAACAAGAAGCATCGAGCCGGAGGTCAAGGCTGTGCTGGGAGGGGGCGTTTATGGGAAAAAGTTGAAATGGCTTTTGTAGAAACTGAGTAAATAAAGATTGAAGGAAACTGAGAGAGATGTTTACTGATAGTGAAGCTGGTTCTTGTTAGAATGAACAAGATCACTGTTGTTGAACCGGGTCCTCCTGAACCCACGGGGGATTTACTGTAACAAACTATAAGAGAAATATGAAACACCTTTTCCCATGACTACATTGTTTTATTAACGGAAATACATCATTTTATTCACTTTTACCTGTCGACAAACAGCCGAGAGGCGGGGCTTACTGAAGGAGACGTTGGTCAATTATTACATTTCTTCTGCATCACGGGCAACTTTGGGATCTTTGAATGCACAGACCTTCATTGTAAAGTCCTTTTCTTTTCAAGCGTGGATGTCGAAAATAAAACATTTAAATGACTGGAAGAGCTGAACCCAACTGAGCACCAATGTTGGAGCAAATAAGTAAAAAAAACAACCTGCAAGAACAATATTCAATATTCATAAGTTGTCTGGTCTGCATCTCTGTACCGCCAACACAAACAAGTCCTCATCAGTCCACGATACCTTACTGGTCCCAACACCAAACCTTCTACTGGTCCGTTAACGCTCCCAGCAGCCGTGCTGGTGCAGAAGACCTCGGAATAATAAAGGAATAAAGACAGTGAGGGATCGGGAACTTTGTTCACTGCAGATTCAAAGATTAATAATCATGTTTCTGCAGCGCTCATTGGACAAGGAGAGGTATGTGAGTCTCAGGTGTCTCCGTATTCCCTCTCAGAGAATATGAAATAATAAATGTTTCGGTATCTGGAGGGTCATCAGACTCACTCGGCACATTAACCGCAGATCTTTTCATTTACCTCAGACGCTCCACTCAGAGCTGGAGGACGCTGGAGTGTCCCTCACGCTCACGCGTCCTTGAACACATCGCTGAATCTCTACCAACTGCACAGGTGACCTCCGGCCCCACCGGGGCGCCGACGGCACGAGAAGAACTCGGATAACGCCGCAGATTACCGGGCCGAGCGGTGAGCATCAGCTCTATGAACACACAACCGGAGGTTGGTTTGTCACAATATAAAGAAAGGAAAGAGAACCGGACCATGTCACCATGAAGGTGCATTAAAAACATCTTCAGGCTCCTTCGTCAGATTTTATTCTCATCAGCAGAGAATCACACAGGAACAAACTGGGAATGTTCTGCTTCCACGTGGAAGCTAACGACTCAGCTCACTGGACGCTGACCGAGCCGTCTTATTGGACGAGGACGAGAACTGAGGAGCTTTTTAGAGCTTTTATCTATTTTTTTAAACAGCAGATTCAGGGGGTGTTTCCTGTTTCCTTTCCCTTCCTCTTTTTTTCTTTCATTTTCTTTCCTTTCTTTTTATTTACTTTATTTTCTTCTTTTCCTTTCTGTTCCTTTTCTTTCCCTTCATTTCCTTTCCTTTCTTTCCTTTCTTTCCTTTCCCTTCCTTTCCCTTTCTTTCCTTCCTTTCCTTTCCTTTCTTTCCTTTCTTTCCTTTCCCTTCCTTTACCTTTTCTTTCCTTCCTTTCCTTTCCTTTCCCTTCCTTTCTTTCTTTCCTTTCCTTTCCTTTCTTTTCTTTTCTTTTCTTTCCTTCCTTTTCTTTTCTTTTCTTTTCTTTTCTTTTCTTTTCTTTCCTTTCCTTTCCTTTCTTCCCTTTCCTTTCCTTTCCTTTCCCTTCCCTTCCTTTCCTTTCTTTTCTTTTCTTTTCTTTCCTTCCTTTTCTTTCCTTTCTTTTCTTTTCTTTCCTTCCTTTTCTTTCCTTTCCTTTCCTCCTCTCCTCCTCCCGTAAAGTGTGCATGAATGTTGGATAGTTTTCAGACTCCGTCCTGCAGGAGCCACTCGCCTCGTCACATTTCTTTGAATGCTTTTGAAAACGTTAACTTGTTATTTGTGACATTTTGCTCACGTTAAGGAGCCAGATTTCTCTTCCCTCCAACAGGTTTTGCCGGCCCAAACTACTGGAAACTCGGATCATTGCGTGACGCCCCCGAGGGGTCGAGCTCGTCGCTTTCCTCCCGGAGCGCTTTGGACGTCGGTTGATTGACGGCATTTTTCAACTCTTTCAACGACCCAGAAATTGCATCACAAAGTCAGAGATTGGAGTCGTGGTGACGACGGGCGTCTTATCTGGGGCTCGAGTGTGTGTGTGTGTGTGTGTGTGTGTGTGTGTGTGTGTGTGTGTGTGTGTGTGTGTGTGTGTGTGTGTGTTATACTCATCCCCACTAAAGTGCTTGTCTGTGTGTGCGTGTGCATCTCTGCCTGCCTGTGTAGATGCTCCTGATTATATGTACTACATATACTGTGTGTGTGTGTGTGTGTGTGTGTGTGTGTGTGTGTGTGTGTGTGTGTGTGTGTGTGTGTGTGTGTGTGTGTGTGTAGAAATGGGTCATGCCTAATCAGGTTGAAAGACATCTCTATCAATGTCTGCTCTCGACAGATGAAAACCTAAACAATGATCTCTTCTGACATCGTCTCATTCATTCATAATGCTGTTTGCTCACTGACTGGAGGAGGGGAGGGGGGGTGGCGAGGGGAGGGGGGGGAGGGGCTCAGATCTGATCTAGAGAAAAATCCCACAGCAGATACAGTTGATTTTACAAAGTTTCCTCCAGGGTGAAGATCCCACGTGCCCCATAAACCCGTCTGAAGGCCTTTTATTTTTCCACATTTGCATCTATGGGCTTCAGCCGAGGCTCTTATCAGCCAGCCAGCGGTGTGTTGGAACGAGCGGAAATTAGTGGAAATTCAAAAGGAGCCAACGGTCAGGTGAAAAGGTCGGAAGCAACAGCACGTCGATAATAGAGGTAACGGGTGATTAGAGAATAATCGGGAGGGCCAGAGGGGTGCCAGATAAGAGAAGTCAGAGGCAGCAGCAGGAAGAGCTGCAAGCCGAGGAAGACAGTGAAGAGGGAGAAACCACATTTAACATGAAGACAACTCCCAGACAGGACCTGTCAATCACCTCGTAGCCCCGCCCCTAAAGCATCCCCTGCTTTATGGTCTGTTTGACTCTAAATGAGCATAATTTACTAAATGAACATCATGCTGTATTGAAGAAGACTTGAAACTAGAGATTGAGACATAAACTCATGTTTACAATGTTTACTGAGGGAATACATCAAGAGAGAAGTAGAGTCATTTATATAGACTTCTATACAACCAGAGGAGTCGCCCCCTGGTGGTCAGGAGAGAGAATGCAGCTTTAACACATGAAGCATAGACTTCTATACAACCAGAGGAGTCGCCCCCTGGTGGTCAGGAGAGAGAATGCAGTTTTAACACATGAAGCATAGACTTCTATACAACCAGAGGAGTCGCCCCCTGGTGGTCAGGAGAGAGAATGCAGCTTTAACACATGAAGCATAGACTTCTATACAACCAGAGGAGTCGCCCCCTGGTGGTCAGGAGAGAGAATGCAGCTTTTACACATGAAGCATAGACTTCTATACAACCAGAGGAGTCGCCCCCTGGTGGTCAGGAGAGAGAATGCAGCTTTAACACATGAAGCATAGACTTCTATACAACCAGAGGAGTCGCCCCCTGGTGGTCAGGAGAGAGAATGCAGCTTTAACACATGAAGCATAGACTTCTATACAACCAGAGGAGTCGCCCCCTGGTGGTCAGGAGAAAGAGTTCACGTTCAAGGCACCTCTGCCTGTCTTCATGCTTCCTGTATGATTAATCCATGTTGACCTTGCTCGACAAAGAAACCACGGTTGTTTGATTTTGATTGACAGACTCCAAATCCTGTGGTGTTTAATGTTTAGTGCTCCTGAAGGTTTATTAATCTCTGTTGGAAAATGTTTTCTCTTGAAGTCTGTTTAATAAAATGTTCACATTTAAATAAATGAAGGGCTTACCTTTTGAGGGAATGCTTATTAGGTTACATCATGAGTAATATTTAGCTTCCTAAACTCTTGCAGAATACTTTGAAGGAGAAAGACCTTAATGCAAGAGCAATGTAGGATTTTGGAGGATACACTAATATACTGATATAATATATGATATATAATATACTAATATATAGTGTAATAACTCAAAGAATATCTGAGAACATGAATGTACTGTTAAGTAATGTTTGTAAATATGTTTTTTCATAATACAATGTTGCATTATCATTGCATCATCATAAAAATAAAACAGTTTAAAGGGCCAGAACCTTTTGGATCTATAGGCAGAAAAGTTATATAATATTTAGTATGTTTTCTTAAGCATATAATCACCTGATAATAATCATGCGTTTTCTTTCCCACCTTGTTCTACGGCAACCCAGAGTGGACAAACCAAACAGTGGTTCTTTGGAGCTGGATGCCGCCAAATCTTACATATTTAAAGGAAGAAAATCTTATCTTATTTTCTTATCTTGCCACCTTTGGGGGATCAAAAGGGGGGATGATGTGAAATATGACATAAAACGACAACACAGGTATATAATCAAGTGGTTTTCCCATAAATCTTTTCAGAATCCCAAAACTTCTGATTTGTACCCGAGACCCGGATCGTTTAATGAGACGACGAGTCCCATCACAACGCCTCTGAAGTTAATCCATCAGGAGGAAGCTGAGCGATCAGCACTTTTCCTCCAGTCCTGACTTTCTGGATGTCACGTCAGCAAAGCAGCACCACTGTGTCGCGAGTGGCCGCCACTTATTCCTGACTGGCGTGATTAGACCACCGTTATATCGGGCCTTGAACCCCCCCCACCCAGATCTCATCTAACACCACCCTCCCCCTCTACAACTCCCCGGGCAGCGGGCACTATTTTCGGCCACCGGGTCCAAAGCTCGACACGCTAATTATGCAACGGCGACGCAGGCTCGCCTCTTTGCTGCTCCATTTCTTTTCTGTGCCAGAGTTCAGTGTTACACTCACTCTTCCTTCGTCAGCACACGAGCCCTGCGGAGGTCCTACGCACGGATTCAAACACCCGGTCTGTTGCATGCTGGGTGTAATGTATATCTGCGATATATATTCCACACAGAGTGACATACCTATACCTCTTCCATTCATTTTGATCTCAACTACACGGCACCTGTCACGGCCGGATAATATATATTCAAATTTGTCACCATTAAGTATTATTTTGAAAGGAATATGCACGCAGTGCCTTTGTAGATGTACCGGATAAACACATGAGTTGATGTATGGTGGATGGTTTTCAAGGTAACAGCCCTGATGTGAAAAGTAAAAAATTGGACCATTTCACTCTTAGAAAATAATGCTGGATTTGGCAGAAAATTGCAGCTCTTTTCTCCCTTGAGGTAAATGTGTGTGTTACTGAGTGTAGAAGCTCACCAGAGTGCATATGTGCATATTTCACTGCAGGTTATATATGCTTATGTGTGTGTGGGTGTTTGGCAACGGGTGTATGTGTGTCAGTGCTTTTCATGGGTTTAAAGTAAAAAAGTCCATTTGATTTGGTGCATGAGAGCGTGTTTGTCCTTGCTTATCGGTTTAACCAAATATTTACTGATCACAAAGCAGTTAACGATATATATTTGGCCACTGCTGGGTCCGCTGGAGGGGAAGGGGGGTGTGAGAGAACCAGAACCAGGGCTGAGACTGTCAAACCATGCTGAAGGGCCCCGGCGCACTACTGCTTTTGCCCACAGGGGCCGCCAAAATCAACTCAATATTGAAGTTCTCAGCTGGGACCCTCAGATTAATTGTGGTGCTCCACAGGGCTCCATTCAGGGTCCTCTCAAATTCTCAAAATACAACCGCGCTTCCTCTTGGTTAGGCAAAAAAAAGAATATTTATATATATATTGTTCATTGTTCTACTAATGGCATTACATTGAAGATAATACATCCTACTGCCATAGCAGTATTTTCCTGACTTACAGGAAATGCTCTGATACTCAGTGGCATGCTGACCTGTTGAAACCCTGTTTGCTCGAGTGTCCTCTGAGATTGCAGTTCGCTGCCCGGCTGGTTGATTCCGGGTCTCGGTTGGTGAATAATGGTGATCAAGCTTTCTGTGGTCGGAGTCCCTGTAATTTAAAAGACTTTGACTGCTGAGCTCTGACACAGGAAGTCTTCTGAGAAACGTTAAGAAAAGAGCCTTTTGAATGTTACACTGCTTTCATCCTCTCAGAGCACCTTGTGACCTGCTTAAGGAAAATGATATACAAAAATAAAGATTACCATTTTAATAATAGCATCTATTTGAGCATATATGTGCACAGCCATATATTTCTATACCTGCCTGCCACATTGTATTTCCATTTGAATGTCTTCCAGTCCAGGTTTGCATTCATGCTTGTCACTATGCATTTGAGTGCCACATGAAGCTGTATACATGAATGCACCTGCTCTAGTGTGTTAGTGCATGTGTGTGTGTGTGTGTGTGTGTGTGTGTGTGTGTGTGTGTGTGTGTGTGTGTGCAGCAACAAGCAAGGCAGCAGCTGACAGAAAATGTTCTTCAAATCATGCTTATCCCCGTCTGACTGCTAAAACCAGACATTTATCAGCAACATGAGCCTCTGCTGACACACACACACACACACACACACACACACACACACACACACATGCTTGAACAGGAGGATTTGAACCGCTGTATTCACTCTTATTCCCAGAAGCCCGCGTGGGATTTGATTCTGGACACTTGCAAGGTGTTGTTATTGTTCCTCTCATATTATTTAAATATTGTATTTGGGCCGAGGCCAGATTATTGAGAGACAATGAAGAGAGGGAGAGATTATTTTTTTATTTCTCTTTTGAGGAGCTTCCTGTCGAGGAGTGTCCTCTGTCCTTCCTCTGTGAGCTCCTGTTACTTCTGGGAC